>JAGFNQ010002971.1:94045-214748 GCA_024364735.1 Boesenbergia rotunda | reverse complement strand
AGTTGCTCAATCGAGTAAGGATTCTTAGTTTTGTTTCTTTCATGTTGGCCGAAACCCTAGGGTGTCCTAGGGTGCTCCAAAAATTCCCAAAAATTGTACTTAACCTCTACACATCATAAGGGAACATTAAATAACATTATCATGATTTTTAGCATAATTATAGACCTGTAAAACTTGGTGGCCGAAACCCTTAAGCATGAGGGTCTTGGTTTTCTTTCCTTTCAACATCAAATTCGAAAACTAACCAATATATCATGCTAAAAATCATGGAAATCATAGGGAACTATTATACCACAGGTGAGGGAGTCTTACCTTGGGTTTCTTGATTTTTCGAACCTTGGAAGAGAAGAAAATGGTAAGATCTTTAGACCCTTGCACACCCTTGTCCTTGTATTCTTGTAGAGACTTTAGATCTAGGAGATGGAACCTTGGTGGAAGCTTTTCCAAGGGGAAAACCCTCTAGGAGTGGTCGGCTAGAATGAGGGAGAAAGAGAGGAGGAAATGCAATTGAAAGAAGAGAGAATGAAATTCCCAAATCCCCCTATTTATCATCCATTAAAGAGGTAAATGAAGAGTCTCTCCATGACTCTTCATCTTCTTCTTAATCATAATTTATATCCACTTCATTTCCTCATAGAAATCCCTTGCTAGGTGAGTTGGTTAAGGCTTACATGGTTGTATAAGAGGTCCAAGGTTCAATCCTTGGCTCATGCACCTTTATTTTTATTTTATTTTTATTTCATTTATTTTATTATTTTTATTTCCTAAATTCTGAAAATCCCCCCTAAAATCACCCATAATTATGCCAATATTCCTAAATAAAATTCTTTTATATTTATATTAATTTTACCTAATTTATATTAATTTTACCTAATTAATACCCATTTTTGGAGCCCATTTAAAGCTCATTGGTACTTAGTTTTCTCAATTTAAATGAGAAAACATGGATTTTCTAGGCCTAAGTTCTCCTTAATATTTCTAGGTCCCTTGGAAAATTATTTAAACATGCTTAATATTTTAAGAAAATATTAAGAGAATTTTCCGGGTCGTTACAATCCCCCATACCTCGTGAAAGTTCGTCCTCGAACTTAGAATAACTCCGGGTACTTGCGCCTCATCTCGTCCTCGCGCTCCCAGGTAGCTTCTTCGAACCGTTGACTTTGCCATAGGACCTTGACTAAGGGCACTTCCTTACTTCTCAACTTCTTGATTTCCCTGTCCAAAATCTGGATAGGTCTGCTCTCATAGCTTAGGTCCTCTTACACTTGCACCGTTTGTGGCTCGATCACTTGGTCCATATTTGGGATACACTTTTTCAGTAAGGACACATGGAATACGTTATGGATAGCTGACATCTCTGGAGGCAGCTCCAGCTCATATGCCACCTTACCGACGCTTTTCAGAATCAGGTACGGTCCCACATAGCGCGGACTTAATTTTCCTTTCTTCCTAAATCTGGTCACTCCCTTCATAGGAGCCACTTTGAGAAATACCCAATCTCCAGCATTAAATTCCAGTGGTCTACGCCGGACATCGGCATAACTCTTCTGTCGGCTCTGAGCAGTCTCTATCCGTTGTCGAATAGTCTGTATAGCCCGGGTGGCGCTATCGATAACCTCCGTTGTGAGCCCCATTTCCTTCTTTTCACCACCCTCGTACCAGCAAATCGGAGACCTACATCTCCTCCCATACAAGGCTTCATAAGGTGTCATTCCGATAGTAGCTTGGTAGCTATTATTGTAAGCAAATTCCGCCAAGCATAGATATCGACACCAACTTCCCTTGAAATCCAGGGCACAAGCTCTCAACATTTCTTCCAATATCTGATTCACCCGTTCCGTTTGCCCGTCCGTCTGAGGGTGAAAGGCGGTGCTAAATCGCAATTTAGTGCCGAGAGACTTCTGAACGCATTCCCAAAAATACGAAGTAAAGCGACCATCCCTATATGAGATGATGGTCTTGGGAACTCCATGAAGCCTAATTACTTCCTTGACATATAATTGAGCCAGTTGCTCAATCGAGTACGTCATCTTGATCGCTAAGAAGTGAGCAGACTTCGTCAGCCTGTCCACAATCACCCATATTGCATCATATCCATTTGTAGTCCTGGGAAGCCCTGAAATGAAGTCCATAGAGATGTCTTCCCATTTCCACTCCGGAATCGGGAGTGGCTGCAGAACTCCCCCCGGTCGCTGATGTTCTGCTTTCACTTGCTGGCAGGTCGTGCAAGTACTAACATACTGAGCCACATCCCTCTTCATACCGGACCACCAGAACCTCTCCTTCAGACCTTGATACATCTTGGTGGATCCTGGATGCATTGAATAAGGGGTCTCGTGAGCTTCCGTCAGTATTTTTCTTCGAGGCTCCGAGTCATTAGGGATACATAGACAATCCCTAAGGTATAATACTCCCCCTTTGGCGATATGAAAACCCTCGCCCTTTCCTTCTCGGATCTCCTCTTTTATTTTCTGGAGACTGAGATCACCATTTTGTTTTTCCAATAGGTCCTCACATAGGGCTATCATTTCCTTTATGTAATTTGACACCATTGTGTGATATGATCGGTCACGCATCATTAATATCCGGTTCATAAACATAAGATTGAACCACATTCTTGACAAAGTGTACTACATCTACCTAGACCTTATTGGTTCACAAAAGCCAACAGGACTCAATGAAGTAGATGGGCTGCCATCAGGCCCATAACAAAGTACATCATGGCAGTCACTGCCTCTCCCTCGTTCATCCCTCCCTGACCTACCTCAGGATCTTCCACTGTCTCCATCGGATCCTCTTCCTCTATCTCGGGAATCTCCTCAGCCACTTCAGGATCTTCCCTAAACATCCCGGGGTCTTCCTCCCACATCTCGAGCATCTCGGGGTCCTGTCCGAACACCTTGAGATCGTCCTCGCTCATCGGGTCCTCCTCGAACATCTCAAGCATCTCGGGGTCCTCCACGAATGGCTCGGGGTCCTCCGCGTACATCTCAGGATCCTCTTCGGGGTCCACCTCGAATGGCTCGGGGTCCTCCTCGAATGGCTCGGGGTCCTCCTCATACATCTCGGGATCCTCCTCGGGGTCCTCCTCGAATGGCTCGGGGTCCTCCTCGTACATCTCGGGCTCCCCCTCCGAGTCCCCCAGATCTTCCGGAAACTCATGGCGGAGAAGCTGCCTACACAATTCCGTATACGAGATACGGCATCCGTGCTGTCCCCAGATCTGATGAGCGACCACTCTCACCCGATTGGGCAATGAACGAAGCAAAGCTCCGATCCTATGATCATCCATAACCGGAAACCCTTCCCGCTCCAGTTTCCAGAATAGCCGATCCAAAAACCCCATGTTGCCCTGAACCCCAAGGGTCGGACTGTAACCCACTTCCTCTATCTGCTCCATCAGCTCGCGGCACCTCTCAGTGAGATTCTCATGCAACATCTGGAATTGAAAACAATGACATAGTTAGTACCAAACCGACCCAGCCAGTACAAAACCATTCCTTTTTCAATTCGCAAATATATACAGAGAAAAACACACGAGATCGCTTTCTTCTACCCCTATTACTCTGATTATTTAATTCATAAAAGAAGATAAAATATCGTTCATTATTACATATCTTAAAGTACTTTTTCCTCTTCCTATCGTTCATACTTGCATATCTTAAACTATAAAGCATCCTAAAAGTGCTTACTATATAAGACATGCATAGGGGTACTAACTTGGAAGCTGCAGGAAGAGGGCTTGATGTGTGTGTAGTGAGATGGTTACTGCTCTGATACCAACCTGTAACGCCCGCTTTTTTTTTCTCCGCGGCGTTACGTTAACATGCTTAGGGCATGTAGACATCATAAGGCAGCGGAATAACTTAACTTATACATGCCCTGTTACCATTCTTAACTTATTGACATGTGACCTTAGCATATTAACTTTGAACTTAAGCATCATATCATGTCTCACATAACATCATATCATAAGGTTCCATAAGTCATTATTCAAACATATAAGTAAACATATAGTTTCCTGGGCCAAGTCACTACGACACACATGCGTTCTTGCCCTCCTGCTGCTTCCTTCATAGTCCCCTTGAATGATCTGCGGTATAAGGAAATAAGACTATAAGCACACAGGCTTAGTAAGACTCTTTCCTATTCACAAAACCATTCATCATTCATCATCTCATAATGAGCACATAAAACATTAACATACTTGGTGCTCTACTTAGAACATAACATCTTACGTCACTTGTCGTATACATAGCATGGCATGAACATAAACATAGTAACATTCTAAGCATGACATGATATATGGCATAAACATAAACATCATAGACATTCTAAGCATGGCATAATTCATGGCATAATTCATAAACATAGTGAACATAATAAGTATGGCATAATTTATGGCATAAAACCTATCATAGCATATGAACCTCTTCCTAACATAATCATGACATCGATCATTCATTCTCATGCATACTTCTTAACATGAAACATAAGCATAAAACCTTATCAACATAGCATAATGCATAACCTGAATGGATGCATGAGTGGAATGCATATACATAAGGGATGCTTAACTTTTAAAACATACTTTTAAATGCTTAACCATAATCATCATAACATCATTTGGGCCCTGGCTTGTACCACATACATACATCATAAGCGCGCATCCCTAAGTAAATACGAGGTAGCTAGCCTCGACCTACTAGGGTAAGGACAGCATAGTCGGTAGTCCCCGAACTGAGGCGTTCTTAAGGTGTCCATCCCTGTTGCACAGCTACGGTAGTGCCAGAACCGTGGACAGCATAGTCGGTAGTCCAGAACCGGGGCGTTCTTAAGGTGCCCATCCCTTGGACCCATACTTCGGTCCAGTACAAGCCCATCCATAAAGTAAAAAATACTTTACATGCTTCATCATTCATAAGACATTCATGGCATCTTCAACATAGCATAACTTGTTACGGCTCGGCCCGTCTACCGGCCCATTTACCGGTCCTCACGACCGTCGTACCGTCGACCATCGACCGTGCCGTTTTATCATATTTATGCCTTAAAGACATAAGCATCATCTTTCATTCATCATCATTCATAGCATATTCATTCATTCATCATACTTAACATCATCATTATGCCTTAAAGGCATGAACCTTAACTTCATTCTTCACTTTCATTCTTAGACATGGCATCATTTTCATTCTTAACATGGCATCATTTTCATTCTTAAACATGGCATCATTTCCATTCTTAAACATGACATCATTTTCATTCTTAACATGGCATCATTTTCATTCTTAAACATGGCATCATTTTCATTCTTAAACATAAACGTAACATACTTAACATGGCATCATTCATATCATGAACCTAACATATCATAGCATCATTTTTATCGTGATCATAACCCTATCATTCTTATCATGACATCATTCATATCCTGAACATAAACTTATCATACTTATCATGGCAACACATAAACATGTACTTGAAGTTAAAGGCTCAACCCTAACCCTTGGGTCCTTGAGGTTGGCCGAAACATATGGGGTCTCTAGGGTAATCTAAAAATTCCCAGAAATTATACTTAACCTCCACACATCATAAGGGAACATAAATTAACATTATAAAGATTTTTGGCTTAATTATAGACCTTTAAATCATGGTGGCCGAAACCCTTATACTTAGGGTTCTTAGTTTTGTTTCTTTCATGTTGGCCGAAACCCTAGGGTGTCCTAGGGTACTCGAAAAATTCCCAAAAATTATACTTAACCTCTACACATCATAAGGGAACATTAAATAATATTATAAAGATTTGTTTCATAATTATAGACCTGTAAATCATGGTGGCCGAAACCCTTAAACTTAGGGTTCTTAGTTTTGTTTCATTCATGTTGGCCGAAACCCTAGGGTGTCCTAGGGTACTCCAAAAATTCCCAAAAATTATACTTAACCTCTACACATCATAAGGGAACATTAAATAAGATTATCATGATTTTTAGCATAATTATAGACCTGTAAATCATGGTGTCCGAAACCCTTAAACTTAAGGTTCTTAGTTTTGTTTCTTTCATGTTGGCCGAAACCCTAGGTTGTCCTAGGGTGCTCTATAAAATCCCAAAAATTGTACTTAACCTCTACACATCATTAGGGAACATTAAATAACATTATCATGATTTTTAGCATAATTATAGACCTGTAAAACATGGTGGCCGAAACCCTTAAGCATGAGGGTCTTGGTTTTCTTTCCTTTCAACATCAAATTCGAAAACTAACCAATATATCATGCTAAAAATCATGGAATCATAGGGAACTATTATACCACAGGTGAGGGAGTCTTACCTTGGGTTTCTTGATTTTTCGAACCTTGGAAGAGAAGAAAATGGTAAGATCTTTGGACCCTTGCACACCCTTGTCCTTGTATTCTTGTAGAGACTTTAGATCTAGGAGATGGAACCTTGGTGGATGCTTTTCCAAGGGGAAAACCCTCTAGGAGTGGTCGGCTAGAATGAGGGAGAAAGAGAGGAGGAAATACAATTGAAAGAAGAGAGAATGAAACTCCCAAACCCCCCTATTTATCATCCATTAAAGAGGTAAATGAAGAGTCTCTCCATGACTCTTCATCTTCTTCTTAATCTTAACTTATATCCACTACATTTCCTCATAGAAATCCCTTGCTAGGTGAGTTGGTTAAGGCTTACATGGTTGTAAAAGAGGTCCAAGGGTCAATCCTTGGCTCATGTACCTTTATTTTTATTTTATTTTTATTTCATTTATTTCATTTATTTTATTATTTTTATTTCCTAAATTCTGAAAATCCCCCCTAAAATCACCCATAATTATGCCAATATTCCTAAATAAAATTCTTTTATATTTATATTAATTTTACCTAATTTATATTAATTTTACCTAATTAATACCCATTTTTGGAGCCCATTTAAAGCTCATTGGTACTTAGTTTTCTCAATTTAAATAAGAAAACATGGATTTTCTAGGCCTAAGTTCTCCTTAATATTTCTAGGTCCCTTGGAAAATTATTTAAACATGCTTAATATTTTAAGAAAATATTAAGAGAATTTTCCGGGTCGTTACAATCCCCCATACCTCGTGAATGTTCGTCCTCGAACTTAGAATAACTCCGGGTACTACATTTATTTTTATTTTATTTTTATTTCATTTATTTTATTATTTTTATTTCCTAAATTCCGAAAATCCCCCCTAAAATCACCCATAATTATGCCAATATTCCTAAATAAAATTCTTTTATATTTATATTAATTTTACCTAATTTATATTAATTTTACCTAATTAATACCCATTTTTGGAGCACATTTAAAGCTCATTGGTACTTAGTTTTCTCAATTTAAATGAGAAAACATGGATTTTATAGGCCTAAGTTCTCCTTAATATTTCTAGGTCCCTTCGAAAATTATTTAAACATGCTTAATATTTTAAGAAAATATTAAGAGAATTTTCCGGGTCGTTACAATCCCCCATACCTCGTGAAAGTTCGTCCTCGAACTTAGAATAACTCCGGGTACTTGCGCCTCATCTCGTCCTCGCGCTCCCAGGTAGCTTCTTCGAACCGTTGACTTTGCCATAGGACCTTGACTAAGGGCACTTCCTTACTTCTCAGCTTCTTGATTTCCCTGTCCAAAATCTGGATGGGTCTGCTCTCATAGCTTAGGTCCTCTTGCACTTGCACCGTTTGTGGCTCGATCACTTGGTCCATATTTGGGATACACTTTTTCAGCAAGATCACATGGAATACGTTATGGATAGCTGACATCTCTGGAGGCAGCTCCAGCTCATATGCCACCTTACCGACGCTTTTCAGAATCAGGTACGGTCCCACATAGCGCGGACTTAATTTTCCTTTCTTCCCAAATCTGGTCACTCCCTTCATAGGAGCCACTTTGAGAAATACCCAATCTCCAGCATTAAATTCCAGTGGTCTACGCCGGACATCGGCATAACTCTTCTGTCGGCTCTGAGCAGTCTCTATCCGTTGTCGAATAGTCTGTATAGCCTGGGTGGCGCTATCGATAACCTCCGTTGTGAACCCCATTTCCTTCTTTTCACCACCCTCGTACCAGCAAATCGGAGACCTACATCTCCTCCCATACAAGGCTTCATAAGGTGTCATTCCGATAGTAGCTTGGTAGCTATTATTGTAAGCGAATTCCGCCAAGCATAGATATCGACACCAACTTCCCTTGAAATCCAGGGCACAAGCTCTCAACATTTCTTCCAATATCTGATTCACCCGTTCCGTTTGACCGTCCGTCTGAGGGTGAAAGGTGGTGCTAAATCGCAATTTAGTGCCGAGAGACTTCTGAACGCATTCCCAAAAATACGAAGTAAAGCGACCATCCCTATCTGAGATGATGGTCTTGGGAACTCCATGAAGCGTAATTACTTCCTTGACATATAATTGAGCCAGTTGCTCAATCGAGTACGTCATCTTGATCGCTAAGAAGTGAGCAGACTTCGTCAGCCTGTCCACAATCACCCATATTGCATCATATCCATTTGTAGTCCTGGGAAGCCCTGAAATGAAGTCCATAGACATGTCTTCCCATTTCCACTCCGGAATCGGGAGTGGCTGCAGAACTCCCCCGGGTCGCTGATGTTCTGCTTTCACTTGCTGGCAGGTCGTGCAAGTACTAACATACTGAGCCACATCCCTCTTCATACCGGACCACCAGAACCTCTCCTTCAGATCTTGATACATCTTGGTGGATCCTGGATGCATTGAATAAGGGGTCTCGTGAGCTTCCGTCAGTATTTTTCTTCGAGGCTCCGAGTCATTAGGGATACATAGACAATCCCTAAGGTATAATACTCCCCCTTTGGCGATATGAAAACCCTCGCCCTTTCCTTCTCGGATCTCCTCTTTTATTTTCTGGAGACTGAGATCACCATTTTGTTTTTCCAATAGGTCCTCACATAGGGCTATCATTTCCTTTATGTAATTTGACACCATTGTGTGATATGATCGGTCACGCATCATTAATATCCGGTTCATAAACATAAGATTGAACCACATTCTTGACAAAGTGTATTACATCTACCTAGACCTTATTGGTTCACAAAAGCCAACAGGACTCAATGAAGTAGATGGGCTGCCATCAGGCCCATAACAAAGTACATCATGGCAGTCACTGCCGCTCCCTCATTCATCCCTCCCTGACCTACCTCAGGATCTTCCACTGTCTCCATCGGATCCTCTTCCTCTATCTCGGGAATCTCCTCAGCCACTTCAGGATCTTCCCCAAACATCCCGGGGTCTTCCTCCCACATCTCGAGCATCTCGGGGTCCTGTCCGAACACCTTGAGATCGTCCTCGATCATCGGGTCCTCCTCGAACATCTCAAGCATCTCGGGGTCCTCCACGAATGGCTCGGGGTCCTCCGCGTACATCTCAGGATCCTCTTCGGGGTCCACCTCGAATGGCTCGGGGTCCTCCTCGTACATCTCGGGATCCACTTCGGGGTCCTCCTCGAATGGCTCGGGGTCCTCCTCATACATCTCGGGATCCTCCTCGGGGTCCTCCTCGAATGGCTCGGGGTCCTCCTCGTACATCTCGGGCTCCCCCTCCGAGTCCCCCAGATCTTCCGGAAACTCATGGCGGAGAAGCTGCCTACACAATTCCGTATACGAGATACAGCATCCGTGATGTCCCCAGATCTGATGAGCGACCACTCTCGCCCGATTGGGCAATGAACGAAGCAAAGCTCCGATCCTATGATCATCCATAACCGGAAACCCTTCCCGCTCTAGTTTCCAGAATAGCCGATCCAAAAACCCCATGTTGCCCTGAACCCCAAGGGTCGGACTGTAACCCACTTCCTCTATCTGCTCCATCAGCTCGCGGCACCTCTCAGTGAGATTCTCATGCAACATCTGGAATTGAAAACAATGACATAGTTAGTACCAAACCGACCCAGCCAGTACAAAACCATTCCTTTTTCAATTCGCAAATATATACAGAGAAAAACACACGAGATCGCTTTCTTCTACCCCTATTACTCTGATTATTTAATTCATAAAAGAAGATAAAATATCGTTCATCGTTACATATCATAAAGTATTTTTTCCTCTTCCTATCATTCATACTTGCATATCTTAAACTATAAAGCATCCTAAAAGTGCTTACTATATAAAACATGCATAGGGGTACTAACTTGGAAGCTGCAGGAAGAGGGCTTGATGTGTGTGTAGTGAGATGGTTACTGCTCTGATACCAACCTGTAACGCCCGCTTTTTTTTTCTCCGTGGCGTTACGTTAACATGCTTAGGGCATGTAGACATCATAAGGCAGCGGAATAACTTAACTTATACATGCCCTGTTACCATTCTTAACTTATTGACATGGGAACCTTAGCATATTAACTTTGAACTTAAGCATCATATCATGTCTCACATAACATCATATCATAAGGTTCCATAAGTCATTATTCAAACATATAAGTAAACATATAGTTTCCTGGGCCAAGTCACTACGACACACATGCGTTCTTGCCCTCCTGCTGCTTCCTTCATAGTCCCCTTGAATGATCTGCGGTATAAGGAAATAAGACTATAAGCACACAGGCTTAGTAAGACTCTTTCCTATTCACAAAACCATTCATCATTCATCATCTCATAATGAGCACATAAAACATTAACATACTTGGTGCTCTACTTAGAACATAACATCTTACGTCACTTGTCGTATACATAGCATGGCATGAACATAAACATAGTAACATTCTAAGCATGACATGATACATGGCATAAACATAAACATCATAGACATTCTAAGCATGGCATAATTCATGGCATAATTCATAAACATAGTGAACATAATAAGCATGGCATAATTTATGGCATAAAACCTATCATAGCATATGAACCTCTTCCTAACATAATCATGACATCGATCATTCATTCTCATGCATACTTCTTAACATGAAACATAAGCATAAAACCTTATCAACATAGCATAATGCATAACCTGAATGGATGCATGAGTGGAATGCATATACATAAGGGATGCTTATCTTTTAAAACATACTTTTAAATGCTTAACCATAATCATCATAACATCATTTGGGCCCTGGCTTGTACCACATACATACATCATAAGCGCGCATCCCTAAGTAAATACGAGGTAGCTAGCCTCGACCTACTAGGGTAAGGACAGCATAGTCGGTAGTCCCCGAACCGAGGCGTTCTTAAGGTGCCCATCCCTGTTGCACAGCTACGGTAGTGCCAGAACCGTGGACAGCATAGTCGGTAGTCCAGAACTGGGGCGTTCTTAAGGTGCCCATCCCTTGGACCCATACTTCGGTCCGGTACAAGCCCATCCATAAAGTAAAAAATACTTTACATGCTTCATCATTCATAAGACATTCATGGCATCTTCAACATAGCATAACTTGTTACGGCTCGGCCCGTCTACCGGCCCATTTACCGGTCCTCACGACCGTCGTACCGTCGACCATCGACCGTGCCGTTTTATCATATTTATGCCTTAAAGACATAAGCATCATCTTTCATTCATCATCATTCATAGCATATTCATTCATTCATCATACTTAACATCATCATTATGCCTTAAAGGCATGAACCTTAACTTCATTCTTCACTTTCATTCTTAGACATGGCATCATTTTCATTCTTAACATGGCATCATTTTCATTCTTAAACATGACATCATTTCCATTCTTAACATGACATCATTTTCATTCTTAAACATGGCATCATTTTCATTCTTAAACATAAACGTAACATACTTAACATGGCATCATTCATATCATGAACCTAACATATCATAGCATCATTTTTATCGTGATCATAACCCTATCATTCTTATCATGGCATCATTCATATCCTGAACATAAACTTATCATACTTATCATGGCAACACATAAACATGTACTTGAAGTTAAAGGCTCAACCCTAACCCTTGGGTCCTTGAGGTTGGCCGAAACATATGGGGTCTCTAGGGTAATCCAAAAATTCCCAGAAATTATACTTAACCTCCACACATCATAAGGGAACATAAATTAACATTATCAAGATTTTTGGCTTAATTATAGACCTTTAAATCATGGTGGCCGAAACCCTTAAACTTAGGGTTCTTAGTTTTGTTTCTTTCATGTTGGCCGAAACCCTAGGGTGTCCTAGGGTACTCCAAAAATTCCCAAAAATTATACTTAACCTCTACACATCATAAGGGAACATTAAATAACATTATAAAGATTTTTGGCATAATTATAGACCTGTAAATCATGGTGGCCGAAACCCTTAAACTTAGGGTTCTTAGTTTTGTTTCATTCATGTTGGCCGAAACCCTAGGGTGTCCTAGAGTACTCCAAAAATTCCCAAAAATTATACTTAACCTCTACACATCATAAGGGAACATTAAATAACATTATCATGATTTTTATCATAATTATAGACCTGTAAATCATGGTGGCCAAAACCCTTAAACTTAAGGTTCTTAGTTTTGTTTCTTTCATGTTGGCCGAAACCCTAGGGTGTCCTAGGGTGCTCCAAAAATTCCCAAAAATTGTACTTAACCTCTACACATCATAAGGGAACATTAAATAACATTATCATGATTTTTAGCATAATTATAGACCTGTAAAACATGGTGGCCGAAACCCTTAAGCATGAGGGTCTTGGTTTTCTTTCCTTTCAACATCAAATTTGAAAACTAACCAATATATCATGCTAAAAATCATGGAAATCATAGGGAACTATTATACCACAGGTGAGGGAGTCTTACCTTGGGTTTCTTGATTTTTCGAACCTTGGAAGAGAAGAAAATGGTAAGATCTTTGGACCCTTGCACACCCTTGTCCTTGTATTCTTGTAGAGACTTTAGATCTAGGAGATGGAACCTTGGTGGAAGCTTTTCCAAGGGGAAAACCCTCTAGGAGTGGTCGGCTAGAATGAGGGAGAAAGAGAGGAGGAAATGCAATTGAAAGAAGAGAGAATGAAACTCCCAAACCCCCCTATTTATCATCCATTAAAGAGGTAAATGAAGAGTCTCTCCATGACTCTTCATCTTCTTCTTAATCTTAACTTATATCCACTACATTTCTCATAGAAATCCCTTGCTAGGTGAGTTGGTTAAGGCTTACATGGTTGTAAAAGAGGTCCAAGGTCAATCCTTGGCTCATGTACCTTTATTTTTATTTTATTTTTATTTCATTTATTTTATTATTTTTATTTCCTAAATTCTGAAAATCCCCCCTAAAATCACCCATAATTATGCCAATATTCCTAAATAAAATTCTTTTATATTTATATTAATTTTACCTAATTTATATTAATTTTACCTAATTAATACCCATTTTTGGAGCCCATTTAAAGCTCATTGGTACTTAGTTTTCTCAATTTAAATGAGAAAACATGGATTTTCTAGGCCTATGTTCTCCTTAATATTTCTAGGTCCCTTGGAAAATTATTTAAACATGTTAATATTTTAAGAAAATATTAAGAGAATTTAATTTTCCGGGTCGTTACATGATTAATCTTAGAGATTTTGATGATGTTTCTTTGATTCACTAATCAAGTAAATATGAAATATAACTTATGTACATTAAAAAAAATCAATCTCTAAATATTCATCCTATTTGAAATTTAAATTTTGATCCTTTTATTATTTCACTACATTATAATAGTGGAGACATGATTTAGGTATTTTTTTTTAAAGTTTCAGGTATTCAATCTTACCGATCGTCTAATTTTAAAAGTAATCGATTTTGTTGAAGGAAAGATTTTTTTATTAATCAATAAGATAAATTTGGGAAGTAAATATATACCCTGATAGGTAGATGATCCCATATCACAAGTAATTCAAACACTGTAGACACATGAGCTGCTCTACATGAGTTTCAAATCCTATGACCGTGCCCTTGGACATGATTTGTATATTTCATAAACTTATATTTGTATATGATATTATTTTTGAGTTAATGGTTTAATTAGTTTTTTAGTATATTTATTAAAACTCTTATAAACATACTTTACATATATATAAATATAAATTATACGTATGCCATTATTTTTCAGGTTTAATTGCTCCATCATTTTAACCAATCAAACTAACGATTTATTAGTAGTATCTCTCTTAATTCAGGAACAACGTCACTTGTCTAAATCAACGCGAACAGGTAGTGTTGTTAAAAGTCAATAAAACAAACTGGACCATTGCTTCATTTATTTGTCTCGATCGTCGATCGACCATTTAAAATTCTCTTCAGTGCTTCCACAATAAAAATCGTTCAAGTGGCCAGGAAGAATCCAATCCATGAATTCGGGTACAGACTAGCCGTAGCCGCCTTTGTTTGACCACCAATTCCACGTGTTGGTCAAAGCAGCCCACGCGCTGTTGTGTAGTTCCGGTCAACATCCCACTCGTATCGTCGTTATCCTTCTAATTATATAACGCTGCCGTAAGCCATTCAATTCCGATGTCATTTCCAATTCCGAAGCTTTGATCCATTTACCAGCCAGCGATCGATGGATCAAAACTCCAACAAGAGAGAGAGGCTGTCACCACCGCTGCCTCCCTACCGCGTGGCTCTCCACTCGGTGCAAAGGCCGCCTGGGAAGGCGGCGCACAAGAAGCCCGACCAGTCGCAGGCGCCAAAGGTGTACCGGGTGGATCCCAGGGGATTCCGGGAACTTGTCCAGCAGCTGACAGGAGCCACTCGCCCGGTGACCCAACCGCCACGCCAGAGGCCGCTGAGGGACACTGCTCCTCCGCCGCCTCCGCTCGAATTGGCAGCCCCGGTGATGTCGGGTGGCGCCGATGAGTCTCCCACAGGATTCTTGAAAGAGCTTTTGTCTCCATCTTTGTTTTCGAGCTGGTGTTCCTTTCCACTCTTGAGCCCCCCTGTCCACGTTGGCAGCATGGAGCACTAGATAGACTCATAGGAACACCGACTATACTATATGATTGTCGACCAATAATTCACATTGAGTACTTTTTTTAAAAAAAAATCTTTACTAGTGGATTTGCTTTTAGTTTCAGTTACTCGTGTGATCAATTCAATAGCTAAGCAAGCAATTTTGATGCACGATGCTCCCGTCGTATGGGATGCAGAAAAGGATTTATTATATACAATCTTACACTAGTTGTAATATAAGAGATTGATTTCAAGAAATGATCCTGTAACTTTTAGGTCACAAGATAATAATTTTATTATTATGTTAAGGCTCCCTTCATGTTCATGTTGCGAAATAGTAAAACACATGTCTTTTACTTAAAAGTAATTAACTATCTTTAGATTTATATCTTAGTGATTGATTTTTTTTTCTTATCTAATTAAATATCACTGATTTTCAACCTCAAAGGTAAAATAAAACTATCATTTAGCTCCTCACCCAAATTGTTCCATATATTTTGTTACTGAAGAGTAGAAAACAAATATTTTGTATGCTAAATAAGAAAAAGAAATAGAAGGATAAGGAATGTGGTGAAAGGAAAGGGCATATTGTGGGTTTGGTTGATGAGTCATATTGTGTGTTTTATTTGGGTGTATTTGTTGAATAAGGCTTTATTACAATTTACTTAAACGCAATTAATTTCAAAAAAATAGTATATAAAAATTAAATAACTTTTTAAAAAATGAATTAAAAATTTCAAAGAAATTAACTTTGAGCTTTTCATGATTTAAAAAAACCATTTCTAATTTTAAATCTCAAAAAATCAATAAATAACATTCACTTTTTTTTTAAAAAAAATAATTGTAGGAACCAAGTTTAAAATTTTCATGAATTCAAAATAATCCCAAAATTTCTAAAACACTAATTTTTCACTCAAAAATGCAATGCAGTACAAAAAACCCTCTGTTCGTGGTGGCATTTAAAAAAAAAATCCCTCTGTTTGTGATGTTTGGAAATTTCGATAATTTCTGCCATCAATGAAGACGGCAATGGACAATCCAGTAAA
This sequence comes from Boesenbergia rotunda, assembly GCA_024364735.1. Lineage (NCBI taxonomy): Eukaryota > Viridiplantae > Streptophyta > Magnoliopsida > Zingiberales > Zingiberaceae > Boesenbergia > Boesenbergia rotunda. The sequence goes on along the minus strand of JAGFNQ010002971.1, from coordinate 198,802 downwards.
AGGAGTACTCCTACAAGACTGTTCAATTTTCAACTTTATCTGAGATGGAAAGAAGATCCCTAGAGGAATCTAATTCTTCAGAGCTCAATTTTACCAAATGCAACTCGATATGAACTTTGAAGCACTATACAATATACACCTCGAGCATGAAAAGCAGCTCCCTATTATAGGAATCCACCTTTTGTTGTTTATTTTTTTTTATTTATTTTTATAGCTTCAGGCTCTTCAAATCAGTGTATTATTGATCGATTGAAGAAGATGGTGCTTTGATTATGATAATGGGCGCCATCCTTTTTGAGCAATCAATCTTTTCCAAATCCAAAAAAGTGCTCCACTTGTGGCCTGCCCATCCACCCGATCAGAGACCAAGCGATGCCGTTTGCATGTTGCGGGAAAGAAAGAGAGTACTAGGGAGATCTGCCAGTCTGCTGCTGCTTCTGGGACGAGCCAAATCTTCGCAGAGCACAAGGTCGGGATTCTCTCAGTAGCTTTTGTCTTCTTCCCTGGCCCTCTTTGTCTTCATCCTTTTCTGCAATCGCATTGATAAATCCCTCAGCCTACCTACTTCCCTCGATTGCATCATGAATCACGGTGCGTGACGCACTCGGGGACACTTTCTTGAGCTGGAACGATGCAATGGACTCCAGCAAAGGAGCAGCAAACTGGACCACTCTTGGCCATCCTCATATACTACGATCCTCACGTCTCGCTCCAATTTGATTTCCGTGGTTCCCTGTCTTGCTCTGTTGCCTTCTTCGCGAGGTCCTCCTTTCTCCCCGTCATCTCTCGCTGAATGGAAAGAATGATGGCCGCTTAGTATGCAGCTTCAACAAAAGAGCTTCCTTTCTCGTCAGGTAATTGTCTCGCACTCTCCCTTGGTCTTCCGCCAATGGCTCGGAGGATGGCGGTGGCGTGGTGGGCGGGGACGACGAGGAAGAGGCGTGGCGAGCTGCGGATGAAGCAAGATGGTTGGGACTCTTGCCGGGGGAGTTAGTGTCCCTTCGATTCCTTTGGCATTTCCTCCGTAGTGACTTCTCTTCCTCCATCGCTTTGTGTATCTTTAAGTTGCCATCTTGTGCCCTCTTCTAGTTCCGAATTAGGGTTTGGATCGACACGCTGAGTTCGGCATTGCGAAGAACCATGCCTCTTTTGCTGAGAGAAGTTCTGAGGCGGTTCTGCGTTAAGGTTGGGTGGCCGTACGCGGTTTTCTGGAGAGTTATCCCCAACGGAGATCAGATGTAACCTCAAAACTCTTCCTTTTCTCTTTCTGCTCTTGAGTTTTGCTATAAACGAGTAAGAGGAAGAAAAAACATCATTTTTTAAAAAATAACTTTTGTTTCCAGATCGTTAGGTCCTTGATAACCATTTGCTTTTTCGATTTAATTTCATTTTCTTATAGTCTTATGTCTTCTTATTCATATGGTTCAGATGCTTGAATTGATTATGTTTGTAGAAGTTTTCATTTGTTATGTGGCAAGGATCTTGCTTTACTCTCAAATATCTATACCTGGAAATTTCCTTTGATTAGGTTTAGGTTTTGACTTTCTAAGTCATTATAAGCTCTTGTCCTGTATTGGGTTTTAGATGCTTTCCTAATTGTGATTGTCTAGTTTGATATTTCCAGGCTGTTGAAATGGGGAGATGGGCACTGTGAGCTGATAGTTGAAGGCCCTGATATTTCTGGATACCAGAATCCTACTGAAGGGAATGTCATAGAACATATTTGTCCCTCACAGGATAAACTTAGTACACTCGTTAACAATGTTATGATATCCCAGGTCCATGTCATGGGAGCAGGGTGTGACTTTTCTTCTCTATACTTTAATATTATATGTTTGCATGTGCAAATGTGTGCACGCAATCATGCAGAGTATTAAACATGAATGCCCTATTCCTGTTTGAGATCGAGTATTGTTTTGCTATGTTTCAGGATTGTTGGAAAAGCTGCTTTAACTGGCACTCATCAATGGATATTTCAATGCGACCTTAATGACTATTGTCTGGTTAATATGGTATTATGATGCTGTATTTGTATATTTATGTGTTCCTTGGATCATTTTTCTCAACAAGTTTTCTATCTGTGATTTTTTATCGGGCTAATTATACTTTGTTTGAGGATAAATTACTTTGGTTTCTTTGGAGTCTTTGTTGTGGTTCAATTTGAGATACTTTGACAGTTATTTAATGGTTGCATTCCTTGATTCCTGATAGGTATTGGCTGAGTTGAACAAGCAATTTTCTGCTGGCATACAGGTTTGCTGTTCTTGAAATAGCTCACCAATTTATTATAACAGTCAATACAGTGTATCATCATATCATAATCAATTTACTCTTTTTTTTTCTTTGATCCACAGACTTTAGCAATTAGTCCTGTACCATCACACGGTGTCCTACAATTTGGATCGGTTAACATGGTAAAATGTCCCATAGTACTTCATGTGTGATATTTTGATCTTTATGGATACATGCTGCAAATTGAAGTTGCAACCTATGATTAGTAGTAATTTACTCTTGGAGCGTTTAACTCCTTGCTATGTGATCAGAAATAGATACAGCACATTATGAGTTAACAGGTACTTATAGGTCACATTTCTTTATCATTTTGTAGGTAATTGAGGACATTGCTTTCGTAAACTTCACAAGGGACTTGTTCACACCGACCAGATATGTTCCTGCAGCTATTTTGTCTGATATGTCTAGTAGTTGCCTGAATGAGAAGGTCCCAGAATATGAATTTCCTGCTCTACTTCCTGACCAATCTGACAAATCTATATATATCAAATCCAATCAGTTCCATTACCATCATGGTGGTGCTTCTGTCTTGCAATCAGTTATTCAATTGTATCTGGATACAGATTTTGTTCTGACCAAACAGAACATCTCAAACCTGTGGATGCCCCTTCATGACATTTTTGGACAAGGGAATACTCCATTTTCCCATTTTATTGAACTGGAATGTTGGCCTTCAGGTAATCAAAAAAGAAACAAATTGCCAGATATAAGGTGGTTGAGGAATGTCAATCCTCCTGCTGATGATGAGACACACTTATGTTCTTGTAGCTCAATGGTAATGGATGAAGCTCTGTTGGATGCATCTTGCAGTAGATCACAGGTGGTAGACACAAAGAATGGATGTAGATTACGTAACTCAGTATTCACTCAACTGAAATCTTGTGTAAGCATGTGCGCTTGCCCCCTTGATGGTTTAAATACTAGAATGCATTCTGAGAAAATTAAATCATCTGCTATGAATAAGCAGCATGGATTGTCAGTTTCTAAAGAAATCAAGAATTGCTGTACAGTTTCAGATAGTGTGGAGGCATGTCAAGATTTGAATCCCTCTAATTATCCAATAGGTATTGAACTGCTTTCAGAAAATTCAATGTTCAGAACTCATTCTTTAATCAAGATGTTTAAGGCCACATGGATGACAGGAAATCAAAAACTGGAGCAAGATGTATCGCAGGATTTAGGTGTCCCATGCAGAGAGAACCAAGACTACCGGTGTAGAAATGTTGGTGCATCATCAGAGGTTATGTCTCATTTATATGAAGAATGCTTACATGTAGCATCACAAACTGATAACAGAGATGATTTGCTTGCTAAATTGAGTTTGAATTTTGAAAGTATGTTTGAACCACTACACTGTTCTTTGATTGATTACATTTCATGGAGTGAAAAAAAAAATTCTCTCGATGCTGATATGGATGATTCTGCTTACATCAGTCAGTCCAGTAGTTGTCACAATGTTGATGCATCGAGTAATCTGGTTTCTTGCAATGTGAAACCTGAAGAAACCAATACAGACCAGCTTTTGGATGCAGTAATTTCTAAATTTAAATATTGTGCTAAGAGAGACAGAGATGCATGTACACATTATAAAACTTCATCAGTAGCAAACTGCAGTCATTCTAGTTATATGGTACATGCCATGTGGTCATCACCAGTACAGTTTCCTAGTCAATCGTCTGGTGTTTGCATACCTATGAAGGCAGATGGTACAGAATCAGATATATCTGCATCTATTACTGACAACATTGGAGGAATCTATGCCAATAAGTCAACTTGCCAATCTCAACTCAGTAGTCAGAGTGGAGATTGCCAAGACATAATTAATGATATTGTTTCACCTAAAAAACGCAACCATGCTGGTGAAGCAGGTAAGTTTGTTAGGAAGAGAGTGAGGCCTGGGCAGAACCGAACAAGATTGAGGGCCAAAGAGCATAAGCTGATCCAGGATTGCCTCAATGAACTACGAGAAATAGTACCTGATGGTGAAGAGGTGAATGCCTTTCTTTAAAAAATGTTGGATTTTCTGTTATGTTGATTAGAAAATGTAGTTTAGGTTGTTTGTAATCCTAAATTTTGATTGGTTCAAGAGATGCTTATACGCACAATGTTTTCATTGGCAGTGTACCATAGACACTTTACTGGATAAAACCATCAAGCACATGCTTGTTCTGCGAAGTGTGATTAATCACACGGAGAAATTGAAGAAATCTAGAGAACCACGGGTATATCTTTGCACCTGGTTTTCAGTGTTTATGAAATGTCATTTCTTTTATAAATAACTACTAAAAGCTTAGCTTAAAATTCGAGGGATCGAAAGTATGAGAATCCCATATATATTCTCTATAAAGAACATAGTAGTATCATATGTCAATTTAAGTCCCAACCATTTGACATCTAATATCAAATGTGATCAGCTGGTCGCATGACATGTTTGCGATTCACCTGGCAAATAGCATTCTTATAGTTAGATTTACACAAGTCATGGTAGTCGCATAATATATTCTATGTGAAATTTACAGCAACTGCCTCAATGTTCATCATTCTGTGCCGTGTTGTTCGATTTGATCATAATACTGAATGAGTATATATCCTAGGTAAACAAATTCAGTTTCTGAACATCAGAATATTAACAATATGTATATGGCCGCAAGAATTCAACAGTTCTATTTATGTTCAAGAAACTTGAAAGACCTCTCTATAGCTGTAGCTTCTTATTTCAAGAGGAATCCTTCAAGCCTTTTCATGTTATTTCAGATCACCAAAGAGGAAAGAGGATCACTCTTGAAAGACAACTTTGTGGGAGGTGCAACATGGGCCTTCAAAATTGGTAGTAAATTCTTGACGTGCCCAATCATAGTTGAGGATATTGATTCTCCTTGTCAAATGCTTGTGGAAGTATGCTGTTTGTTATTTGACACCATTGTGTTTCATCATTGTCTTTGGCATATGAAAAGGACGCTGTCTGACAAATCTTTGGTTTCCCTTAGATCCTGTGCGAAGAGCAGGGCCTGTTTCTGGAGATAGCTGACTTGATTCGAGGGTTAGGACTGACCATCTTAAAGGGGGTAATGGAAGCACGAAATACTAAAGTTTGGGCCCGATTTGCAGTCGAGGTATTACAATATGTAGGAACTGTTAAATAAATCCTAAACCCCTACACTTACAAGAATAACTTGACTTGGGTGTTCCAGTCTGTCCGAGCACCAATACTTTCATTTCGATTTGGCAGTAATTTGTTCTATAACTCAGTTTTCACTAGTTGTGTTTCCACCATGCATCTTGTTTGAGATTGATTCATCGATGCTCATCGGAAATCATCTCTAAATGAATTACAGGCAAACAGGGATGTGACAAGGATGGAAATAGTTCTGTCTCTAATTCATTTGCTGGAACCATCTGAGGGAAGCAGCAACATAACACAAGATGATGGCGATGTGGATTGCAGGTGAAGGATTAGTCACCCTACCGTTGAATGCATGTCGATGCGCCTGGCATGCTTCTCTAAATTTTTTGATTGCTCTTTGATTTGCTCCCTCCAATAATTTTGGAATCACCGTTATTTGACAGATGTAGTGGCTGATCAGTAGATGTTTTCATTGCTTGTTTCCTTAGAAGTTTGGGAAAAGGTGTATAAAGCATGCAGTTTTTTTGTTACCCTAAGCGTGTTCCTTTCTCCAGCAATTCATCTATGTCATGCAGTCTTTTTTGTTACCTTAGACGTCGTGTTCCTTTCTCGGGCAATTCTTGTATGTAGTTTACTCCGGAACACAGATAACAAAAGGATGAACGTTTGGTGTATCATTTCTCGGCCCAACTATACACTAATTATTTCGGAGACTATGATTTACCTCTTTCGTGATGGCCTTGAGACGGGTGCGGCAGGGGCGCTAAGGGCGAGCGATTTCGCCTTTTGTTTACAGATAACAGAAGGATGGGTCATCATAAAAAATCACTGGGGAAGAAAAAAGACAAAGGGAAAGACTAACTTAACTTACCGGGGAAAGAAGGAAAGAAATGATAGCTGGTGCTGCTTAGCATCCTAATCGTCATTCCAAACTCTAGCATTCTCTTCTCTTCCATTAAACAATCTTCTTTGATTTCGTCTATAATGTCTTGTTTGATCTTCAACTAGTGGCGTTATTGCTGAGGTTATTGCCTATACTCCCTTTCCTCTTATGAAACTGTCACAATAGAGCCTAGAGGAAGAAGCCTTATATCTATTGACATTTCCATGGCAATACCGAGCGGATTTTATGGAAGAATAGCACCAAGGTCGGGAATAGCCACAAGGCTTGGAATAGATGTTGGAGCTGGAGTAATAGACAGTGATTATCGAGGTGATATAAAAATTTTATTATTTAATCATACAATCTGACTTATATTTATTACAACAGGTGATAGGATTGCACATCCTCATTACACCTATACTCCAAGTTGAACTAACAGCAGTAATTGAATTCCCGACGACCAGCGCAAGGGAGGCCAAGGGATTTGGCTCAACAAGCAATGCTCCCCTAACTGATGAATTGTTCAGGATCCTGGTACCAATTCCCTCATCAGTGTCTGTAACGCTCGAAAATTCTCAAAACTAATTTTAGAAATATCCTAGAATTTATTCCAAATTTATGGATATTTTTATAGAATTTTTCCATGGACAAATAAGGCAAAAATGAATAAAAATAGAATGCGCAGTAAAAAAGCTTAAGTGAGGTTTAACCCCTAAACCTTTAGTATGAGAGAAGAATAAGCTTACTAAGTGAGTTGATTTATTTTCATTGAAATAGAATAGAGAGAAAGATAAATAAGATAAAGTTAGTTAAATTTTCCCATAAGTATAAAAGAGAAACTTAAGGGTTTTTAGATTTATTCTTTTCTTCACCTTCTCACCGCCGACCCCCTCTCTCTCGTGGGCGACTCTTCCTCTCCCTCTCCCGAGTCTCTCTCTCTCCCTCACTCACGGCAAACCAAGGAGGAGGTCCAAGGGTCTTGTGTTGGGCGGATTCAAGAAGGAGGACACGCTAGGAGATCTTCTCAAGGAGTAGTTCTTCGTTAGAGCCTCTCTGAGACTCCAAGGATCTTCCCTCTCCCTAAACCCTACGCATTAGAGTTGTAAGAACAAGCGTAGGATGTAAGTACCCCTCACCTGCAGTATAAGTAGTTTCGTTCATATGCATAATCATCTTAGTCTTATCTATTTGCAAGTTTATGCTCATATGTGTAGATTAACTCCCTCTACAGACTTTAAGGGCACCACTAGATGGGTTGGACGTGCTTCCCCTTTTAGTTTGGGGTTTAGACGCACTGTCGAGTGCCTAGAGAGTGCCCTTAAAAGAAAAGGGGAGTTTTAGGCATGCAAGGTTCATGTTTAGAGATGGTTGGAGTATGCCTTATTGTCATGAAAACATGTAGAATATGACCTAGAATCATTGTATACTTGTTAGTAAGCTTAAATATGAGTTTGTAGTGTTTTTGGTACGAAGTAGGTTGACCTTGACACGTTTATGGAATCTGAAAATTCAGATTTCAGAGCTGCCAGTCAACTGCGACAGCTACCAGTCGACTGGGCAGTCGACTAGGACCAGGAAACAAGGATTTAAACTCCTGTGTGCTTCGATTTCAGTTTTGCACGAATGGTTTAGCAATTAACTTCCAACATGTTTATGATTTACAGCAGCATGTTTAAGTTGTGAATTGTTAGTTCAGTAAATAGCAAAATTTTTAAATTTTCCCAGTTGGTTTAGCATCAAGAAATCAGTAATCAGTCAGCCAGTTAGTAGCGATCCGCCTTAAAGCTTAGTACCAGAAGGCGGGTCGTTACAGTGTCGAACTAGGACAAAGGCAAAGCATCAACAAAAGCATCCATGAATGATGTCGAGAAATGACTCCAACGAACTATGGAAAGCCTCTTAAATCTGGGAAGCAACCATGCAGGAGCTACAAGCCCATGGGCCACTGTACTCCAGTCCATGGACTGTGACCTAGATGATGGCAGTGATTACATTAAGTTCGGGGCAGCATCTATTCAAGAAGGTGATGATTTTGATGCAGAATATCTGATGGATTCCTTAAATTATTACTTCAGAGATTATTGCACAATGGAAGGTGATGGGGAGTTACCTTATCCAAAATTCGATGCTAAAACTACTCAAGAAATAATAGCCACTGGAATTGATGGCCTTGATGAAGGATGGGAAAAGGAATACCCAAGGATAGCAAAGCTAAAAGAACATATATATTCTTCATCAGCAATCTCAACCTATAGGCCACAAGTAGATGCACCAATGGGACCGGCAAACTATCCGCCAGTTACAATATTGAGCCAGGCCCAAGTCAAAGACCGGTATATGAAGGCTATTCTAGAAAGGCTAATTCAAGAAAAAGATTTATCAGAATAGTGGAATCTTCCTTCAGCCTTTCACCAAGCTGGAGTCATGTTAGTAATTCCCTCACAACTCGAAAAATTTGACGAAGTCTTTATGAGATGGGAATCAATTATAAAAATCTAGGGTCCATGCTATTGGGTTGACGATGCTTGTTCGCATGGAAACCTCTCTATGTCCCCGGATTAAAATTTTGTTAATTGAAATTAATCCGAATGGAGAATAATTTCCCAAACAACCGGCTCATCATCATACTAATTGTGGGATCGGTTTGAATCGATAGGGGGGTGAATATCGATCGATAAATTTTTCAGAAAAATTAAGAGTAATTATGCAGCGGAAAAGAAAAACAACGCTAACACGTTTATTTTTACTTGGTTCGGAGTCGCGGTCGGCTCCTACTCCAAGGCCCACGGTCCTTGACCGTTTACGACGGACAATTCTATATTGCGTAAAGATGTTTCAACTTGAGTACAAATATAGAATTTAAAAATACATCAATTAAAAGAAAATTATATCGACGACCGGAATATTTAGAAAGTCGGAGTCGCGGGTCGTCGTTGGCGCTTGAATCTTGAGCGCGGAGCGTTTCAGAGCAGAGCGCTTGGAAGAATGCGTGGGAAAGCAGTTGTTTGAAGCCAAGGGGGTGAACCCCTATTTATACTCGTAGCTGGGGCACTTGTGTTGAATGGGGTGCCTGACACGTGGCCCTCACTGCGTGAAACTCAATCCGCAGACTTGGCCAGCGCTTATCCCCTCAACCAGGGCGCCTGTGTTAACACAGGCGCCTCTGTTGTTGTTCTGAGGCTTTGCTTCGAGTGGTTTTGGAATTACCCTTTGTCTGGGGCGCCTGTCTCAACACAGGTGCCTAGTCAAACAGGGCGCCTCACTCCATTGAGGCACCTGGGAGCAGAAACCTTTCACCCTTCGTTCCTGCAACTAGGGTTAGTTCCAAAACACAAGTAACATATAAATAATATAGATTTAAGCATGATTTATAGCCTGAGCTGTCTTGGTTCTGACTTTGGGTTTCCCAAATGGAACCCTAGGTCGAACCGACGCCTAATGTTCCCTTCTACGAGGAACGCGCCCTCACGTACTCCTCTCGGGAGATTTTACCTGTTTGCCAACCTGCTCCTCCGGTTGGACATTTGCCCAATCCCTCGGATCAGGTCATCGTGCCCAGTTCGCGACGAGGACTTATTGCCCAGCTTCACTCACCAGGTCTTCGGTGCCCAGTCCACGACCAGGACTTATTGCCCAGCTTCACTCACCAGGTCTTCGGTGCCCAGTTCACGACCAAGACTTATTGCCCAACCTTTTATCAGAACTTAGGTGCCCAGTCCGCCGCCAGGACTTAGTGCCCAATTCTTAGAACCAGGACTTCGTGCCTAGTGTACCTAGGACTTTTCCTGCACACATGATTAGCATTGTCAGATCACAACAAAACCTTAACTTTTGAACCCTTTGCCATTATCAAAACATAGGCTTGACTTTGGTGATTCCGGCACAAACAGTCTCCCCTTTTTGATTTATGGCAACATGGGTCAAAAAGTTAAGTTAAAAAAAACATTCAAAGCATATTTGACAAACATGTTAATCTTTAAGAGATACTTAAAAAAATTTAAGCTCCCCCTGAAAAAGTTCTTCCCCTGAAAATTTCAATGATATGTAGTTTTTCGAAAACCTTCTAAATTTGACTAAGTGTTTTGTAAAAAGAGCAAAGCATTTGGTTTTGACTAAGTGTTTTGAAAATCCAGCGTTTGGTTTTGACTAAGTGTTTTTGAAGATCTACCAAAGCATTTGCACAAAAACCTCTTACACTTTTACTTTGGAAAAGTTTTTCAAGCTCAAATAAAAAACTTTTACTTACGAAGGCTTTGCAAAAAAAAAAAAACTTAAACCAATTTTTGCAAACTGAATTTTTTTAAAAAGCCAAATTTTGTAAATTATTTTCCCTTAAAAGATTTCAACTTTTGCACAACACATTTTGCACACTTAGAAAAAAATTTTGCTTAGAAATTTGTGCATTTGTTAAACATTTTGAAAAACATTTTTACTTTAAAAAATACCTAAGAAATTTTGCTTAGAGAGAAAAAGTTTTTGCTAAAAAATTTGTTTACTAAAAAAAATTTTCACTTAGAAATACTTTGCCAAAAAAGTTACAAACAAATTTTGCTCAGGCAAATTTTGTTTCCTAAGAATCAATTTTTACTTAGAAAAAAAATGCACTTAGAAATTCTTGAAAGCACTTAGAAATTTTTGAAATCACTTAGATATTCTTCGTTACTTTTTGAAAGAGAGATAAACATTTTGAAAATGAACCATATGAAAAAAAAATTACTCTCTTTTTCTCTCTCTCTCCCCCTTTGCCATATATCAAAAAATAGATAACAACCATTGCAAGTCAATTTCGAATTAGAGCTAGTTAAAAGAAATTGTAAGTCTGTATTAAACCAACTCTAGTGAATTCAAGCAAGAAAACAAAGCCCAAACCAATTAATCTAAACTTGTTCGGGTCTTGTCTAACCCAGTTAGTTACTTACTAACTGTTATAAAATAGTAGTTTTCACTAGGGTTAGTCAAGTTAAGTGATTTGACGAAGTTAGATTTGCTAAGCTTGAACACTTAACCTGATTACTATTCCATTTGTATTTATTGCCCCAATTACTGCAGATGCACTGACTTAAAGCATCTTGAATCAAGGCATAGACCTAAGCATCTCAACCCAGTTTATGTTATCAATCAAAGTACCCTAAGGTGCTTATGAGATGCTGGCTGTTAGATCTATAGGTGCATGTAATTCTAGGGTTAAAGCCTAGGATAAGTCTATTTGCGTAAAAAACCTAGTTTTGAAGGGGGTAAGTTTTTTGAAAAAAATCTAAGTCAAAAAATCATTTTAAATTTCAACAACTTGATAAAAGAAATGATTTTTCAAAATACATTAAATGCTAATTTTCGAAAAAAATGTGAAAATAGAAAAATATTTTGAAAAAAATATAGAACAATCCTATTCTACTAAGCACAACCCTAACTGTCTTCTTAGTAAGCTAAACTCAGATTCAGGTAAGGGTTTGGTAAAAATGTCAGCTAAATTGGATTTTGAGTCCACATGCATAAGTACTATTTCACCTCTGGCTATATGATCCCTTACAAAATGATGTTTGACTTTAATATATTTGGTTCGGGAGTGCTGAATTGGATTCATAGTTAAATTGATTGAACTAATATTGTCAATGAAAACTTGGGTTTGGGTGTAGTCTAGCTAGAAATCCTAAAGAGTGTACATCATCCATAAAAGTTGTGTCATACACTCTCCTAGAGCAACATATTCTACTTCAGTTGTGGACAAAGCTACGTGTTAGATCGATGTCGATTGCTAGAGAGGGGGTGAATAGCAATTGTCGACTTTCTTCTTCCTACGTTGTTAGTTGCACAAGCGGAAATACAAACAAAACAATAAACAATAAGAAACCAATGCTAACAAGAAGAGTTTACTTGGTATCCACCCCTAAAGGTGACTAATCCAAGAATCCTTCGGTGGATCACTTCCCGGATAACGTCCGGCTAGCCCTTGTCGTTCCTTGTGGGTGGAGAAACCTCGCCACAACACCTCGACAATATCCGAGCACTTAGACTACTATTTGGCTCTTACCCAAAGCCAAATTCGTCAAACCTTTCAGCCAACACGAAGTCCTCTTAAATAGAACTAAGGTTGAAACCCTCGTCACCAGTCTATTGCCCCCCAGGGCAGTCGACTGCCCCCAGCCAAATCCAACCGTTACACGCCTAACGTTCGAATTTTGGCTGCTACCAGTCGACTGATCCCAGGGCAGTCGACTGGTCCAGGGTCCAGAACCTACTGTGAGTTTCTGTTTGTGCTGGCAGTCGACTGTTATAACACCAGTCGACTGCCCAACCTCTTCAAACACTCTTCCTCACTCTGTTGACCCTCGTCAGCATGTGCCTTCAAGCATACTCCCTTGGCTTGCTCCTTGAAGTCCTCTTCCACCAGCTATCGCCCCTCGGATGCGCACGCAAGTCCTCGACTTGCCTCCATGCCACTCTTCACGTGTGCCCTTTGAAGCCCACTTCTCAGCTTGCCCTTGGAGTCATCTTCCCTCGGCTCTCGTCCCTTTACGACTTTACTGACTCTTCACCAGCAGCCTTGACTATTGCCTTCGCGCCCTCTTCGTCTTCGGCCCTCGTCCCTCGGATGCACAAAAGCCTCCAGCTTGTCTCCATGACATCCTTCACGTACGCCTCAAAGTCCACACCCCATACCGAAGTCGTCCAGCTAAGTCCATATGTGTAACCTGTACATCCTGCACACTCAAATACACATATTAGATCACAAGGGAATGTTAGATCGATTTGTTTGCTAGAGGAGGGGGTGAATAGCGTTTTTTGAATTCTCTCTTCCTACACGGTTAGTTGCGCTAGCGGAATATACAATAATAAACTAAACTAACCTAAACAATAAAGAATACTCACGATTTACGTGGTTCGGAGATAAACTCCTACTCCACGGCTTCACGTAAGGTGGGTGATCCCTAATCCGTCGGTAGATGATTCCCCGGAGCACCTCCGACTAGATCGCATAGCTCCTTGTAGGTGGAGAAACCTCTCCACAAACTCTGGACACTACCTGAGATCACTAGGCTACTAACTAGCTTTGACCAAGCAAGTTTCGCCAAGAGTTAGTAGCATGAAACGAGCTCCTCTAAATATAGCTCGAGTCTTGAAACAGTCGCTACCAGTCGACTGCCCCTGGAGCAGTCGACTGGTCCCACTCAGATTCGACCATTACAGTACAATGTTCGAATCCAGCAGCTATTCCAGTCAACACTAGTCGACTGCCCCATGGCAGTCAACTGGTCTGAACCTAACCCTAGGGTTACACTCCCCGAGTACATTTCACTCCGCACTCGAACCCTCCCGGCTTAGCCCCTGAGTACAAACACTCATACTCAGACCCTCACAACCCGGTTGACTCTTCACCAACAGCCTTGACTGTTGCCTTCATACCCTCTTCATCTTCGATCCTCGTCCCTTGGATGTGCACGCAAGCCTCTAGCTTGCCTCCATGCCATCCTTCACCTATGCCTCGAAGTCCGCGTCCCTTGGCTCATCGTCTCTGCTATCAACGGTCCCTCGGATGCGCACGCAAGCCTCCAGCTTACCTCCATGTCATCCTTCACTTGAAGACATCAACCAAGTCTATGTGTACTTGTGCACCTGCACACTCATGTACACATATTAGTCCAACAACAAATCCTAACTTAACCATATTCCCACACACATCAAAACCCATGATCCTCCAGATCATCTTAGGGTCGATTGCCCCAACAATCTCCCCTTTTTGATTTGTGGCAATATCTTAAGTTAGGTAAACATAAACACCAATAACAATAACAATAGCAATTGAAAAATCAAAGCATAACAAACAAGAGGCTACCTCCTCCTTAAACTATGCTTTCTCCCAATTTTCAATTCTCATTGCCAATCACCACGTTAAGTTTTTCCCAACTTAAACATAAGTTATGTTCATAAACCAACCATAGTTAAGTTTCAACCCAAACCTAACTTAACACCTAAGTTCTCCCCCTTTGACACCTTCAAAAAGATTGCCCCACGTAATTCTACCCCTGGTGCCAAATAGAACTCAACAGATTTTTGAAAAAACCCCTCAGAAATCACCAAACCACAATCTGCCCAAACTACCAGTCGACTGCCCCCAGGGCAGTCGACTGATACGCCAAATTCTAATTTTCTAGTCGAAATTCAGAAACGCGTATAAAATTCCACAAAATTCAAAAAAATGTGAAATTTTGCAAGCACGTTTGTTAGAATATACTCCATCCTAAAAAAAGATGGGTTCATGAAAAACAACAAACGTGCTCGACTTTTGGTAGAAACCTAAAAACCCTTAAAAATTGGCACGTTTGTATCAACTTTGAATTCCATATCTAATTCTATGTGTTTGCCAACTCTAATCATCATTATTCCACACATAGAATGATCTTCCATTCTTCCCTTCTTTATGTGTATCCTCAAAAAGACACAAAACTCCCCCTAATTTACTCTTAACCCTAGGGACACATGAACTTATCAAGTTTTCATAAAATCTCTATTTCAAATAATTGACATTGATTCATGAGACAAAACTTGATATAATGAATATGAAGGCAAACCAAGACTATTAATTCAACCCACATTCTTATCCAATAGCAACCAATAAATTGTAAATAATACAAGCAATGTCAAATCATGACATAAAAGCACATAATATCTCATAAACATAAATGTACCATACATGATGCGAAAATAAAGATCAGAAAGGAGCACAATCGTATCACAAGGGCCATAGCCTTGAAGTCATCAAAATACTACAATTCCAGAATAAGGAGTGTTTGAGAGATATAAGAATACATCATCAAATAAAATACTCTCAACACTAAAGTCATCAAAGCACATCAATATCATATCGTCATTGCCTGGAAGAGAAGGAGGAGGAGGGGCCTGATAGGTGAGATGCTGTTGTCGTAGCATCTCATACATCTCGTCCTGCCGGCTCTGAAACCCCTGGCAGAACTCCGTGAGGCCATGCTCCTCCCCCTAGATCTCTGTCTGCGACTTCTAGAATCCGTGGATCTCCTCCCGGATGTCGTGAACGTCCTCCTGGAGCCCGTGAACATCATATCAGAGATGAGTGAACTCCGCGTGTGTAATCATACCAGCAGGCTCCTCCTCAGAGCTGGAGGACTCCGGACGCTGTCTCCAGACGAATGCCCCCTGCCTGCACTCTATGCACGCCAAGGATAGCTGACGTGTCCCGATCTGATCGTAATCCTTGGACAGGTGCCAGACTTGACCACTAGTCACACGAATACCAAACTGTAACTGGAAAAACTCGGTCAAGACGTGACAGAAGGGCATATATATTTTCTCATTAACACTATGGGAAAAATGACAGATGGAGGTGAACACATGTAGGGAGACGTCAATATCTAATCTCCTCTCGAGGGCATACATCATTACCAGATGAGGTAGTCTGATCCTAGCACGCCCCTTGGTGACGATGGGCAGAAGACACTCTAAAACAATCTTATATAACACATGACTGAAGGGACTCATAGGTTTTGCATCAAAGATGCGCTCAGACTCATGTCGATGTTTCCTAAAATAGTGCATATGAATTTGATCGATGAAGACATCTGGAAACTCAAGAGGCTCAACAACCATAGGGAAATAGACGGATGCATTATTCGATGCTCTACACTCCAAAAAACTAGCCAAAACCATGGCTGAGAAAGGAATGGGCACTCCGGCTACCTTGAACTCATAAAGGTTAGAATCAGAATCAACACAAGTCAAGTTTGCGTAAAACTCTTTGCACAGGTCAATGTTCATGTCGTGTTGACAAAAAACTAGTTGTTCTATCCCAAAATGCGTAACCATCTCAGTTATTTGTGGGGATTTTTCTTGGAAGAAGGCTTTGTTCAAATAGCGACAATTCATTGGAACAAATTCATTCTCCTCAAACCTTTTCTTGCACTCTAAGGACCTAAACCTAGACTCTCCCGGGGCTTCCCGACCTTGGTGGGATGAACCTTCACCTCTTGGCCTCTTAGAAACAGCCCTAATATCAGATACACACATGCATGCATACCAAACACCCCCCCAAAGGAAAGAAAACATAGAAAACATGCACAAATTGTCTTATTAGTTCCAAAACATAGTTTAAATGAACAAAATCAACTGGAAACACCGTTACCTCTTTACTAACCGCTTCATGATGATAATGAGAAGAGATTGGTCCGAAAAGATGAGTTTTCACTAACCCTAGGAGTGGATCCGAGGTAGAGGAAGGCTTAGGGAGAGATTTTAGGGGTTGGAAGAGGCTTCGGACGAGAGAGAAGTCGAGAGGAGGAAGAAATCGCCGGGGGTGGTATGCCAAAACCCTAGGTTTGACCACCCCCGCGCGGCTCGATCTAACTTAAAACCCGCAGACCAGTCGACTATCCCCAGGGCAGTGGACTGCGAAAACACACAGAGGGTTTCTCACTCTAGGACCAGTCGACTGCACCTGAGACAGTCGATTGGTGCACCTTACTGAACCTTTCTCGCTCTAGTACCAGTCGACTGCCAAGAGGGCAGTCGACTGATACTGAAAAACCAGTTCTCCAATTCTAAATTCAGAAATGTCTAACTAATTCCATAAATCTCTAAAAAATCTGAAATTTCGTGGAGAGATTTGTGGATCCTATATCTACTTGGGAAAAATATGTTTTTGAATAAATCTACTCCGGATCCCAAGATTGGTACAAATTTCAAAACTATCGAAATTGGGTCATTTAAGCTTAACTAAAAGTTCTAATTTGGACCTCTCCTTGACACTTCTTCCCATACTTATCCATAATACACTAATAGCATCAACTTATATGGTATTTACCCGTTAAAACCAATTTCTCTCAATTATAATCCCATTTTCAATCTTTTCTCCATAAATCTTCCTTTTAGTGTGCCAATTTCCTAGGATTATGGCTAACCTTAGCCTTCTAAACCTTTTGGCAGACTTTATAGCCCATCTAGTCTCCTAGGAGAAAACCACCTGAGATCCATTGACCATGGATCCCAGTTTGCCTTCTAGAGCTCTCCCTTGAGCTCCTAGCCCTAGTTACCTCCCTAGGTAACTCATCTACAAATGCAAGACCACACCGGTGCTCTTCCGGTGCTTCTTGACCTTCAACTGCTACTTTCTTAACCTTATAGACCTTTTTCATGGCCAATTCCTTTTCTTTTCCTTTAAATGACTTTTCTTTGCCATTTTTGATATTTTCTCTACCATAATTATAGGGCATCCTTGAATATACCATTTTACTAACATTTGCCCTCCGAGAGTGGTATCCTAGACCTGACCTACCATTTCTATGATTTTGATCCTATGGTATCACATTCAATCCTTTGAACCCTTGAATGACTCTATCTAGGTTCTTTTCAAACTTATCAAGTTTTGCTCTCAAAACTTAATTTTCCTTTTCTAACATCCTAACCTTAGTATCACTAGACCAAATTTGATCATTCCTAGGTCTACCCATTTTTCTAGGCATATGTCTCCCTTTCTTAGGGTTTATGCCTTGACCCTTAGTCCTAGAATTCCAGATTTATGATGTAACATAGATTTTTGAACATTTTGGCATGCAATAGTACTTTTGGTTTTATCATGATACTTAAATCCAAAATTACATCTAGGCAAGCAATGATTGATATTTCTAGCATTCATGCAAGCATTTTGAGCATAAGAAAGCTAGGGATTACCTGCCTTACCTTTGTAGCTCCCCCTTGATGCGAGCTCCTTTTCCTCTCTTCTTTCTCCCATCTCCTAAGGTGCTCCATCTTTTTAAGCTCTCCTTTCCTTGGACATTTTGTATGATAATGCCCTAGCTCCCCGCATATGAAGCATTGAATTTTCCTTCTTTTCTTTTGAGCTTCCTCATTCCTACAACCCATAATAGAATTTAAATGAATGGACTTGGGCTTAGAAATTATCTCCTTTTTACTTAGTGGGCACTTATCCTTGTAGTGCCCCTTTTTGTTGCAACCAAAGCATATGATATGCTCTTTTGATTTCGCTTTGGCGGAGGTTGGAGCTTTCTCTTACTCTTGTGTGGATGAGGGCCTCTCCTCCCCCTCAACTCTTGAAATTGATACTTCCTCTTCTTCTTCGGATGAGGTGGATGCTTTTTCACTCAATTCTTCCACTTCACATGATAATGTCGATAATCCTTTTTCCTCTTGATCTTCTTGGACCATGGAGCTTACTTCATTGGACTTGTCAACCATTTGAGCTTTTGTAGGGTTCTTATGATGTTCTTCTAGCTTGTTCCACAACTCATACACATTCTAATATTCCCCTACATCTCTCAAAACATCATTAGGTAAAATATTTACTAAAATACCAATTACCTTTTCATTGGCCCTAGCTTGTTCTTGTTGCTCCTTGGTCCAATACCTAGGTCGGAGCTTCTTCGCATGCTTGTCCTTAGGGATTTCAAACGGTTCTTCTATTACCATTACGCACTCCCAATCCATGCCGAGCCACATCTTCATTCTAGCTCTCCAATATGCAAAATCTTCATGGTCGTATGTTGGTGGTGAGTTTATATAGTCCCCTAGCTTATCCACCATCATTTTCCCTCTAGCTTTCTTGCTCCTTTTGGCAGTTATTCCAATCAAGAGCGGTCCTAGCTCTGATACCACTTGTTAGATCGATTTGTTTGCTAGAGGGGGGGGGGAGTGAATAACGTTTTTCGAATTCTCTCTTCCTACACTGTTAGTTGTGCAATCGGAATATACAATAATAAAACTAAACTAACCTAAACAAAGAAGAATACTCAGGATTTACGTGGTTCGGAGATAAACTCCTACTCCACGGCTACACGTAAGGTGGGCGATCCCTAATCCGTCGGTGGATGATTCCCCGGAGCACCTTCGGCTATATCGCGTAGCTCCTTGTGGGTGGAGAAATCTCTCCACAAACTCTGGACACTACCTGAGATCACTAGGCTACTAACTAGCTTTGACCAAGATAGTTTCGCCAAGAGTTAGTAGCATGAAACGAGCTCCTTTAAATAGAGCTCGAGTCTTGAAACAATCGCTACCAGTCGACTGCCCCTGAGGCAGTCGACTAGTCCCACTCAGATTCGACCGTTACAGTACAATGTTCGAATCCAGCAGCTGTTCCAGTCAACACCAGTCGACTGCCCCCATGGCAGTCGACTGGTCCGAACCTAACCCTAGGCTTACACTCCCCGAGTACATTTCACTCCGCACTCGAACCCTCCCGGCTTAGCCCTGAGTACAAACACTCAAACTCAGACCCTCACAACTCGGTTGACTCTTCACCAGCAGCCTCGACTGTTGCCTTCACGCCCTCTTCATCTTCGGCCCTTGTCCCTCGGATGCGCATGCAAGCCTCCAGCTTGCCTCCATGCCATCCTTCACGTACTCCTCGAAGTCCACGTCCCTCGGCTCATCGTCCCTGCTATCAACGGTCCCTCAGATGCGCACGCAAGCCTCCAGCTTGTCTCCATGCCATCCTTCACCTGAAGCCATCAAACAAGTCCATGTGTACTTGTACACCTGCACACTCATGTACACATATTAGTCCAACAACAAATCCTAAGTTAACCATATTGCCCACACACATCAAAACTCATGATTCTCCAGATCATCTTAGGGCCGATTGCCCCAACAGGGAAAACCTAACTTAAACCCTTTGCCCAAACATCAAAACACATAGTCACTATGGACCATAGATTACCCCAACAATCTCCCCCTTTTTGATGTTTGGCAATATGTTTAAGTTAGAGAAACCAAATAGTAGTCAATAGTAATAACAATGCTAAATAAACATTTGGAGTTACACAGTCAAGACTCCATCTTGGACTTACACCGCCAATGCATATGCAATGCAAATAATGTATGGATCCTATCCTAAGGCATCCCACACCTAACCCTCTAAGTTAAGACTTTTCATCAAAAACGGGCTTTTTAAAGCTTCTCCAAAGCTCCCCTATATTGGACTTACAAAGGCTTTTTAAGAACCTCTCCAAGGTTCCCCTTACGCCAAGAATGGAGCAACCATGCTCACCCTTAATCTCAGCTCCCCCTAAACCTAGGGTTTCTTGAAAAGGTGTGTTTGGTTTCCCAAATTAAACCTAACACTTCTCCCCCTTTGCCTAACATCAAAAAGACTCCAACAATATCCCAATTATTGGATCTTTTAATCCCCAATGATCCTAAACACAGTGTACTAACCCCTCATACATTTGTTTTACATCATTTGGACACAAATCAGCTGCTGGATACCCACACCAGTCCTCACCAGTCGACTGCCTCCCAGGGCAGCCGACTGATACTCTGAAAATCAGATTTTCTAGCCAAATTCAGAAATGCACCAGAAATTTCACAAATCTCTAAAAAATTCTCAAATTTTGTGGAGAATTTGTGGTACCTATACCTACTTGGGAAAAAATACATTCAACCATGTATCTATCAGCATTCCCAAGTTTGACACAAAACCCAATGTTTTCTATGAAAATTAAGGCAAACAAGAGGCAACCTCCCCCTTTACCTATGTCTTTTCCCAATTTTCAATTTACCTTAGTTATGTTCTACCCAACTTAACACCATAACACCAGTTAAGTTCTACCCAACTTAACACCTAAGTTCTTCCTCCTTTGACACCATCAAGGATTGCTCCAAGCAACCTTACCCCTAGTGCCATAAAGAACTTAACAAAACCCGGAAAAATCTAATGATTTGCAAGCACATTTGCTAGGATATACCCTATCCTAGAAAAATATTTTTCCATGAAGAATACAAATGTTCTTGACTTTTGGTACATCCTTTATTGTCCTAAAATGTTTGGCATTTTAAATCCATCGATAATTCCATGTGTTTGCCAAGGCTAACCATTATAATTTGACTCATGGAATTGTCCTCAATACTTTCCTTTTTCTTATGCATTCTTAATATGATAAAATCCCCTTCTTCTTATCTCTTAACCCTAGATAGATATCTACTTATCAATGTTCCTTGAATTCCAAGATATTAATAAAGCCTTATTAAATCATGGGATAACACTTTATTCAAGGAATATGAAATCATAATCAAGAATTTTAATCCAAAGCTATATCCTATAATCCAATTTTATAATTTCTCACTATCCAATATGCCTTTTAACCTTAAACCAACGAATCAGTCGACTGCCCCAGGGGCAGTCGACTGGTAAACCTTACAGAATGATTCTGGGCTGAGATCAGTCGACTGCCCCCCAGGGCAGTCGACTGATACCTGAATTTCAGGTTTTCAGTCCAATTTCAGAAATGCCAAACTAATTCCATAAATCTCCAAAAAATCTAAAATTTCGTGGAGAGATTTGTGGAGCCTATGTCTACTTGGGAAAAAATACGTTTCCAAACAAATGTACTCCAAATCCCAAGATTGGCATGAAACTCAACTTCTCCTAAATTGTATCATTTAAACTTCTCCCAAAAGTCCTAATTGTGGCCTTTCCTTGATATATCTTCTAATACCTGGCCATGATACATTTTTAGCACTGAATTATATGGTATTTACCCATTAAACCTTAATTTTATCAAATATGCTCCTATTTTTATCTTTTTCTCCATAATTCTCCTTTTAATGTGCTAATTCTCTAGGATTAAGACTTACCCTAGTCTTCTAACACTTTTTGGCACATTTCCTAGTCCACCTAGACTTCCTAGAGAACCCATTTCTTGAGATCCATTTACCATGGACCCCAAAGGCTCCTAGAGCTCCCCCTTGAGCTCTTAGCCCTAGTCACCTCCCTAGGCGACTCAATCCACACTAGACCACACCGGTGATTTTTGGCCTACAATCCTAACCTTCTTAACCTTGGACACTGATAACCATCATTTTGTTGATTATTTTGAGCTTTAAAATCCATGTTTGATCCACATTTTATATGCTTAAGTTTGCAATTTTATTAGGTTTCATGTATTCCCTTCATTTTGGCTTTTAATTCTAATCTTTGTATATTTAGGATATTTTTGGCAATAAATTTGAATATCATTTTGTAGGCTTAAATTGATCATGGACCTATGATCAAATCAGGTCAGACTTGAGTCAGCATTGGATCTAGATCAAAGGGATCAAGCATCGGATTATTAGAAGCCGTCCATTCCAGAGAACGGCTAGATTTGAGCCATCGGTCAACTTCTGGTCGATCCGAGTTCAAGATAAGAATCAATCATGACCAGAGATCAAGATCTGAAAATTTCAGCCACATCAGAAGTGATCTGACCGTTGGATCGAGCTCAAGATGTTCTAGACCATCCATTCAAGGAAAAGAAAGATCTGGACCATCCGCCATTGATATGGTTAATCCAAGCTGGGAACAGGTTGATCAGGAACATTGATTGAGATCCGTGGAGTTTGGTTCAGATCTGAAGAAATTTGACCGTTGGATGAAGTCAAATTGATCTCAGCCGTCCGTTGCTAATTTCTTCTGATGCTGTGAAATCTGGCTGGGTTGGCTGAACCAACTGCTGGCTTGGCTGACTGGGTCGAACCTGAGACTTGACTGAACCCAGGGTTAACCAAAGCTAAGTGAACCCAAATGCTGGGCTGAGGCTGGACCGAAGCAAGGTTGGTTGAACCTAGGCCTTGGCTGAATCAAAACCTGAGCTGGGTCACACGCGAGCTGATCGAACCGATGAAGCCGGGCCAAAGAAAAGGGGTAGAGATCGCGAAGGCTAGGGCATCGACTCCACACGCAGGGCTCGCGGTGATCCTTCTCCTCCTCCATCTTCATCGTCGCCGCAACTAGGGTTAGGGGTTCCAACCCTAGTCGGCCGGAGCTCCGATCAACCGAGTTTGAGGGGTTCCCGACTCGTTCATCCACCTTCATGACCGGAGTTCATCATCGCCACGGTATCCACATCCACCTCTTTTCTTTCGGGGTTCGGAGAGAAGAGAGGAAGGGTTCTCTTTCGGGGTTCGGAGAGACGCCAGCCATCTCCCTTCACCGCACGCTACCGGACGAAGCTAGGGCTCTGGGGGTTCCGAACCTTAGTCGACTCCACCGCCGGCGATCCATTCCCTTACCGAAATTCTTCGATTGTTTTCCTTTACAGCAATTATTTTAATTTCAATAGTTATTTCTTTGCAACTTTTTCTTTGTCAGCTTCATCCGATCAATTCCAGCAGTTTAGTTTCTGACTAACAGCAATTCTCCGGCAGCAGCTTCTTCCTTGTTCCATTTCCGGCAGCAATTCCTTCACCCAGCCTTCATTGGATTAGATCCGCAGCTTCTTCCATTTTCGGCACTTCTTCATCAGATTAGATCCAGATCATCACTGCACACAGTTTACCCTACGTAGAAGTTCTTCATAGCTTCAATTCCAGCAATTTCCTCTTCACAGGGCCGAGTGCCAATAGTTATTTTCCTTATCCAATTCCGGCAGCAGATTTCTTGATAGCATGTTATTCCTTACAGCAACTCTTCCTTTCAGCTGATCGGCAACAGTTTTTCTCATCATAGCAGCTTCTTCATCAGAATAGGGGTTTAATTGTGTTGTTAGTTGTTAATTGTTCTTAATTGATGAATGTTTGTGATAGATTGTTAAATGCTTGTATTTGATGGATCTTCCCATTTCATTTTACACTTACTTGAAGCCATTTCAATCATGCTTATATGGTGTTCGATTAAATGCTTCATAGATCAGTTAATTTCAATTGGGATGTTTCTTAGTTGATTTAATCTTGTTTTGTATTGCTCTTCCATTACTTTAAGTTCCATGTCTTCATTTCATGCAATTAAGCTAGGAGATTAAATTTCTTTCATGCTGTAGGTTTCGTTCCATGTTTAGTTTCGTTAGTGTTTAATTTCAAGTTGTCTTTTCTTTACTGCAATTGTAATCAGGATAAACTAGATTTCCGTACCTGCCTTGTTTTTCCTTAATTAGACTAGATTTCATACTTGCTTGCTATTCATTTCGTAGCCATAGCTCTCAAATCCAAAACCCAGTTTCATATCCAAAACCCAAAAGCAATAAAATACGATCATGAGAATTATCAAGTACCAACTACATTCGTTGGGAGACGACTCGAGTTACTCTATGCTACATTAGTTTAGAGGAATTCGATACTTAAATTGTATTTGAAACCGTGACACGACTGAAACGGTTATCAAATTTTTGGCGCCGTTGCCGGGGAACTACTAGTTGATTTGTTTGATTTTTACTTGTGCACTTAGTTCATATCATTCTTGATTTATTTTTGGTGCTTATTGTTATATCTTTTGATTTGATTCTATTTGTTTTATCTCTTTATCCACTTTTACTGTGATTTGTCTTGTTTTATGACCAGGTCTTCAGGTGGTGATTTAGAAGAATTCGATCCTGAGATTGAAAGGACTTTCAGAGCCAGGAGGAGCCAGGGCATTCTTTCTGAGACTACAGATATCCCTCCTATCCAGACTATTTTCACTCACTCAGGCAGTGACATGGCAGACCACCAAAGAACCATGAAGGAGCTCGCAGCACCAGATGCTGCATTTCAGTACTCCAGCATAGCTTATCCAGAGCTGGGGGGGGATTTTGAGTTAAGATCTGGGCTTATCAATTTGCTGCTAAAATTTCAGGGATTGACTGGAGAGGATCCTAACAGACACCTGCACGAATTCCATGTGGTATGCTCTACTATGAAGCCTCAGGGCATTTCTGAAGAAGACATCAAGCTGAGAGCTTTTCCCTTCACACTGACAAGAGCAGCAAAAGACTGGTTTTATTATCTGCCTACAGGGCATGTGTCCAGTTGGATCTCTATAAAGAAAGCATTTTTGGAAAAATATTTCCCAGCCTCCAGGACAGCTATAATCAGAAAAAGCATTTGTGGGATTCAGCAAGTGGTGGGCGAGACACTATATGATTACTGGGAAAGATTTAACAAGTTGTGTTCAAGTTGCCCCAGCATCAGATCAGTGAGCAGCTGTTGATTCAGTACTTTTATGAAGGATTGCTGCAGATGGACAGAGTCATGATAGATGCTGCATCTGGAGGGGCCCTAGTGAACAAGACGCCAATGCAAGCTAGGCAGCTAATTTCTAATATGGCTGAGAATTCCCAACAATTTGGAAGCAGAGCCTTGACCACCAGAGGAGTGGGTGAAGTTCAGGTAGTTCCTACTGATAAGATGCTTGAGAGATTGGCAGAGATCACATCACTTATTAAGGAGTTGAAGGTTAATAATGCAAATCAAGGCTCAACTCCTTCAGTACCTCCACAGTCAAGTCAGGTGGTAAGTGTGTGTAGCATTTGCTCTAGTCAAGACCACACCTCAGACTCATGCCCCACTCTTCAACTGGATGAGACAGTAGCAACACTAGTGAGAGGACAATTTCAAGCAAGAAACAATCCATATTCCTCTACTTATAACCCCGGTTGGAAGAATCATCCTAACTTGAGGTACGGGAACGCTTTCTATCAACAAGACCAACAAACTCAGCCCTCACAGCAGCCTCTACCGAATTTCCAGCAGCCCCAACAAACTCAGCACAATCAACAAGCTTTTCAGCCATCAAACCAAAATTTTCAGCCTCCGTTTCAGCCTAATTCCCAACAATTTTAGCAACAATGTCAGCAATTCGAACCTCAATTCCAGCAATATCGTCAAGGGTAGCAAGGTTTGCAATCATTTCCAGCTTTCCGAACTCAAAACCAACAAAATTTTCAGCCCTCACAACCCTTGAATCAGAATTTCCAGCCCTATAATCAAGGGTTTCAAGGTCAGAGTTTTCAGCCCTCGCCACCTAATTTTCCCCCTCAAAATCAGAACTTTCAGCCCTACAACTCCTAGCAAGGTTTCCAAGCATCTCAGCACTTTAATCAGCCCTATCAACAGCTCCAACAACCATGTTTTCAACAAAATCAGCAAGCTCTGCAATTTTAGCCTACTTCATCCTTTCAAAATCAGTCAAGGAGCTATTCTAACCAAGGAGGCTATGGGGGATCAAGTGGAGGAAATGCGCCCCAACAGAGGGTTGAGGATATGTTTCAACAGATGATGCAGCAACAACAAGCTCAACAACAACAAATACAACAAGTTCTACAACAACAACAACAACAACAACAACAACACAATCAAAACGTTGAGAGACAAATAGGGCAATTGGCTAGTGGGATCAATCAAAATTAAGCTCAAGGATCAAGTCAACTACCTTCCCAAACTGTTCCTAATCCTAAAGGAAATGTGAGTGCTATTGTAGCGACTCGCCTTCTCTGCCTTAGACGGATCGTTACTTTATCTACTTCTCGACTTCTAATGCACGACTAAAAATGCGGAAATCTTTTTTTTTCTTTTTAATCTTTCTAAGAATGATATTCTAACTTAAATAGTCATGCATGATACCATGTCACACTTTCTTTCTCAAAAACTCGTAAGAAAATACTTATTGAAACTTGCCTCGCCCAACTCAGCATACGGGTATCAGTCGACTGATACTGTACCAGTCGACTGATAAGCCTGAAATCTGAAAATTCAGGTTTCGAAACTTGCTTCAAAAGCCCACCAATCATATAGTTTCGAGCCATATAAAATCATGACACCATTTCTATACTCTATGCCAGATTTCTAAACAATTTAGCCAATCAAGACGAATCCATAAACTTGAAATTAGGACTTTTGCGGAATTTAACCAGTTATGAAAAATCTACATAGACTTTAAGCTAGAGTTTGTACCAAACTTAACTTCTAACCATTGAAACTCATCACACAAAATTCTGAAACATCCCTAAGGCATTATCAAATGAGAAAGCAACTTTTCTAGACGTACTTAAGCAATAAAAACTTGATTCAAAGGGAAATTAATACTATCTTGGCACATGCATCTATTTCTCTAACAAAGTATCAATATTTCAAACTACTCACACTTCTACTCATCCAATGCAATCATAAGGATATGTATGCTAAATAAAATGACATGGAATCTTTACTCTAAGAAATTGAGCATGTAAAACTATCCAAAGCTTAAATGTTCGCTAAACTCCATAAAGCAAGAACTTGAAATTTAAATAAACTAAAACATTGTAATTCAAATGACTAAATTGTCTCGTCTCAAGGATCTCTCCAAAATCAGCCACCACACACACTTTACTCAGTACCGCCTCGTCACCTTCCTTCAGAATTGCTTGCCTTTACCTTTATCTGCAGTAAGAGGAAATGCAACTAGTAAGCAAAAAGCTTAGTAAGTACTATCTAGCTCACAAAATCTCGAAATGTGCAAACATGCTTCTTGATCAATATGAAATTCATATGAGATACTTATATGCTTGAAAGAAAACTAAGAACATGTATAACTCAAAACATGCATACTCAAGCATTAATAAATCTCAATTTACTTTTCTTGGCTCAACTTGAAACTTTAGCTATTCTTGAACTTTTTGAAAACTCTTTAAACTTTAGAAACTTTGCTAAAGCATATACTTGAAAATAATAATCACTTGGATCCACTGAAGACGTAAGTACCATCTCATACGCGTTCCCTAAAAGGTTGGGGTAGCGAGCCACCAATCCTAATAGAGCAGACCTTGGTCTACCAGGGCCAAGACCTTGGAATTGGACACCTGGATTTCTTTAACGACGCCCTTGGACGCCGGGTACTGGCCTTAGAAAATAAAATAGCTTTTCTTTCTTTTCTTTCTTATCTGTAAATGCCTTGGCATTTTCTCGAGCACCTTGCGTGCTAAAATCCCTAAGTCTTGACTTTTGGGGATTTCTTAAGGCCTTGGCCTTTTCTTTTCTTATCTTTATCTTCTCTTTTCTTTTCTCATAACTTTCTTAGCCCCTAATCTCACATAGGGTGCTTTATCAAACTTATACAAGCATATAATGAACTAAGATCACATGCAAAAACTTAAAAAAAAGGAAATATCTCTTTTAAAAACTTTTAAGGGAAATTCTTGCGGAAAAACCGCCTCTTACTGCAGGTGAGCAGTACTTACATTGATATCTTGGACTTACAACCAAGATTGACGTCTAGGGCTCGGGAGAAACTTGAGATCTCGGAGAATTCTTCGCGCCTACGCGTTCCTCTCGTCGCGGGGATCCCGAATATAGGAATATCTCTCGGAGGAGAGCCTTGGCCGGCCCTCTTGGCCTTGGTGTTGGTCGGCGTCGTCCAAGAGAGGAGAGGGAGAGGAGTCGCGCGGCTAGGGTGAGGAAGAGAGAAACCAAAAATCCAATTTCCTCTCTTAACTTATCTATTTATACTATCTTTATAAAAAGAATCGTAACTACTCTATAAATATATTTCTCTCCATCTTTCGTTGTGCTTGATACCCTAGCCTAGCCGGTCGCGCTCGCGCCTGGTCTCCTGCTGGTCGCGGGTTCGAACCCCCTGCTGCCCTTAAATGTTTTTTCCTTTTTTTTTATATACCAAACGGACTCGGAAAATTTCCGTAAAAATATTCTAAAAATCCCTAAAAATATCTAGAATATTTCTAAACCATTTTTAAATAATTCTAAGGACTTTAAGAACTAAAAATGGGAATTTTGGGGCATTACAGCTATAACTTTGAGAAGTGGGAAGGTTACAACATCTCCGAAGAGTCCAAGAGCAGAATTTTCAGGAGACCGGACAGCAACTTCAATTCCAGCTCAAAACAGCAATGAAATGAGTTCAAATTCAGCTGATTCCAACCCTAGCCCGTTCCTAACTCCTTCCTCAAGCAACCCCTCCAAATTTGGTGGAAAACGGAGAAGAAATCAGTGGCGAGACGCAAGGGACAGCAGCCACTTCGCAGGGGACAGCAACCAAAATTTCAGCCTCTCCACTTCCGGTCAAAGAAGATGACTTTAGGGTTCCTTTGCCTTTTCCACAGGGGAGAACTCCAACCAAAAGACACGTGGAGGAGGAGAAAGCAAAAGAGTATAATGAGCTGGTAAAACTTTTTATTAAAGTTGAAATTAATGTACCCTTGCTGACAATGATTAAACAGGTTCCTAAGTACGCAAAATTTTTGAAAGATCTATGTGTTAACAAGAGGAAGCTTAAGAAAAATGAGTTGGTCAGCATGGGGAAGAATGTTTCATCACTTATCCATGCCATACCTCAGAAATGTGAAGACTCTGGCATGTTCACTGTATCTTGTGAGATAGGGAGCACCACGCTACATGATGCCATGCTTGATTTAGGAGCTTCTATTAATGTCATGCCCAGGACAGTCTTCCAGATGCTTGGCATTGGTCCTCTACAGCCCACTGGAGTTGTGATTCAGCTAGCAGATAGGAGTCAGACCCGCCCGGCAGGAGTTATTGAAGATGTGTTGGTTAAAGTGAAAGAGTTGATTTTCCCTGCGGACTTCTACATTCTAGACATGGAGGGAGAGTATCTTGCACGTAGATCCCCACTCATCCTTGGGAGGCCTTTTCTGAAGACTGCCAAAACAATGATTGATGTTTATGCTGGCACACTCTCGTTGGAGGTGGGAGACACAGTAGTCCAGTTTAGCCTTTTCAATGCTATGAAGCATCCGAGAGAGGATCACTCCATCAGGAGCATGGATATTCTTGAGAAGCTGGAGCAGACAGAGTTAGAGGCTGAGGGATTTTTACCTGATTTTTTTGGAGGAGCTATTCATTCAGAGGAGGCTGAGAGAGTAATTACTGCTGAGACTGAGGATTTTTCAGAAGATTTTTCAGATGTACTTCCAGATAAAGAGGTTTTTCTAAGTGTAGGGGATTGCACAGAGCCCCAAGGATCACCTATTTCTGTTGAGATTCAAAGTGTAGGGGATTGCACAGAGCCCCAAGGATCACTTGTACCAGTAGAGTGCTTACTAGAACTTAAACCTGATATGGAACCTATACTTGACCAGGAGGGAGCTATGGACACATCTATCATTGTGGAACCTCCAGGTATTTTTCAGCGCGATCAGGTAAGTATTTCTTTTACTTTTTTGGAAACATCAAGAGAGGTACCAAAAGTTGATTTTATTGGCTGCGATAGAATTCTTGATATATCATGTGTGGAAAATAATTGTGAAAATTTCATTGAAGTATCCAAAATAGATTTCATTGATTATGATAAGTTTCTTGATGCATCTTGGGTAGGTATTCATTGTGAAAATTTTTTTGAGTTGCCTAAAATTGATTTTATTGGATGTGATGCACTTTTGGATATATTTTATGCAAAGACTGATATTATTTCATTTCTTTCTTACCCTGCACGCTTGAGAGGGGTATTACATGGTTTTGCAGGGTCCAGAAGACTTCTAGAGTGGGAGCTTCAACTGAACAGACTCAAACCCCCTGGAATGTGTCCGAAAAAGAATAAAGAGGGAGTAGATTTTACTTTAATTCAAAACACTCTACCTCTTAAATGAGTCTTGTATTTAAATAACCTTCGTCCACCTGAACAGGTTGCTGTAAAGTCCAAGTGTGGGGGAGCGATGCACTGTAAAGTTGAACAAATGGAAGAAGCTCTTTCGCACACCCAGACTCCTCCACTACCACGGTAGAAGCTATTTCTTGACAGACTCCGACCGCCAGAAATAAAAGGGAGTTTGATCTTTGTTGCCTTTTCCTTTATTGCATGTTTTCACTCTTAAAATGAGTTCTTGCTAATAAACACGTGAGTAGAGTAGCATGAATAAAAGTCATTGTAAATACCATGTTATTTCTTTTGGACACTTTTTCTTACTTGATTAGGAATAAATGTATCCCTCTAGGTTATCCCATAGCATTTTAGAGTCTTTTGGAAAATAAATTAAATTTGGTTGTAAAAACTTAGGGTTTGAGTTCATGGATGAAATCTTGGTTGCTTAAGTACTACTTTGTTTTAAATTCTTAATTGAGGACTTGAGATGAATTATTTTTGCCTAGTGAGATTAGCCTTATTTTGTGATACACATATGTTATTGTATTCTAGAACTTGCTTAGGTTCTTTCAAAATCATATTTCAATGGTTTGATCACATCTATGAAGACTAATCATACTGTTTCCCTTTTTCCATGTTATTCTTAGGAATGATCATACTTGATACATACTCATTTCAATTTGTCTTTCCTTATTCCTAATCTTAACCCCAATTTTTCTATGGATTTGTTTGCTTGGGATGTTTTCTTGATGCTACTTTGCCCGAGACGGACAAAGAATTAAGTGTGGGGGAGTGATTAGTGTTTTGGAAAAAGTTTTGTATCAAGAAGGCATTTTGGTCCAAAGAAAAAAATTTTTGCAATGAAAGGATGGAAACAACTACATTTTGAGTGAGTTTGGTGCCAAGAATGAGCAAGAGAGATGGAATCAATTGGAGATCGAGTTTCCTTATCACATTTTGAAGATCAAAGTGGCACGCAAGAAGAGAAAAGAAGAACCAAAAATCTGCAATTAGGAGAAAGTTGGCACCAAATGAAGACAAACTGTGCCAAAGAAAAAAAAAAGAAAAAAAAAATCTGTGAAGTTATTGGAACCGAAATTGGCTTGGCTCCAAAGTTGGGAAGTCAAGAGCAGCAACCTCCACTGCTAAACAAAAATCTATTGCCAAGCAACTTTTGTACCAACTTGAAATGGATTCGGATTTTCTAAGGCTGCAAAATTCTATTGCAGAGCACCTCCAATGCTAAGAGTTTTCAAATCAGAATTTGCAAGGGTGAGAAAAGCTGTGCCAAGGTTTTAAAATGGAATGCAATAGCAAAATTACAGCCATATATTGGCTGATGGTGTGGCAGAATTTCAGAAACTTCTTGAGAGAAGCTGGAATATATTTGTGTAGAAGCTGAACTACAGCTGAAGACAATTGGAACAAATCTGAATTGCAGCTGAAAATAAGCTGAGAAAAACCTGGAGCTAAGAAAAATCTGTGTTATAGAAATCAGTAACAATTCTGCTGAGCTGAAACTAATGCTAAGAAAATCTGCCGATGAAGATTTGGAGCTACTGAAATGACAAAAGCTGGATGTAAAGTGAGCTGCAAGATGCTGAAATTTCTGGAGAGCAGTAAGATGGAACATGTAAGCTGAAATGCAGCTGGGTAAAGTTTTTATGAAGCTATGAATACTCATGGGACTAAGATTGTATCAATTTGAAGAGGAATCGGAATTTTGAGAAGCTATGAATCAAGATATTAAGTGTAAAATGTATCTGAAGTTGAAGGTGCACATTCAATTTCAGATCCAAGGAAAAACAAATGGCTGCTAGAAGTTTCAAAAAGAGAAAAGAAAAGGAAGAAGTTGGCTGAAATTTAACTTTTTGGACAGAAATGTTGGGATTGAAGCTGTTCTTTGCGATAGAAATCAACCACTCTTTGTTGGAGGCCTGAAATGCAGCTGTACAATCTAAAGACAAGCTGAATTGAAGCTGAACCCAAGTGGAAAAATCTGGAACTTAAGCAAAAATCTGTGCCAAGTTCAATGTGCAGAAATTGTTTACCATAACAAGTTGTTTCCTTACAAGCAGTTCGGTATCAATTGTTTTTACTGGATCTGATGCTTTAACTGATGTCAATTATTTAAGAAATCAGAGACTTCAAATGGATTCAGTGGATCTGAATGAGAAGCCGAAACCTGAAAAAAAAAGAGAGACAAATTGGCACGTTGAAGGAAGTGGCACAATGGAGTCAAATGGAGTTTTCTTCCCCCAAATCAAAGGCAGTATTCGAATTCTTACTCCACCAATCAGATTTGATTTGAAGAGGGGCAAAGCACATTGGAAACATACTTGAGCACTCAAGTCTTCCACTTTATCAGTTTTTTCCATTTCCTTGATTTTTATTCCATTTCTCACCATTTTCTATGCTTTTCATTTGTTTTTGTAGATGTTGATCCTATTCATGATTAATGGTGGAGATTAGATAATAAGCAAGCCTATGGTAGTGGAAGAAGCATGTGTGTTTGAGTGAGCTCCACTTCCACCATCAACTTAGAACTTAAGGAGAGAGCCACCAAAATTTTCCTTGAAAGGCTAGTGATTTAAATTCATCTCAATGACTCATGATTGATGAAAAGGCTAAGTTGTTGATTTAAGGACAAGATACTAATCCATAGAGCTTAGATTTATGAGAATTGACAACCTTAGGTAATTTCTTTTCATTTGCTTCTAATTATGCTTAAGAAAATCTAGGGGATACATGCTTAGTAGTTTCGCGAGATGCTCAAGGTTAAGTGTGGGGGAGTTGATAGATACCATTATTTTGATCATTTGAGTTGCTAAAATCCATGTTTGACCTATGTTTTTATTGCTTAATTGTGAAATTGTCCTAGGTTTTAGGATTTCCTCTTATTTTGGGCTTAATTGCAAATTTACACATTTTTTGGATTATTTGGCCACTAATTTTCTGATCTATTTTTGTAGACATCAAAGGTTCAAGGACTTAGGGCATATTGGGTCAAACTTGAGTCGGAAGTGACCCGGATCGAATTATCAAGATTATGATTAAATCTGGGCCGTCCGATTCAAGAGCGGCTAGATCTGAGCCATCCAGGACGATCTGAAGCAATCTGAGCTAGGGCTAGGGTTGATCAAGCACCCTGATCAAGATCTGAAGGTTTCATTCCAATTAGAGCTAAATCAACCGTTGGATCAAGCTCGGAGGGCTCTAGATCGTCCATTCACAGATTAGGTTGATCTGGACCATCCGTTGCACATCTGGAGGATCCAAGCTACCACGAGGTAGATCCTGACCCCAGATCATCATCCTCAAAGTTTGGCTCAAATCAGAGCAAGATCAGCCGTTGGATTGATGTGGAGAAATCTGGGCCGTCCAATGCTTATGTATTTAATCAAACTTTTCCCTGCTTCAGTCTTCATCGCGTCTTCGCCGCAACAGTAGAGTTCCTCAATTTTCATCGTGTTCTTCAGCTTTTTCATCCAATCGAAGGCGTGATCACTCAATCCATCATCAGAGCAAGGGCTAGGTCAGTGAAGAGAGTCTCAGTGAAGTTTTCAGATTGGGTTTTGCTCAATAGCAAGGCTGCGCGAGGTCTCGGCAGTTTCGCTATCCTATTTCAGTGAGCTCAGCTGTGCAACCATTTCCACTGCATCCGAGCTATCCAGAGGGGTTCCCTGGAAGGTTTCGGTCATTCCCTAATCCCAATCGCAAGCCACCACAGTGAGTTTGAAGAATTCGGAGCCAAATTTCAGTTTGAGCATGGTTTGATCTGATTCGGTAGCAGAGAAAGTCCACACTGATTTGTTGAGCTTGCGGGTCCGAGGTTCTCCCTTGATTGACGACCAAGGAGCTCTTGAGTTGGAGAAGGGTTGAGGAGTAGTTTAGATACTTAATTTTCAATTGTTTAATTGTAATTTACAATTTCGAGCAATTTGTTTTGTTTCTGCAAAATTTCAGTTTTCAGCTGTCGTAGTTTGTAACTCTGAATTGTTTGGTTTCATTAGGTTTTTAATCTTCGAGTTCAGTAAGTTAGGAACTTGTTTAGTGATAGATTGAGTTAAATTTCAGTTTAATTGTAGCTTAAATTGTTGCGTGCCAAATTCCCAGCTTGCGTGCCATTAAATTCCTGCATTACCATTCAGTTTCTGAAATTGTATCAGATCTCCTGTTTCTGAATTGTTTCCAAGTCTTTAGTTGTTAATCTCTGCTCTAGCATTAGATAGATAGAGTGTCTAGTTAAATTAGCACTTAATTGTAGTTATTTGCAATCCTATTTCTTGCGTATCAGTTTTCCATAGTGAATATCAGTAATTTCTACAAATTTCAGATTCGTAAGTGTAGTTGTTTGATGTGTTTCAGCTGTAGTTTGGTTTAATCTTTCAGTCTAGTTAGTTAAGTCACTTGTCAGTGAGTAGATAAACTTCATTTTAGCTTGTTTCCTGCTTTAATTCCTGCGCATAATTCTATTGTTGTGTGTCATTTTATTGCTGAAAAACTCAATCGATTTTCTGCAAATTTCAGTTGAAAAGTTTCTGAATCCAAGTTAAGTGAACATTAGTTTTTCCAGCTTAGTTTTCTGGCAATTCAATTAGTGCAATCGAAATAAGTTGTTTGTGTTTCGCGCCCAAGCCTTGTGCTGAGTTCTGAATATCAAATCTGAAATTTCTGCATTTCTCATCTCTAATTTTCTTTGCTTCTCTAATTCTGATTTCAGTTTCAATTCCTTTACTTAGTCTTGCTTAGTTCTTTCCTAATACTTTTGTTTCCAAACCGAACCAATCAGTTTTACAATTTGAGCTGCAAGTTTACTAATTTCTTAAGTTTTGTGTTAGTTTTTTTGGCACAAAAGTTTTCCCTTGCGTGCCAATTGCCTTAGACCCTCTTGCATCCGAATTTAGCTTGCTTTTGTGGCATATGATTGTGTTTGAAATCAATAAGCTTGCGCACACTAACATCTGAATTTTGTTGGCAGTGGTTGGGTTCCAAAAACATTGTAGCTAAGTAGATGTTTATTGCTTGTGAAATTTCGAAATTCCTTTGCATTGATTTGTGTTAAGCTTGTTATATCCGAAAAATCCCATCACTGTTTTTACTTAATTGCTTAGCCTTTCTTTTGTTTTGTTGAAATCAGAAATCATTTTCCATTAAAAAATTGGTAAGTGCTTAATTAGGTTTCCATTAGTTGAGCTCTTTAGTGCCAACATCTTGTTTAGTTTATTAAATCAAGGTTTTTATTTTTCCATTGCAATTTCATTTTCAATTACAAACCAAAACCTAATTTACTTATTTGAAACCCAAAAACATAAATGACACATAAACCAAGCTCGAATCAAACACGATAACTAGCCTCGAGAAAAATACGACCTGTGGCCCCTTTACTACATTTCAGTTTTTGATTGTAAAAAGAGTTTCCAGCATTCATTCATATTAAATCTAATAGTCTCACACTTTCGTGACAATTTAATCTAGTATTTCGGGGCCATCAGACACCTTGTCCTTGGTTAACTCATTCTTTTTACCTTTTGATGGCATTCCCTTGCCATCTTTGGACTTCTCCTTCTTGCCATAATTGTATGCTTCCCCAGCATACTTCTTTTTGTTGGCATTGGAGACTCTAGGCCGGTATCCCAAACCCGATCTATCATAGTTGAGTTTTTAACTACCCAACACCATGTCTAAACCCTTAGATCCAACCTTGAATCTTTCTAGGGTCTTTTCTAATTTATCAAGTCTTGTCCTCAAGGCTTGATTTTCGCTTTCTAGACCTTTAACCTTGGAGTCCATATGTCCACTTTGGACATTCTTAGACCTACCCATTTTCCTAGGCATGTGTCTCCCCTTCTTGGGGTTAATGCCTTGATCCTTAGGTCCTAAAGTCTTGGATTTTTCATGATGCATGTTTTTTCTATGGTTATGATCTACCTTGTTAACCCTATTCCTATCATTATATTTAAATTCAAAATTATGCACAAGTAAGCAATTTTCATTAATCCTAGCATGCATGGAAGAATGATTAACACTATTTTTAATATGCATGGAGGAACTCAAATTTGAATTACATTTTAACTTAAGGTTAGGAATTACCTCCCTTACCTTTGGAGCTCCTCCTTGTTGTAAACTTCTTTTCTTTCTCTCCTCCTTCTCCCATCTTCTTAGATGCTCCATTTTCTTTAGATCTCCTTGTTGGACCGAAGAAAACGATAGAGGGGGGGGGGTGAATATCGTTATCAAAATTTTTTGGACAGTTAAAGAATATGCGCAGCGGAAAGAAATAAAGTACACACGAACACAAGTTGATTTTTTACATGGTTCGGAGTCGCGGTCGGCTCCTACTCCAAGGCCCACGGTTCTTAACCATTTACTTTGGGCAATTCTATATTTGGAAAGATTTTTACAGATTGAAAGTACAGATATAGAATTTGGAAAATTAAATCACAACACTTTCGTAAATTGAAACTTTATCGACGCCCGAGATGGATCGAATTCCAGAGCAGAGGGTCGTCGTTGGCGCTGAAATCTTGAAATCGAACTTGGCCAGAGCGCAGCGCTTGAGCGAAAGTGTTTGGACCATTGCAATGAATGGATGTCGAAGCCTTGGGAGTGAACCCCCTTTTATAGCACCCATGGGGGTGCCTGATTCGTTGGGGGTGCCTGACACGTGCCTTCACCTGCGAGAACCTCAATCCACAGGCTCGGTCAGTGCTTATCCCCTTCGACTAGGCACTTGCGCTGACTGGGGCGCCCGGGACCTCTCGGGCGTCTGCATTGTCCTGGTCCATTGGCTTCATGGTGGATTTGCTTCGATGGCCACTTTGGCTTTGACCTTGGACGCCCGGGACCTCCTGGGCGCCTAGCCCAGTGTGGTTCGAAGCAGTCTTGCTTCTTAGCAGTTTTTGGTATTGACCTTGGGCGCTCGTGACCTCCCGGGCGCCTAGCCTAGTGAACCACCCCACTCCTTTGGGGCGTCTGAGCTGCAGAAACACAATCCTTCGGTCCCTGTAACCAAGGTTAGTTCAAAAACAAACCAAGCAAGAGTGTTAGTCATTATTTACAGCCGTAGCTATCTTGGTTTTGACTTCGGGTCGCAAATGGAACCCTAGGTCAAACCGATGCCTACTGTTCCCTCGACGGGGAACGCATCCTCACCTACTCCTCTCAGGAGAGTTTACCTATTGCCAACCGGCTCCTCCGGTTGGACTTTTGCCCAATCCACCTGACCAGGACTTCGTGCCCAACACCTGGTCAAGTCTTCTTGCCCAACTTCCGGTCAGGTCTTCGATGCCTAGCCCCTTGCCAGGACTTCGTGCCCAGTCCTCGACCAGGACTTCTTTCCCCAACTTCCGGTCAGGTCTTCTTGCCCAATCCTTGACCAGGACTTCATTGCCCAGGCCTTTGCCAGGACTTCTTGACTAGTATACCTAGGGCTTTTCCTGCACACTCAGTAAACATGTTAGATCACAATAATATCTTAACTTCAGAACCCTTTGTCATTATCAATACCCAGGTTTGACTTAGGTGCTACCTGCACCAGCAATCTCCCCCTTTTTGATTTATGACAACATGATTCAAAAAGTTAAGTTAATTAAACATGTAATATAAAAGATTGTTAATTTCCTCCCCCTGGAAGAAATTCTCCCCCTGAATTTTTTAAAAATACGTGGGGTTTTTTGAAAACATTTCTAAGTCCTTGTCTATCTATGAAAGGATTTTTCAGGTTTTCAACACTTAGTGAATTTTCAAGTTAGAAAAATTTTTCAAAATATTTTCGAGTTGAGCACTTAGAAAAATTTCAAAACATTTAGTTTTACAACTTAGAAAATTTTCCAAGACATTTAGTTTTAACACTTAGAAGATTTTCCAAGAGAATTTTGAATTAAGTACTTTCAAAAAAAAATTTGAATTAAGTACTTAGAAAATTTTCAAAAAGAATTTTTGAGTTAAGTACCAAGAATTTTTGAGTTAAGTACTTAGAAAATTTTTAAAAAGAAATTTTTGAATTTAACTTTTTGAAAAAGGAGATAAAAGTTTTCTTTTATTTTTTTTAAAAAATTAATTTGTAAGAATTTAAATTTTAAAACCTTCTTTTCTCTCCTTTCCAATTTCTTCCCTTTTGCCATATATCAAAAAAAATATTATAGCAAAAAAATTGAGTAAGGAAAATAAAGTGGTGTATTGAACCAATTCTAAGTATAAACTGGACCAAATCAATTTAAATTCTTCTCTTTCGGGTCCTGTCTAACCCAGTTAGCTACTTACTAACTGTTATAAACAGTAGCTTTCACTAGGGCTAGCCAAGTTAAGTGATCTGATCAAGTTAGATTTTCTATCTTGACACTTAACCTGATTGTTGTTCAATTGGTATTTATTGCCCCAATTACTGCAGATGCACTGACTTAAAGCATCTTGAATCAAGGCATAGACCTAAGCATCTCAACCCAGTCTAGGTTGTCAATCAAAAGTACCCTAAGGTGCTTTGAGATGTTGGCTTCTAGATCTATAGGTGCATGCAGTTCTAGGGTTAGGGCCTAAGCTAAGTCTATTAGTGAAAAAACCCTAGTTTTGAAGGGGGTAAGTTTTTGAACAAAACTAAGTCGGAAATCATTTTAAATTTCAAGATAAAAATGATTTTTCAAATAAAACAGTCTTGAGAGGAAATATAAGTAGAGCAGTCCTATTCTACTAAGCATAATCCTAACTGCCTTCTTAGTGAGCTAAACTCAGACTCAGGTAAGGGTTTGGTGAAGATATCAGCTAAGTTTGATTTTGAGTCTACATGCTTAAGGACTATTTCACCCCTGGGTACATGATCCCTTACGAAGTGATGTTTAACCTCTATATGTTTTGTTCTAGAGTGTTGGATTGGGTTCTTAGTTAGATTAATTGAACTTATGCTATCAATGTAGACTTGGGTTTGGGTGTAATCAAGCTGGAAGTCCTTAAGAGTGTGCATCATCTATAAGAGTTGTACTACACACTCTCCTAAAGCAACATATTCTGCTTCGATTGTAGATAGAGCTATGCAGTGTTGCTTTCTACTGCACCAACTGACTAGACTATTTCCTAAAAGTTGGCAGCTTCCACTTGTACTTTTTCTGTCTAGTTTGCATCCAGCATAGTCAGAGTCAGAGTACCCTGACAAGTCAAAGGTTGAGGTCCTAGGATACCAAATCCCTACATTTAGGGTGCCCTTAATGTATCTAAGTATTCATTTTTGGGTTGCTAAGTGCGTTTCCTTAGCATAAGTTTGTTATCTAGCACACATTCCTACAGAAAATAGGATGTCAGGTCTGCTAGCAATAAGGTAAAGTAGACTTCCAATTATACTTCGATATAGCTTGAGGTCTACAGGTTTACCTTCAGGGTAACTATCAATTTTTACATTTGTGGCCATAGGGGTACTTATGCTTTTAGAGTAATCTATTTTAAATTTCTTTATTAACTCCTTAGCATATTTGGATTGATGAACATAATTTCCATCCCTAGTTTGCTTAATTTGTAGTCCTAAAAAGAAGTTGAGCTCACCAACTAAGCTCATTTCGAATTCATTTTCCATTATTTTTTCTTTTATGAAGTTTGAGTTGGTGGATCCAAAAATTATGTCGTCAACATAGATTTGGGCAATGAAGATGTCTTTTTCTAAGGTTTTGACAAAAAGAGTTGAGTCAATTTGTCCTTGGTTGAATTCTTTAGAAATAAGGTAAGTTGATAGATGTTCATACCATGCCCTAGGTGCTTGTTTTAGTCCATATAGTGCCTTATTGAGTTTGTAAACGTAGTCGGGTTTTTCTAAGTCTTCAAAACCGGGGGGTTGCCCTACATAGACTTCTTCTTTGATAAACCCATTCAGAAAGGCTGACTTAACATCCATTTGGTAAAGTTTAAATCCTTTATGGGCTGCAAAGGCTAACAACATTCTAATTGACTCATGTCTGGCTACTGGGGCATAGGTTTTGCCATAGTCTAACCTTTCGACTTGACTGAACCCTTTAGCTACTAAGCGGGCTTTATTTCTAACTATTTCCCCATGGTCATTTAGCTTATTCCTAAACACCCACTTAGTATTTATAATGGATTTTCCCTCAGGTTTAGGTAATAGTTTCCAGACTTGGTTCCTCTCAAATTGGGCTAGCTCCTCTTGTATTGCTATGACCCAATCAGGATCAGGTAAGGCTTCCTCTATAGTCTTAGGTTCAAATTTCAAAATTAGTGCGATCTGACTAAGATTTCTATAGGAAGACCTAGTTCTGACTCCTAAGGTTGGATCACCCACAATTTGATCAGTTGGGCGACTGAGTCTGGGTTTCTTGGTTCTTCTAGAACTTGGTTCAGCCTCAGGTCCGGCTGGACGGTTTGGTTCAGTATTTTGTTCAATTACTTGGGTTGGTTTAATTATTGGTTCAATTGACTCAGTAGTTGGTTCAATAGTCAGTTCATTTATTTGTTCAACTAGTGGTTCAATTGAAGGTTCAATAATTTGTTCATTATCTTCCTGATCAATATTTGATGGATTCAGGTTTGGATTATCAGATTTTGAATTAGTTTCCTTATCAAATATTAAATTCGTTGTTTCTTCAATTTTATTGGTTTGTCTATTGTAGACCCTATAGGCCCTACTTGTTGTTGAATATCCTAAAAATATTCCAGGGGTTGACTTAGACTGAAATTTCCCTAGGCAGTCCTTGGTGTTTAGGATATGGGCTTTACACCCAAAGACCCTTAGGTAGTGTAGGTTTGGAAGTCTATGGTAATATAGTTCATAGGGAGTTTTATTATGTCGTTTGTTAATTAGGACCCTATTTGGGATGTAGCAAGCCGTACTAATTGCTTCTGCCCAATATTGGTTAGCTAGGTTGAATTCATTGAGCATAGCCCTAGCGGCTTCCTGTAGGATTCTATTTTTCCTTTCAACTATCCCATTTTGCTGGGGGGTTCTAGGACACAAAAATTCGTGTATGTACCCGTTTACTTTACACAACTCCGTGAATCGTTGATTTTCAAACTCTCCTCCGTGGTCACTCCTAAGTCTTCTGATTTTGGTATCATTTTGATTTTCAATTAACTTACAAAAATCACTAAATAGGTTTAGGGTTTCATATTTGGTCTTTAGAAACCTAACACAGGTAAACCTAGAGTAATCATCAACAATTACTAAGCAGTACCGATTTCCGCTTAGTGACTTGGCTCCATGTGAATCAAATAGGTCAAGGTGCAGGAGCTCAAGTGTGGTTTGAGTTAGGTCTGATTGAATTTGTTTGTGATTAGACTTGGTTTGTTTACCTTGGTTACATGAGTTACATATCATGTTTTTATGGTTCTTAATTTTTGGTATTCCTCTAATTAAACCAAGTTGGGTGATTTTTGAAATTAATCTAACATTTGTATGACCTAATCTCCTATGCCAGAGGTTGGATTCTTCTAATTGAGTTAAGAGGCATTTAGGTACTAAGGGTAAACTTATAGTATAAACGTTATTTTTCCTAGTGCCCTTAAGCATGATTTCTGAGTCTTGCAAATTTCTAATCAGGCGGTCAAAGTTGGTAAAGGTAACTACATAGCCAGTATCACATAATTGACTTATACTGAGC
Source organism: Boesenbergia rotunda (assembly GCA_024364735.1). Taxonomy (NCBI): domain Eukaryota; kingdom Viridiplantae; phylum Streptophyta; class Magnoliopsida; order Zingiberales; family Zingiberaceae; genus Boesenbergia; species Boesenbergia rotunda. Next base: position 156,608 of record JAGFNQ010002971.1, on the reverse strand, counting down.
AAATTAAATTTAAAGTTCTCAACTAAGAGTACCCTTTTAATTACAAAATCGGATTTGAGTTCAATGTTACCTGACCCAATGACTTTGAGTGTAGCATTATTGCCGAATGCTACTGAGCCTAGGTTCTTGAACTTGAGTTTGGTGAATTTCAATTTGTCTCCAGTCATGTGTCTGGAGCATCCACTATCCAACATCCATTGGTCCAAATCTTTATGTTCCGACACATAAAGTATTTATTGATTTGGATCCAATTAGAATTAAGGATAGCTTAAATTGATTTTCACAACCTAGTCTGTCTCACCCAATCTAGAGTTATCAATCACGTTAACCTTATGCGTTTTGTGAGATAGGTTTTAATAGAAATGAAGATTTTAATTTGAAATCATGGTTAATTTTGAAAGGTTGAATTAATTTTAAAAACACGTTAATTAAATTTTAAGTTTATTTTGAAAAGTGGTTGAATCTAAGATTAATTGAAATTTGTGTTAGATTCAAATTTGACAAAGAGTAAATTGAATTTGAATTTCAAAAATTGGCTTCCAGTCTTGGCGAGGCACAAGGCCTTCTTTGGTCGTAGCCTTATTGGATCATCAACCCTTTCCTTGACAAAGTCTTTTAGTGAAAATTCATTTTCAAAATTTCTTTTTGAGAAATTCTGGTCTAACTAGTTTGGGTCTTGGATCGGTACCTTCGGCTAGTTCCACCAAAAAATGGCTTCCCTAACGTACTATCATCTCACCCCCACCCAATACTAGGTTTTCAAATTTCAATTAAACTATTTTATCCTTATTCTAACCAGTTCTAGATCTAAGCATGATAATTTACAGAAATAAATAAACAATCAAGCATGCAATTAAAATTAAAAAACATTATCTAATTATAAAAATTATTTTTAAATTGGCTCCCCTGGACTAAAGCCACGGTGATGACTAGGCAAGATATGAATCTTGTCCTTGGGGATCCAATACTGGTTTGGTCCAGCTCGGTTGTTCAAGCAAAGTTTAGGTACCCATGCTTGAACTTTGGGTCTAGATTGGTTCAATACAGCATAGTATGACCGTTGTCTCGACTTGGTTCGATACCCTAACCCAGATCGATTTAGAACGGACTTCTGTTTTCCAAGGATCATGCCAAGACCCTTAGAACCCGAAGTGAATCGTTCTAAAGCCGCTCTAAGGTCATTGACTTGAGTTTTCAAGGAAGAGTTCTCTTTCTCAAGCTTCTCAACTTGAGTAGAGGTTCCTTCTTGAATCTTCTCGGTCAAGGATCTAAAGTCAGCTTCCTCTTTCAGGAGTTTTACTTCCTGTCAGAGGGACTCGACTCGGATTTTGGCTTTCGCCAAGTTATGAGAAAAGTAAGCAATTAACTTTGATAATTCAATTTCGAATAACCTCTTACCGTTATTTGGTCATTTTCCGAGATGGTGAGCCTTCCGTCGTCCGGCTCCGATTCTAATCCGGTGTCGATATCTTCCGAAGCGGTCAAGGCGAGCAGATTTGACTGTGGGGCCTCTTCTTCTTCTTCAGAGGAAGATTCGTCCCACGTGGCTTGAAGAGCCTTCTTCTTTCGAGTCTTCTTGGCTTCCTATAGATTGGGCACTCTGATTTGTAGTGTCCCTTCTTGTTGCATTCGTAGCAAGTGACGTTCGGTTTGGTTTTTAAAGTTGAAGGTTCAGCTGGATCTTCTTTTCGTCGGCTGGCTTTCCTTCTATTGGTTTGATGCTTCAGCTCCTTGTAGTAGTCCCGAGCTAGCCACACCAACTTGGGTCGATCCCCTTCACTGTCTTCTGAGTCTGAGTCTGAGTCAGACTCGGGTGCAGGTTGAGGCTTTTTCTTGGCTACCTTTCCTTGAGGTTTACCTGCAAGAAAAGCAATACCTTCTCAGCTAAAGTGCAGTTAGTCTGTTCGTGTAACTCTAATTCTGAAAACAATTCATCTAATTTAATTTTTGAGAGATCCCTAGAAACCTTGTAAGCATCTACCATAGATGCCCACAGAGTATTTCTTGGGAAAGCATTTAAGGTATACCTGATAAGGTCACGATTTTCTACCTTGTGACCGATTGTGTGCAGGTCATTCATCAGCTCCTGGATCCTGGCGTGGAGTTGTTCTGCTGACTCGCCTTCATTCATTTTGATTGTGTACAATCTGTTCAGCAGTAGGTCCCTTTTGCTGATTCTGGTGTCGGAGGTGCCTTCGTGTAGTTCAATCAGTTTGCTCCAGAGTTCTTTAGCACTGTTGAAGGGACCCACCCGATTCAATTCTTCCTTGGTTAATCCATACTACAATGTTTGAGTTGCCTTTGCATCAGCCTCTATCTTCCTTTTTAATGCAGCGTCCCATTCAGAGTAGTGCTGTGCTACTCCTTCAGCGTTCTTGGGTATTTCATGACCAGATTGGATTATGATCCACATATCTTCTTGAGTTTTCAGGTGGACTTCCATCCGACTCTTCCAGTAGGAGAAATCTTCTCCACTGAAGAGCGGTGGTCTAGCTATGCTGAAACCCTCTTGCATGGCCATAATAATTTTTTAAAAAAAATAAAAAACAAAGAAACTCTGTCCCAAGACTTGGTCTTGGATTAGTAGTGCGGAAGAAAATTAATCGAAAAAATGATCAAGTGGTGTTGCACCAACCTCGATTAACGAGAAAAAAGTTTGAAAAGAAATTTAAAATTATTTTAAAAAATCCAAAAATACTCTCAAATTGGTAATTGCACCAAATTTGAGCCACCCGCTCTACTACCACTTGTTGGATCGAAGAAAACGATAGAGGGGGGTGAATATCGTTATCAAAATTTTTTGGACAGTTAAAGAATATGCGCAGCGGAAAGAAATAAAGTACACATAAACACAAGTCAATTTTTTACATGGTTCGGAGTCGCGGTCGGCTCCTACTCCAAGGCCCACGGTCCTTGACTGTTTACTTTGGGCAATTCTATATTCGAAAAGATTTTTACAGATTGAAAGTACAGATATATAATTTGGAAAATTAAATCACAACACTTTCATAAATTGAAAATTTACTGACGCCCGATATGGATTGAATTCCAGAGCAGAGGGTCGTCGTCGACACTGAAATCTCAAAATCGAACTTGGCTGGAGCACAGTGCTTGAGCGAAAGTGTTTGGAGCGTTGGAACAAATGGATGTCGAAGTCTTGGGGGTGAACCCCCTTTTATAGCACCCATGGGGGCGCCTGATTCGTTGGGGGTGCCTAACATGTGCCTTCACCTGCGAGAACCTCAATCCGCAGGCTCGGCCAACGCTTATCCCCTTCGACTCGACACCTAGGGTGACTGGGGCACCCGGGACCTCTCGGGCGCCTGCGTTGACCTGGTCCATTGGCTTCGTGGTGGATTTGCTTCGATGGCCGCTTTGGCTTTGACCTTGGGCGCCTAGGACCTCCTGGGCGCCTATCCCAGTGTGGTTCGAAGCAGTCTTGCTTCTTGGCAGTTTTTGGTCTTGACCTTGGGCGCCCGTGACCTCCCGGGTGCCTAGCCTAGTGAACCACCCCACTCCTTTGGGGCGTCTGAGCTGCATAACACAATCCTTCGGTCCCTGTAACCAAGGTTAGTTCCAAAACAAACCAAGCAAGAGTGTTAGCCATTATTTACAGCCGTAGCTATCTTGGTTCTGACTTCAGGTCTCCCAAATGGAGCCCTAGGTCGAACCAACGCCTACTGTTCCCTCGACGGGAACGCGCCCTCACCTACTCTTCTCAGGAGAGTTTACCTTTTGCCAACCGACTCCTCCAGTTGGACTTTTGCCCAATCCACCTGACCAGGTCTTCGTGCCCAACTTCCGGTCAGGTCTTCTTGCCCAATTTCCGGTCAGGTCTTCGATGCCCAGCCCCTTGCTAGGACTTCGTGCCCAGTCCTCGACCAAGACTTCTTTGCCCAACTTCCGGTCAGGTCTTCTTGCCCAGTCCTTGACCAGGACTTCTTTGCCCAGCCCTTTGCCAGGACTTCTTGCCTAGTCTACCTAGGACTTTTCCTGCACACTCAGTAAATATGTTAGATCACAACAACATCTTAACTTCTGAACCCTTTGCCATTATCAAAACCCAGGTTTGACTTAGGTGTTGCCTGCACCAACACTCCTTTCCTTGGACATTTTGTGTGATAATGCCCTAATTCTCCACATGTGAAACATCTAACTTTCTTCCTTTTCTCTTGGGCTTCTCCAATCCTACACTTCATGTTAGATTTAAACGGAATTGAGATGAGTGTAGGAATTACCTCCTTTTTCTTACCATTTGGACACTTGTCCTTGTAGTATCCCTTTTCATTGCACCCAAAGCATATGATATGTTCCTTTTTATTTGCTTTGGTGGAGGTTGAAGCTTCTTCTTGCTCCGATATGGAAGTGGGTCTCTCCTCCCCCTCAATCCTTGAGGTGGTGACCTCTTCTCCTTCTCTTGAGGAAGTGGATAATCTCTCACTCTCTTCTTCCTCCTCTTGGGCTATTGATCTCACTTCCCTTGATGATATTGATAATTCTTTTTCTTGTTGCACTTCTTGAATCATGGAGCTTACTTCATTAGATTCTTCAATTAGTTGAGCTTGAATAGGATTTTTATGAAAATCTTTTACCTTGTTCCACAATTCATGTGCATTTTCATATGCCCCTACACCAATCAAGACATTGTTAGGCAAAATATTGATTAATACATCAATTACCTTCTTATTTGCCCTTGATTGATCTTGTTGCTCTTGATTCCAATATCTAGGCCTAAGCTTCTTCCAGTGCTTAACTTTTGGAATCTCGAACGGTTCTTCAAGAGCAATCCTAAGGTCCCACTCCATTCTGAACCATGTTTCTATCATTGTCATCCAATATCTGAAATCTTCATGGTCGTAGGGGGATGGAGTGTAGATTCCATCACCCAACTTATCTTCCATTGTTTTCTCCTCTAACTTTCTTTGCTCCCTCGACGATTAGTCCAATAAGAGTGGTCCTTCGCTCTGATACCACTTGTTAGATCGATGTCGGTTGCTAGAGGGGGGTGAATAGCAATTGTCGACTTTCTTCTTTTTACGTTGTTAGTTACGCAAGAGGAAATACAAACAAAACAATAAACAACAAGAAAGCAATGCTAACAAGAAGAGTTTACTTGGTATCCACCCCTAAAGGTGACTAATCCAAGAATCCTTCGGTGAATCACTCCCCGGATAACCTCTGGCTAGCCCTTGTCGCTCCTTGTGGGTGGAGAAACCTCGCCACAACACCTCGACAATATCTGAGCACTTAGACTACTATTTGGCTCTTACCCAAAGCCAAATTCGTCAAACCTTTCAGCCAACACGAAGTCCTCTTAAATAAAACTAAGGATGAAACCCTCGCCACCAGTCGACTGCCCCCAGCCAAATCCGACCGTTACACGCCTAACGTTCGAATTTTGGTTGCCACCAGTCGACTGCTCCTAGGGCAGTCGACGGGTCCAGGGTCTAGAACCTACTGTGAATTTCTATTTGTGCTGGCAGTCGACTGTTATAACACCAGTCGACTGCCCAGTCTCTACAAACACTCTTCCTCACTCTATTGACCCTCGTTGACATGTGCCTTCAAGCATACTCCCTTGGCTTGCTCCTTGAAGTCTTCATCCACCAGCTATCATCCCTCGGATGCGCACGTAAGTCCTCGACTTGCCTCCATGCCACCCTTCACATGTGCCCTTTGAAGTCCACTTCTCAGCTTGCCCTTGGAGTCATCTTCCCTCGGCTCTCGTACCTTTACGACTTTGCTGACTCTTCACAGCAGCCTTGACTATTGCCTTCGTGCCCTCTTTGTCTTCGGCCCTCATCCCTCAGATGCACACAAGCCTCCAGCTTGTCTCCATGTCATCCTTCATGTACGCCTCGAAGTCCACGCCCCTCGGCTCATCATCCCTGCTATACCAAGGTCCCTCGGGTGCACACAAGCCTCCATCTTGTCTCTATGCTACCCGTCACCGTACCGAAGCCGTCCATCTAAGTCCATATGTGTAACCTGTACATCCTGCACACTCAAATACACATATTAGATCATAAGGGAAAACCTAACTTAAACCCTTTGCCTAAACATCAAAACACATGGTCACTCCGGACCATAGATTGCCCCAACTGTTGGGACCGGGTGCATGTTGACATGGATGCGGGTTCATAATTTTAAAATTAACTACGTGCAGCGGAAGGTTTAGCATAAATAATTTCTCAAATTATTTAACCACACATCTATGCATGCAACCTTATGTTGTGTAGACATGATCATATATTTAAAATTTTGCAGAAATGTAAACTAATTTACTTGTTACCTCGCGTAACTCGAAGGAAGGGACGAGATCCAACCGTAAGCGTCCCTCGGAAGCTCCGCCTCTATTCGCGTCCACGCTGAGTATCTTCGGGATGACTTCGCAAAGCCACGAGTTTCGTGTTCTCGAGAACTACTAGATTCTCTGAGAACGTGACAAGAAACCAAGAGAGAAGTAATCATATCGGAAAAACTCACCACCAAGGTTGGCCGAAATCACAATTCCGGCGAGGAGGAGGAAGATGACATGCGCCCAATCCCAAGGTGATGATGGACGGAGAGGAAGATCGTCCCAACAGAAGAACTTCGTCGCCTCGGTGCTTCTCCTTGTGCTCACGGCAAGAAGAAGGGAGAAGAAGGGAGAGGCCGGCCAAGAGAAAGAAGGGAGGAGAGGGAGAGAGCCCAAGGAAGAATACTTTGATTATTTCGAATGATTTCCAAGCCTTGCCTTGGGTCCTTTATATAGTGGCCTCTCAACCGCCAAGTCTCTTTTTTCTTATGGAATAAATTTTCATAAGAAATTTATCATATAAATTTTCTATGACTTATTCCATCATGCCAAGTCTTGATTTTATATCATGGTTAAAATCATATTTTAATTCATAATAAAAATCAACCAAGTCTCTTTTTATGGAATAAATTTTCATAAGAAATATAAATTTCTTTATCATGGTAAATCAATCCATGATTGATTTTATAAAATAAAATAAACCAATCCATGGTTCATTTTAATTTCCATGAAAAATAAATTTCTTTATATAAATTTTTTTATATAAATTTCTTTATCATGGTAAATCAATCCATGATTGATTTTATAAAATAAAATAAACCAATCCATGGTTCATTTTAATTTCCATGAAAAATAAATTTCTTTATATAAATTTCGTTATCATGGTAAATCAATCCATGATTGATTTTATAAAATAAAATAAACCAATCCATGGTTCATTTTAATTTCTATCAAAAATAAACCAAACCTTGGTTTATATAAAAAATTTATATCATCCATAATTTTATAAAACAAACCACACTTGATTTATTTTATAAATTGAACCAAACAATTTGGTTCCCTCCCTTTGTTGTGGCCGGCCAAGCAAAGAGGGTGGGCACTCTCTTTGGCCGGCCTATCCAGGCCACGCCCCAATGAATTAAACTCATTTAATTCATCTATTAAGTTTCAAAAGACTTAGCCATTTTACGCTTCCGATGCGTCTCTGAAAATTCAAATTCGACTTATCGTTTGGCTCAACCAAACCTTATCTCTCTTGATTGGAAAATCCAATTTTCAACTCGTTTTAAATCCCTCGGATTACTCGTAGTGTGTGTGACTAAATAGGCTTTCGATTTATGTTGGCCGTCTATAATTAACCAATTATAGAACGATCATGAGTGGCACCTAGTAGTACATCATGATCCCCAATTAATCGAAAGATCAACGGTTGACCTCAGAAACAATTCTGAAACCTTTCAGCAGCTATAATGAATCGTGCCCCATTCCCTTCACCATCTTATACCCACTTGGTTCAGGACATGGTCTATGTGTGTCAATCCCCACTAGGCTGACTATGTCACACCTAGCCCAAGTAACATTTTCTCGTCCTACGGATTCTAATTACTCTCATGTATCTAAGAGATTCATACTCTGAACATGTCATGCTCTGGCCAGAGGCTTCGAGTAACAATCCGACGACAGACCTTGGGTATACATCTCCTCGCAAGGAGTGGTGAATCCTTTGTAGGTTGTTCAAACATCTTCGGGCACTTCGGCTTATACCCAATCATCCTGGGTCCACACCTCCTTAGAGATGCTTGATTAAGATGTCAAAGTATAAGTCTCCATGACCAAGATGACTTGAACACCGCAAGTCAAAGGAACATCGCACTTATGCTGCAGTAAGAACTTCACTGACATATGTATATGTAGACTACCATATGAAGTTTTACAGCTAGTCACTCCAATGAACTAGTTCCCTTAACTAGCATTCATGTTTATCTCCGGACATCCCAATGTCACCAGCCAGTGAGAATAAGCTGATTAGAGAATAACTCATGCTAGTCTCAATAGAATTGATAGTGTCCGTATTTATCAATTCATCGACTAGGGACAATTTCAATACATCACAATTGCACATGTAGAGATAATCACTAGTTGTGAATTCATCACAAATTCTCTCATGCTGTGAATTGTATTGCGGACATTCAGTAAATGAGTTTAAGATCTCAATCAAATACATAAACATGTATACTCAAATAGTGAATTCTCATTTATTAAAATAAATGATTACAATCATAAGGCGATTGCCTTAGGACACTTCTCTCATATCACTAACAAACTCCCACTTGGCCTAATGCCAATCGCTACGGTATCCAATACCACAGGCTCTATCATGACCCTCAAACATGCTTTGAGGCAAGGCCTTAGTTAAAGGATCCGCTAAATTCCTTTCAGTGGGAATTTTCTTAATTTGTATATCATTCCTACTTATAATCTCTCTGATCAGATGATAGCGGCGAAACACATGTTTGGATCATTAATGAGACCTTGGTTCCTTTACTTGTGCAATAGCTCCATTGTTGTCACAATAAACCAGTATTGCTTCATCAATGGTTGGAACCACACCAAGTTCTGAGATAAACTTCTTGATCCAGACTGCTTCCTTTGCTGCTTCCGAAGCTGCAATATATTCCGCTTCCGTGGTAAAATCCGCTACGGTGTCTTGCTTGAACTCTTCCAACTTATTGCACCTCCATTCAAAATAAATATGTATCCAGACTGAGATTTGGAGTCATCCTTATCTGTCTAGAAACTGGCATCTGTATACCCACGTATTACCATATCACCTTCTCCATATATTATGAACACATCCTTAGTTCTTCTTAAGTACTTGAGGATTGTCTTGACAGCCGTCCAATGATCCATTCCTGGATCAGACTGGTATCTGCTTGTGACGCTCAGAGCATATGATACATTGGGCCTAGTACATAGCATACATGATAGATCCTATCGCGGATGCATAAGGAATCTTATTCATGCAAATCCTCTTGTCTTCTGTGCGCGGACACATAGACTTCGAAAGGTTGATCCCATGCCTGATAGGAAGGTAACCTTTCTTGGATTCTGACATGCTAAAACCTTTTAGCACTCGGTCTATATATGTAGACTGTGAAAGACCAAGCAATTGTTTTGATCTATCTCTATAGATTCTAATCCCAAGGATATAGGTTGCTTCTCCTAGGTCTTTCATGGAGAAGGTTTTGGACAACCAAATTTTAATTGACTGTAAGACTGATATATCATTTCCTATATGTCATCGACATATAATACTAGGAATACGACTGCACTCCCACTAACCTTCATGTTGGTGCAGGAAGCACCATATCGAACCTGGTTTTGATATTGGCAAAGGATTCAAAGTTATGTTTATTTGTGATCTAACAAGGTTACTCAAGTGTGCAGATACAAAGTCCTAGCGAAGGAATGCTAGGCACCTGGCGAAGCACTGCCAGGATACAAAGCCCTAGCGAAGGACTACTAGGCACCTGGCGAAGGACTGCCAGTATCCAAGCCCTAGTGAAGGACTGCTAGGCAACTGGCGAAGGACTGCCAGTATCCAAGCCCTAGCGAAGGTCTGCTAGGCAACTGGCGAAGGACTGCTAGTATCCAAGCCCTAGCGAAGGACTGCTAGGCAACTGGCGAAGGACTGCCAATATACAAAGCCCTAGCGAAGGACTGCTAGGCAACTGGAGAAGGACTGCCAGTATCCAAGACCTAGCGAAGGAATGCTAGGCACCGGGCGAAGGACAGCTCGACATCCAAGACCTAGCGAAGGAATGCTAGGCACCGAGCGAAGGGCAGCTCGGAATCCAAGACCTGACAAAAGACCGTCAGGCAAAAGTCCAACCAGAGGAACGGTTGGCATCAGGTAAATTCTCCCGAGAGGAGTAGGTGAGGACGCGTTCCCCGTCGAGGGAACAGTAGGCGTCGGTTCGACCTAGGGCTCCATTTTGGAGACCAAAGTCAGAACCAAGACAGCTAAGGCTGTATAATCTAATAATTTATTGTTTTATTGTGTTTTGGACTAACCCTGGATGCAGGACCGAAGGAACGTGTGTCTGCAGCTCAGAGAGCCTCAAAGGAATGAGGCAACAGCTAACCAGGGCGCCCGGAGTGTCCCGGGCGCCCCCAAGGTAAATACAAAACACAACAAAGCAAAGGCAGCTTCGACAGTTCATCTCCCGGGCGCCCCCGTGCTCCCGGGCGCCCCCGTTGCTCCCGGGTGCCCCCTGCGCTGCGGGCACCCCCAGGGCCAGCTACCGAAGCTCCCCTCGAAGCCAAGCGGATAATGCTTTGACCCGGTCAATCCGGGTGCCCCGAGCGCTCCGGGCGCCCCGGTCAAAGCGGATCCTGAAGATAAGTGGATCAGATGCTGACCGAGACCTTTGCGGATCAAACGACATGTGGGGGGGCGCCCCCGACGTCCCGGGCGCCCCCAGGCCCTATATAAAGGGCCCTCGACCAAGGCTTCAACACATCACTTCAATTCAACGCCTCAAAGCTCTTCTGCTCTCGCGCCTTACTCCGAAAACCTTCCAACATGAGCCGACAACGTCCTGCTGCTCCGAGAAATTCGATCTACTCCGGACGTCGGTAAAGAAGAGCGTGTTTTGTTTACTGCACTTATTTTTTTTGTAATCAAATTATTGTAAACTGTTTGCGCCTATATAGAATTGCCCAAAGTAAACGGTCAACGACCGTGGGCCTTGGAGTAGGAGTTGACACAGGCTCCGAACCAAGTAAAACCTCCCGTGTTTGCGTTGTGTGTTTTTAACTTCCGCTGTGCAATTGCTCTTTACGTAAATCCGAAAATTTTCCGATATTCACCCCCCTCTATCGGTGTTCTCGATCCAACACTTCATGTACACATAAGGTTCGTCAGGATTTTGTGAGAAATCAAACTCTTTGATTGTCTCATAAAAATGGATGTTCCAGCTCCTGAATGCTTGCTTTAGTCCATATATGGATCGTCGAAGCTTGCATACTTTGGTTTTATCAACCGATGTGAAACCTTCAGGTTGTATCATGCATATATCCTCAAGCAGGTTTCCATTAAGGAAAGCTATTTTCACATCCATTTGTCATATCTCATAATCATAATGAGCTGCTATGGCCAGGAGCATCCGAATAGATTTAAGCATAGCTACTGGTGAATAGGTTTCGTCATAATCAATTTCTTGTTTCTGACGATATCCTTTTGCCACTAATCTGTTGGACCGGTGCCGTTGATAGAGGGGGGTGAATATCGATCGTGAAAACCTTCGTAAAACTTTCGTAATACTATAGTTTGTTCTGAACTCAAAGCGTTAGCGCAGCGGAAGATAAATAAAGAATAAAATAAAAGCAATACACAATGACACGCGGGATTTATTTACTTGGTTCCCGACCCCCCTGGGTCAGTACGTCCAAGGCCTATGTACTCGGCGTGAGTCCACTATTGGTCTCCTTTCCGAAATTTCCAGAGGCGGAGAAAACCCGTCTTACAGTTGATTTACAAACAGAAAGATAGATAAATTTAATTGCAGAATGTAAATCAAACCAAGACAATTTATGTCGAAGCGTCAGCCGATCTGGACCTCCGAAGTGCCTCGCACCTCCTCCTGGAGCCTCTCGGTCATAGAGCCTTGTCTTTAGCGCGTTGTTGTCGGTCAGAATGCCCAGAATCACACGTGGCAGTTGTTGTTGAAGCAGAGGGGTCGATGCCCCTTATATAGGCCTCCTGGGGGCACCCTGGACGCTGGGGGTGCCCCGATAAACCCGGTCAACTCTTATCCCTGCGCCGACCTCGCCGCAGCTGATAAGACCTTTGACCAGGGCACCCAGGACCTTCCGAGCGCCCTCATGGAGGCTTATCTGTGTTTCAGACTTGAAACAGCAAGTACATGTTTGAACCCGGGCACCCCGGACGCTCCGGGCGCCCCGCTTGACACCTATTTTGCTTCCACACGAAAACTGCACCTTTTAGCTTTGTCTGGGGGCACCCCAACTGTTGGGGGCACCCTGGATGCATGGGGGTGCCCCCATTGCTGGGGGCGCCCTGCTTCAAGGCTGGCAGCACACATTTTTTGCCTGGTTACCTGCTTTGTCTCCGGTTCTTGATACCTGCAAGATACACAAACACAAAGTAAATGTACATACAATATTAGCCTTAAGGACTTGGTTCGGACTTCGAATTTCCACGAAACCCTAGGTCGAACCGGCACAAGTTCCCATCCCCGAGAACTTGCCCTTCACCTACTCCTTTCAGGAGACGGTTGCCACCCAACCCTTTGGGTGGACTTTTGCTTAGCTTCCGATACCTCCGGACCTCGAGACGCCCAAACCCTGACCCATCTCTACTCCTGTCCTTAGTCATCGCTCAGCTAAGTTGCTCAGTCCCTTGGACCAAGACTTCATTCCCTAGCAGTCCTTCGCCAAGTGCCTAGCAGTCCTTCGCCAGGTCTTCATTCCCTAGCAATCCTTCGTCAGGTGCCTAGCAGCCCTTCGCTAGGTGCCTAACATCCCTTCGCTAGGTCTTCTATGCCTAGCAGCCCTTTGCTAGGTGCCTAGCAACCCTTCGCTAGGTCTTAGGGTATCGATGCCTAGCAGCCCTTCGCTAGGTGCCTAGCAGACCTTCGCTAGGTCTTAGGGTTTCAATGCCTAGCAGCCCTTCGCTAGGTCTTAGGGTTACGATACCTAGCTTAACTAGGACATTTCTTCAACTTAGGTTACTTCTCCTTTGCTCCCCTTTGTCTGTTTATTGTATCACTGACTTATGTGTATTGTCAAACATTAAAACACTTAAAGGAGAATATCATTGATGCAACTTGCACCAACAATCTCCCCCTTTTTGATGTTTGACAATAACTTAAGTTACTAACTTACTGTCCTCGAGAAAAAAAATGAAAAAAAGATATAAGTTTTGAAACTACATTTTTTATTTTTGGGAGAAAATTTTTCTAACTTAAGCACACACCTCTCCCCCTTTGTCATACATAAAAAAAACAAGAAAATACTTGCACCAATAATGAAAATTTTTTATTCTTTTAGAAAATACTTAGTGCAAAGTTTTTGAAAGCATTGTATTTTGAATGGTATATTGAAAAGTACAAGTACAAGTAAAAAAAATGCAAGTACTTTTGAAAGATTATATAATTTTTGAAAAATATAAGTACCTTCGAAAAATGTATTGAATTCTTGAACAATTAAGTACTTTTTGGAGAATACATAATTTTTTGAAAAAGAATGCTATTTTGGAAAATATAAATATTATGCATATTTTGCAGGTACTAACCCTTTTTTTTTTAAAGGTGAAACTTTGAAAAATCTAAGTAATTTTTGAAACATAGTATTTTACTTGACTAGGCTTCTTTTCCTGTCTGACACAATCCTAGGAAACCTTGTTAATTGCAAGGATATTTTCCTAAGTGTCCTGGAAATTCTTCAAACTCAAGTAAATATTAACAAAATTTTTCAAAAAAATGATAGTACTTTTGAAAATATATGCTAGTGGATTTTGAAAAATGTGTGAACTTTTAAAGACCCAATCTTTTACTTGACTTGGTTTAACTTCCAGTCTGACACCATCCTGGGAAACCTTGTTGACTACAAGGATATTTCCTAAGTGTCCTGGAAATTCTCCAACCCAAGGAAATATTATTTCAAAAATAATTTCATAAGTCACACATATTCTAACAAATAGAATAATAGTATTTTGAAAGACTTAGATTTTGAAGATATGAAAACATGTTATTAAATAATTCTTTTAATATGACCTCCCCCTAAACTTGACTCAGTTCTGGGAAGCTTGTTGACCATAAGTACTCTTCCTCTGAGTCTTAAGGTTTGATTCAGATTAACAAGAAATATTTAACAAAAAAAATTGAATAATTACCAGAAAAAGATTTCTGAAATTCTTCTTTTGACTCAGACTCCCCCTAAATTTGACATATCCTAGGAGTCCATGAAAATCATGAAGTGGACCTTTCCTCTGTGTCTTTAGGGTTTATCAAAGTCAATGAAACAGTTAAATTTTTGAACATATAATTCTTATAACATAAACCCTTTTTCAAAACACAAGTAATAATGATTTAAAGCACAGTTTTTGAAAAGTATTTTTCAAATGATAGTAATGTTTAAAGTGCAATTTTTGAAAACCATTTAAAAAGAATGAAAAGCACTCCCCCTGTACCCGATACCGTTTGACTCTATCTAAGTGCCTTAAGGAACTTTAGTATTGTCCTAATAGGCTAGTGTCTAATTGAGTGAGTTAAATAATTTTTTGAAAAGATATATTTTTGAAAAATGTATAGTATCTATAATCAATCAGACAAGCATGAATTTCATAAAAACATTATTATGTTGAAGCACTATTTTGAAAATATATTTTTAGGAAAATATTCTAACAATTTTGAAAAATATTTTTCAATTCATTAGTCCTTAACATCTCACTCATTTTAGATGTATCAATACAACAAGCATGGTTGCCTTATAGGTATATTGTGAGATGCTTGAATCATTTTTCTTAATTTATTAACTCTAAGATTTAATTGAAGCTTGTGTTAGATTTGAATTTGACAAGAAGTAACTTGAATTTGAATTTCAAAAATTGGCTTCCAGGTCTTGGCGAGGCACTAGGCCTTCTTTGGCCGTAGCCTTATTGGATCATCAACCCTTTCCTTGACAAAGCCTTTTAATGAAATTTCATTTTCAAAATTATTTTTTGAAAAATTCTGTTCTAACTAGTTTGGGTCTTGGATCGGTAGCTTCGGCTAGTTTCACCAGTCTAAAGAGACCAAGTAGAGTATACTTGACCTTATTAGAATTGGCTTCCCTAACGTACAATCATCTCACCGCCACCCAATACTAGGTTCATCAAGTTTCAATTATTCTTTTTCCTATAGCCATTCTAATATATGCATAATATTTAAATATGAATGACATGTCATATATTTGAAAGAAGTAGCAAAATGCATGGCATGACTATTATGCATGAGTCAAACAATTTAAATTATTTTATTTAAGTTTATAAAGATGTATCAAATTCCCGATTTGATACATGTCGTGTGAACCCGCGAATATGCCAACCCACTTTGACATATTTAATGTTATTAATTTTAATTGTTACAATTTGGGTAAAATTTTATTTCAGTTTGAGTTTAAGTTATTTAAGATTTTAGTTGGATTCAGATTAATTAAGAATTAATTGAAGGTAGAAATTAATTGATATTGAATTAATTTAAGTTGAATTTAAATTGAATTTAATTAAGATTTAATTCGAATTTAATTTGATTTTAATTTGATTTTATTAAATTTAATTTGAATTTAATTTAATTTATTTGATTTAATTTAATTTGAATTTAATTTAATTTGAATTTAATTTAATTAGAATTTAATTTAATTTGAATTTAATTTAATTTAATTTAGTTTAGTTTAATTTAATTTAATTTAATTTAATTTAATTTAATTTAATTTAATTTGAATTTAATTTGATTTGATTTGATTTAATTTAATTTAATTTGAATTTAATTTAATTTGAATTTAATTTAATTTGAATTTAATTTAATTTGAATTTAATTTAATTTAATTTAAATTTAATTTAATTTGAATTTAGTTTAATTAATTTAGTTTAATTAATTTAGTTTAATTTAATTTAATTTCAATTTAATTTGAATTTAATTTAATTTGAATTTAATTTAATTTAATTTAATTTGATTTAATTTAATTTAGTTTAATTTAATTTAATTTAATTTAATTTAATTTAATTTAATTTAGTTTAATTTAATTTAATTTAATTTAGTTAAATTTAATTTAATTTATTTTGATTTAAATTTAATTTAATTTGAATTTAATTTAATTTGAATTTAAATTTAATCTAATTTAAATTTTATTTAGATTGAGTTCAAATAATTAAGATTTAATTAATTTGAATTTGAATAATTAAGATTTAATTAATTTGAATTTGAATAATTAAGATTTAATTAATATTTAATTTGAATTTAATTAAGATTTAATTAATATTTAATTTGAATTTAATTAAGATTTAATTTGAATTTAATTAATATTTAATTTATATTTAATTTGAATTTAATTAAGATTTAATTAATATTTAATTTAAATTTAATTAAGATTTAATTAATATTTAATTTGAATTTAATTAAGATTTAATTTCAATTTAATTAAGATTTAATTAATATTATATTGAATTTAATTAAGATTAAATTTGAATTTAATTAAGATTTAATTTCAATTTAATTAAGATTTAATTAATATTTAATTTGAATTTAATTAAGATTTAATTTGTATTTAATTAAGATTTAATTTCTACTTAATTAAGATTTAATTAAGATTTAATTTGAATTTAATTAAGATTTAATTAATATTTAATTTGAATTTAATTAATATTTAAGTAATATTTAATTTGAATTTAATTAATATTTAATTTGATTTTAATTAAGATTTAATTTCAATTTAATTTCAATTTAATTAATATTTAATTAATATTTAATTTGAATTTAATTAAGATTATAATGATTAATCAATAATTGTGGGTTTAAATTCATCATTTTCATTATTTCGAAAATTTCTTCTTCATCTTTATCTTTCTTTTCAAGTTTTTCTAATAATTTTGATCTATTTTGAATTATTGTAATTTTTATTGATTATGACCCTAATCTTAGATAGTTCCATATCCTCCTCATCCTCAAAACTATATCTTTTAGTATCCTCAAAATAGGAGGAGTAATTTGGGCCACTCGTTAAGGTTTTGTAATAACTTTCAAGATTATCTATAGTTAAGTTATTATCTAGGAGAATTTCATTTCCAGAATTATCCTCAGATACATCTTCAATATTTTCAAGCAATTCAAAATTAATCTCTAGATTATTCTTAAGATTTTCAGAATTAATATCTGAATTATCCTTAAGATTTTTAGAATTAATTTCTGGATTATTCTTAAGATTTTCAAAATTAATTTCTGGATTATTCTTAAGATTTTCAGAATTAATTTCTGGATTATTCTTAAGATTTTCAGAATTAATTTCTGGATAATCCTTAAGATTTTTAAATTCAAATTTAGAGTTATACAACGGATTTTCAAATTTGAATTCATACTTATCTAAAGGATTTTCATATTTAGAATTATCCTTAAGATTTTTGAATTCAGATTTATCCTTAGGATTAAATCTATCTGAATTAAAATTATCAGATTTATCTGAATTAAAATTATGACAATTTATTTTAGTAATTGCTAAATTAATGTTCTGAATTAAATAATTAATTTCTGAAATTTTAGTCATGTCTGTATTTTCTAATTTTTCATGCAAAATATTAATTTCACTATGCAGTAAATCTAATTTATCAGAAAAATTAACTGAATTCAAAGACAGTGCTGAAATTTGTAAAACTTTTGGAACATACATCTTACGTACCTTCGCCGGACACTTGTTTTTGTAGTGTCCGGATTGTCCGCACTTGAAGCATTGTACATGATCTTTGTTTTTCCGGACTCCTGGCGCTGGTGCCCCCTTTGCCGCCGGTGATGTAGATCGAGTCTTACGAGTAGGGCACTGATTTTCCGCACTTGATTTTTGTAGTGACCTTCCGAGCGCCCTCATGGAGGCTTATCTGTGTTTCGGACTCGAAACAGCAAGTACAGGTTTGAACCCGGGCGCCCCGGATGCTCCGGGCGCCCCGCTTGACACCTATTTTGCTTCCACACGAAAACTGCACCTTTTAGCTTTGTCTGGGGGCGCCCCCACTGTTGGGGGCGCCCTGGATGCATGGGGGCGCCCCCATTGCTGGGGGCGCCCTGCTTCAAGGCTAGCAGCACACATTTTTTGCCTGGTTACCTGCTTTGTCTCCGGTTCTTGATACCTGCAAGATACACAAACACAAAGCAAATGTACATATAATATTAGCCTTAAGGACTTGGTTCGGACTTCGGATTTCCACAAAACCCTAGGTCGAACCGGCACAAGTTCCCATCCCCGAGAACTTGCCCTTCACCTACTCCTTTCAGGAGACGGTTGCCACCCAACCCTTCGGGTGGACTTTTGCTTAGCTTTCGATACCTCCGGACCTCGAGACGCTCAAACCCTGACCCGTCTCTACTCCTGTCCTTAGTCATCGTCAACTAAGTTGCTCAGTCCCTTGGACCAAGACTTCATTCCCTAGCAGTCCTTCGCCAGGTGCCTAGCAGTCCTTCACCAGGTCTTCATTCCCTAGCAGTCCTTCGTCAGGTGCCTAGCAGCCCTTCGCTAGGTCTTTTATGCCTAGCAACCCTTCGCTAGGTGCCTAGCATCCCTTCGCTAGGTCTTCTATGCCTAGAAGCCCTTTGCTAGGTGCCTAACAGCCCTTCGCTAGGTGCCTAGCAGCCCTTCGCTAGGTCATAGGGTATCGATGCCTAGCAGCCCTTCGCTAGGTGCCCTTCGCTAGGTGCCTAGCAGCCCTTTGCTAGGTCTTAGGGTTTCAATGCCTAGCAGCCCTTCGCTAGGTCTTAGGGTTACGATACCTAGCTTAACTAGGACATTTCTTCAACTTAGGTTACTTCTCCTTTACTCCCCTTTGTCTATTTATTGTATCACTGACTTAAGTGTATTGTCAAACATTAAAACACATAAAGGAGAATATCATTGATGCAACTTGCACCAACATAATCTAGCCTTAAAGGTAACAACATTACCTTCCATGTCGGTTTTCTTCTTGAAAACCCACTTGCACCCTATGGGCTTAATCCCTTCAGGTGGGTTAACCAAGTCACATACTTGATTTTTGTACATGGAATCCATTTCCGACTTCATGGCTTCAAGCCATTTATCCCTTTCTGAATTTTTCAGAACGTCTTCATAACTGATAGGTTTGTCATTGTTAATGAGTAACACATCGTTCGATTCACTTATAAGAAATCCATATATCTCTGGAATATTGCGTGTCCTATCAAACCTACGAAGAAGTGGTGTTGTTTTAGGTTCAACTGATAGCTCATCATTATGAGTTATCGGTTGTGGGTCTAGACTAGGTGTCTCTGTAATGTCTATTGGAGTTTCTTGAACTTCTTCAAGTTCAATGCTACTCCCACTGTTTTCTTGTAAAAGAAATTCTTTTTCTAGAAATACAGCATGCCTTGAAATAAACACCTTTTGTTCCAAGGGATGATAGAATTGATAACCTTTCGTTTCCTTAGGGTATCCAACAAATAGACATTTATCAGACTTAGCATCCAATTTATCTGATACAATCCGCTTTACATAAGCAGGACAACCCCATATCTTTAGGTGAGATAAATGAGGTTTCTTACTATTCCACGTCTCATATGGAGTAGTAGAGACTACCTTGGTCGGGACTCTGTTTAGTAAGTAAACAGCTGTCTTAAGGGCATAGCCCCAAAAAGATTTTCGAAGAGTTGCATGATTCATCATAGATCTAACCATGTCCATCAAGGTTCGGTTACGCCTCTCAGATACACCATTATGCTGTGGTGTATATGGCGGAGTCCATTGAGACAATATCCCATTGTCCCTAAGATAATCTTGAAACTCTTGACTTAAGTATTCACCACCCCGATCGGATCGAAGTATCTTAATACTTTTGCCAAGCTGTTTCTCTACTTCACTTCTGAACTCTTTGAATTTCTCAAAAGCTTCAGATTTGTGTTTCATTAAGAACACATACCCGAATCGTGAGTGATCATCGATAAAGGTAATGAAGTAGCTATAACCTCCTTGTGCAAGAGTTGACATTGGTCCACATACATCAGTATGTATTAGATCAAGCAATTCTCCCACTGGTTTACCTTTTTCGGAAAAGGGTAATTTGGCCATCTTGCCTTTTAAGCATGATTCGCATGTATCAAATGAACCGGGTTTAAATGATTTCAGAATTCCACATTGGTGTAATTTGGTCATGCATTTCTTACTTACATGGCCAAGACGACAATGCCACATATAGGAGTCTATTTGATTATCTATTCGAGCACGTTTGTTGCTAACTTTGATATTGAAAACGTCACCGGATAAATCTAACATGTAGATTCCATTGCATAAAGTTCCGGTGCCATAAAGAATACTATTTAAAGTTATGTAACAACAATTGTTACTAAAAGTTAAATGGTAACCCTTTTCATTCAAGCATGAAATTAATATAATGTTCTTTATTAACGATGGAACAAAATAACAATTATCCAATTCTAAGACAAGTCTAGTAGGGAGCTTTAGCAAATATGTTCCGATGGCAACAACAGCAATCTTTGCTCCATTTCCAACTCGCAAATTCGCTTCTCCCTTGACGAGTCTTCTTCTATTCCTTAGCCCTTGTATGTCATTATATATATGTGAGCTACACCCAGTATCAAGTACCCAGGTGTACGAGGAAATAGAGTGACATTCAATAACGAAGATTGAAGAGGATGGGGCATCAGATGTCTTCTTCTTTAAGGACTCAAGATAAACCTTGCAGTTTCTTCACCAGTGGCCCTCATTGCCGTAGTGATGGCAAGTGCCTTTTGGTGCCTTTTCAATCCTTTTGGCCTTAGTTAACTTATTGGTGTCCAAAATGGAATGTAAATTCAGAGAAGACATGATCAGGTGATTATCCTAGAAATACAAATTGAGGTTATGTGATGAGAAGAATGCATCAATTGTTAGTAATATGAGAGAAGTGTCCTAAGGCAATCGCCTTATGATTGTAATCATTTACTTTAATAAATGAATATTCACTATTTGAGAATACATGTTCGTGTATTTGATTGAGATCTTAAACTCATTTACTGAATGCCCGCAATACAATTCACAGCATGAGAGAATTTGTGAAGAATTCACAACTAGTGATTATCTCTACATGTGCAATTGTGAAGTATTGAAATTGTCCCTAGTCGATGAATTGATAAATACGGACACTATCAATTCTGTTGAGACTAACATGAGTTATTCTCTAATCAGCTGATTCTCACTGGCTGGTGACATTGGGATGTCCGGAGATAAACATGAATGCTAGTTAAGGGAACTAGTTCATTGGAGTGACTAGCTGTAAAACTTCATATGGTAATCTACATATAGATATGCCAATGAAGTTCTTACTGCAGTTTAAGTGCGATGTTCCTTTGACTTGCGGTGTTCAAGTCATCTTGGTTATAAAGACTTATACTTTGACATTCTAAGCAAGCACCTCCAAGGAGGTGTGGACCCAGGATGATTGGGTATAAGCCGAAGTGCCCGAAGATGTTTGAACAGCCTACAAAGAATTCACCACTCCTTGCGAGGAGATGTATACCCAAGGCCTATCGTCGGATTGTTACTCGAAGCCTCTGGCCGGAGCATCACATGTTTCGAGTATGAATCTCTCAGAAACATGAGAGTAACTAGAATCCGTTGGACGAGAAAGACATTACTTGGGCTAGGTGTGACGTAGTCAGCCTAGTGGGGACTGACACACATAGACCGTGTCCTGAACCAAGTGGGTATAAGATGGTGAAGGGAATGAGGCATGACTCATTATAGCTGCTGAAGGGTTTCAGAATTATTTCTGAGGTCAACCGTTGATCTTTCGATTAATTGGGGGTCATGATGTACTACTAGGTGCCACTCATGATCGTTCTATAATTGGTTGATTATAGACGGCCAACATAAATCGAAAGCCTATTTAGTCACACGCACTACGAGTAATCTGAGGGATTTAAAACGAGTTAAAAATTGGATTTTCCGATCAAGAGAGATAAGTCGAATCTGAATTTATCAGAGACGCATCGGAAGCTTAAAATGGCTAAGTCTTTTGAAGGCTTATTGGACGAATTAAATGAGTTTAATTCGTAAGGTGACGGCTTGGATTTGGCCGGCCAAAGAGGGTCCCCACCCTCTTTGGTTTGGCCGGCCACAATAAATGGGGAGAACCAAATTGTTTGGTTCAAATTATAAAATAAACCGCGCATGGTTTGTTTTATAAAATTATGGATAAAGAAATTTATATAAAGAAATTTATATAAAGAGATTTATTTTCATGGAAATTAAAATAAACCTTAGATTGGTTTATTTTATTTTATAAAATCAATAATGGATTGATTTTACCATGATAAAGAAATTTATATAAAGAAATTTCTTTCCATAATAAAAGGGGAGACATGGTTGTTTTTATTATAAATTAAGTTATAATAAAAACTTGGCATAACGGAATAATTCATAGAAAAATTTATAATATAAATTTCTTATGAAAAATTTATTCCGTTAAGAGGAGACTTGGCGATTAAGAAGCTACTATATAAAGGTACCAAGGCAAGGCTTGGAAATCAATCCAAGAGATCAAGGATTCTTGCCTAGCCTCTCTCCCTCTCCTTCTCTCCCTCTCCCTCTTCTAGGGTCGGCTGCCCCTCCCCCCTTTGCCGTGAGCTTCCACCACCAAGAAGAGGCCGAAGAAGAAGAAGAAGCGGGCGCAACTCCTTCCTTCCTCCCGGAATCTTGATTCTATTTTTCGTTTGGTGGTTAGTTTTCCATCTCTCTCTCTTGATATTCTTGTTGTGCCTTTGGAGAATCTAGTAGTTCTTGTCGGCACGAAACTTGTGGCTTTGCGAAGTCATCCTGAAGAAAACTCGGCGTTGACGCGAATAGAGGTGGAGCTTCCAAGGGACGCTACGGTTGGATCTCGTCCCTTTCTACGAGTTACGCGAGGTATCAAGTAAATTAGTTTACTTTTTGCAAAATTTTAAATGTATGATCATGTCTCCACAACATAAGGTTGCATGCTAGATACATGGTTAAAATAATTTGAGAAATTATTTATGCTAAACCTTCCGCTGCACGTAATTAAATTTTAAGATTACGAACCCGTATCCATGTCAACATGCACCCGGTCCCAACATCAATATACATTAATTAAATCCTATTTATTTTTCGAATTGAATAACCCTTTTTATCAATTCGGGAGATCGTAGGAACATCTCCAAATAGGTTGATATCCAATCATAGAAAAGAACAACCATGGCTGGGGCCATCAAGTTATTCTTAGCTACGAAGGTAGGTAATTTTACCGATTACATATTACATATATGTAACTATCACATTATGCTATCAACTAATTAAATGTTTGCATAAATCATTGGGTTGTTAACTCATTAACAAGTATGCAACAATATACATAGCACCCAACTGCACCTCTCTTTACATCGACCTTGACTGTGGCACAACTAATCGATGCTCCAAGCTTAAGGCTGACCCATTAATCAAGAAATAGTTTTAATATGGTTGGAGCTCATTCAACCGTTTAGTCAAGTTTGGATGTGTCCAACAATCAAAACTAAGGATTGACCTCTGACTCCAACTATATTAATCATAAACTAATTCCATGGTTTGAACATGTCGAGGTTCAAGCCGAGCATGGATGTGTCCATCAACCCAAACGAGAAACAAAACTCCAGTTCTAACCATATTAATGGAAGGTGTTGACCTTAATATTTTGTAAGGGGTTTTGAGTCTCATCCTTTTCTTTTAAGCACATTCATGACATATAATTATGTAATGTTCTAACGATTTCCTTAATAAAGTATGTATGTGACTTAATTTATCAAGTCTCATTAATTGAATTAGGAAACGGATTTCCTAATTCTAATTTCACACTTTATTCAAGGAATTGTTTTAGGAAATAATTTCCTAAATTATCATAATCAATTTCGGAAATAATATGTTTAAGACTTTGATTTCTCTAAATCAAATCTTATTAAATTAAAAGACAGATTCTCTTAATTCAACCACATATTATTTTCATGAAAATCTTATTTAAGAAAATATACTCTATAGGAAACAATTTTCCTAATTAATTTTGGAGATAATAATATGTAAGAGCATCACCTCATAAATCAAATAAGGAAATTATCATTTGAGAATCACCTCAAAAATTTCCAAGATTTGATCACATATTTTATTTATGGAAAATTAATATCAATAAATAACTTAATTTGGACGGCTCCCTGAGGCTCAATCCAAAATAAGAATTTATTGATAATATAATTTGGACGGCTCCCCGAGGCTCAATCCAAATTAAACATTTGACAATTTAAATTCAATTTAGGAAATTTAATTATATCAACTAACTTTAAATTGGACGGCTCCCCGAGGCTCAATCCAAAATAAAGAATTTTGTAAATAATTTAATTTCCAATTATGAATTTAAATGTCAATTAATATTCCCATAATTTATCTAGACTTTCTTGAAAGAAAGTGCCCAAAATTGCGAGCTTTCCATAAATGGAAAGTTTCCAAAAATAAAAAAAATTTCAGAATAATTGTAAGTTTCTGGTACAAAGAAAACTTACGTATTTCCAAGATTGGAAAATTTCCAAAATAGGAAATTTCCAAAATTGGAACGTTTCCAAAAATGAAAAGTTTTCACAATTATCATAAAATTTCAGAAACAGGGATATTTCAAAAGTTTGCGAAATTTCATGAGGATTTCCAAACTTTGAAATTCCTAAATCTAAAATTTATCATAGTTGGAAAGTTTCCATAATTGGAAAATTTTCCAAAATTGAGATCATGACAAAGTTTTCTGCAAAATAATTATATGATTATGTCGAACACTAACCAACTCTGATACCACTGTTGGGACCAGGTGCATGTTGACATGGATGCGGGTTCGTAATTTTAAAATTGACTACGTGCAGCAGAAGGTTTAGCATAAATAATTTCTCAAATTATTTAACCACACATCTAAGCATGCAACCTTATGTTGTGTAGACATGATCATATATTTAAAATTTTGCAGAAACGTAAACTAATTTACTTGTTACCTCGCGTAACTCGAAGGAACGGACGAGATCCAACCGTAAGCGTC
Source organism: Boesenbergia rotunda (assembly GCA_024364735.1). NCBI lineage: Eukaryota > Viridiplantae > Streptophyta > Magnoliopsida > Zingiberales > Zingiberaceae > Boesenbergia > Boesenbergia rotunda. The sequence goes on along the minus strand of JAGFNQ010002971.1, from coordinate 131,472 downwards.
CCTCGGAAGCTCCGCCTCTATTCGCGTCCACATCGAGTATCTTTGGGATGACTTCGCAAAGCCACGAGTTTCGTGTTCTCGAGAACTACTAGATTCTCCGAGAACGCGACAAGAAACCAAGAGAGAAGTTATCATATCGGAAAAACTCACCACCAAGGTTGGCCAGAATCACAATTCCGGCGAGGAGGAGGAAGATGACTTGCGCCCAATCCCAAGGTGATGATGGCCGGAGAGGAAGATCGTCCCAACGGAAGAACTTCGTCGCCTCGGTGCTTCTCCTTGTGCTCACGGCAAGAAGAAGGGAGAAGAAGGGAGAGGCCGGCCAAGAGAAAGAAGGGAGGAGAGGGAGAGAGCCCAAGCAAGAATAGTTTGATTATTTCGAATGATTTCCAAGCCTTGCCTTGGGTCCTTTATATAGTGGCCTCTCAACCGCCAAGTCTCTTTTTTCTTATGAAATAAATTTTCATTAGAAATTTATCATATAAATTTTCTATGACTTATTCCATCATGCCAAGTCTTGATTTTATATCATGGTTAAAATCATATTTTAATTCATAATAAAAATCAACCAAGTCTCTTTTTATGGAATAAATTTTCATAAGAAATTTATCATATAAATTTCTTTATATAAATTTCTTTATCATGGTAAATCAATCCATGATTGATTTTATAAAATAAAATAAACTAATCCATGGTTCATTTTAATTTCCATGAAAAATAAATTTGTTTATATAAATTTCTTTATCATGGTAAATCAATCCATGATTGATTTTATAAAATAAAATAAGTCAATCCATGATTCATTTTAATTTCCATGAAAAATAAACCAAACCTTGGTTTATATAAAAAATTTATATCATCCATAATTTTATAAAACAAACCACACTTGATTTATTTTATAAATTGAACTAAACAATTTGGTTCCCTCCCTTTGTTGTGGCCGGCCAAGCAAAGAGGGTGGGGACCCTCTTTGGCCGGCCTATCCAGGCCACGCCCCAATGAATTAAACTCATTTAATTCATCTATTAAGTCTTCAAAAGACTTAGCCATTTTACGCTTCCGATGCGTCTCTGAAAATTCAGATTCGACTTATCGTTTGGCTCAACCAAACCTTATCTCTCTTGATTGGAAAATCCAATTTTCAACTCGTTTTAAATCCCTCGAATTACTCGTAGTGCGTGTGACTAAATAGGCTTTCAATTTATGTTGGTCGTCTATAATTAACTAATTATAGAACGATCATGAGTGGCACCTAGTACTACATCATGATCCCCAATTAATCGAAAGATCAACGGTTGACCTTAGAAATAATTCTGAAACCTTTCAGCAGCTATAATGAATCGTGCCCCATTCCCTTCACCATCTTATACCCACTTGGTTCAGGACATGGTCTATGTGTGTCAGTCCCCACTAGGCTGACTACGTCACACCTAGCCCAAGTAACATTTTCTCGTCCTATGGATTCTAATTACTCTCATGTATCTAAGAGATTCATACTCTGAACATGTCATGCTCTGGCCAGAGGCTTCGAGTAACAATCCGACGACAGGCCTTGGGTATACATCTCCTCACAAGGAGTGGTGAATCCTTTGTAGGCTGTTCAAACATCTTCGGGCACTTCGGCTTATACCCAATCATCCTGGGTCCACACCTCCTTAGAGATGCTTGCTTAAGATGTCAAAGTATAAGTCTCCATGACCAAGATGACTTGAACACCGCAAGTCAAAGGAACATCGCACTTAAGCTGCAGTAAGAACTTCACTGACATGTCTATATGTAGACTACCATATGAAGTTTTACCGCTAGTCACTCCAATGAACTAGTTCCCTTAACTAGCATTCATGTTTATCTCCGGACATCCCAATGTCACCAGCTAGTGAGAATCAGCTGATTAGAGAATAACCCATGCTAGTCTCAACAGAATTGATAGTGTCCGTATTTATCAATTCATCGACTAGGGACAATTTCAATACTTCACAATTGCACATGTAGAGATAATCACTAGTTATGAATTCATCACAAATTCTCTCATGCTGAGAATTGTATTGCGGACATTCAGTAAATGAGTTTAAGATCTCAATCAAATACACAAACATGTATACTCAAATAGTGAATTCTCATTTATTAAAATAAATGATTACAATCATAAGGCAATTGCCTTAGGACACTTCTCTCATATCACTAACTCCAACACTACGCAATGTTACTTTCTACTACACCAGTTGACTAGACTGTTTCCTAACAATTGACAACTTTCACTTATAGTCTTTCTATCTAATTTACAACCAGCATAATCAGAGTCAGAATATCCTGATAATTCAAAAGTGGAAGTCCTAGGATACCAAATACCTACATTTAGGGTACCCTTAATGTACCTTAGAATTCTCTTTAGGGCTGCTAAGTGGGATTCCTTAGCACAGGTTTGGTATCTAGCACACATTCCTACAACGAATAAGATGTCAAGTCTACTAGCAGTTAAGTACAGTAAGCTACTAATCATACTTAAGTATAATTTCATGTTAATAGGTTTACCCTCAGGGTCATTATCTATTTTGATATTAGTAGCCATAGAAGTACTTAAGCTTTTAGAATTGTCTATTTTGAATTTATTTATTAATTCTTTAGCATATTTAGATTGATGGACATAATTACCATCCCTAGTTTGTTTAATTTGTATCCCTAAGAAAAAGATGAGTTCACCTACCAAGCTCATTTCATATTCGCTTTCCATGCTTTTGACAAATTCTTTTAGAAAATTAGAATTAGTAGATCCAAATATTATACCATCAACGTATATTTGTGCAATAAATATACCTTTTTCTAGGGTTTTAACAAATAATGTGGAGTCAATTTGACCTTGGTTAAATCCCTTAGATATTAAATAAGTTGATAATCTTTCATACCATACCCTAGTTGCTTGTTTCAACCCATAAAGCACTTTTCCTAAGGTTGAATACATATTCAGGTTTTTCTAAGTCCTCAAATCCTGGGGGTTGCCCTACATATACTTCTTCTTTTATAAATCCATTAAGAAAAGCAGACTGGACATCCATTTGGTATAGTTTAAACCCTCTATGGGCTGCAAAAGCTAATAACATTCTAATTGATTCAAGTCTGGCTATAGGGGCATAGGTTTCATCATATTCTAACCATTCGACTTGACTGAACCCTTTAGCTACTAAGCGGTCTTTGTTTCTCACAATTTCCCCTTGATCATTTTGTTTGATTCTAAAAACCCACTTAGTGTCTATAATTGATTTTCCCTCAGGTTTAGGTAGTAATTCCCAGACTTGGTTTCTGTCAAATTGGGCTAGATTCTCTTGTATTGTTATGATCCAATCTGGTTCAGGTAGGGCTTCTTCTATAGTCTTAGGTTTAATTTTTAAAATAAGTGCGATCTGACTAAGATTTCTATAAGAAGACCTAGTTCTGACTCCTAAGGTTGGATCACCCATGATTTGGTCAGATGGATGATTGAGTCTGGGTTTCTTTGACCTTCTAGAACTAGGTTAAGCCTTAGGTCTGGCTGGACGGTTTAGTTCAGTGTTTGGTTCAACTACTTGGGTTGGTTCAGTTATTGGTTCAGTTGATATCTCAGTAGTTGGTTCAAGTGATAGTTCATTCAATGGTTCAATCAGTGGTTCAATTGATGGTTCACTATCTTCTTTATCAAGATTTGATTGGATTAGATTTTGATTATAAGATTTTGGTTCAACATCTTAATCAAAGATTAAATTGGTAGTTTCCTCAATTTTGTGAGTTTGGTTATTATAAACCCTACAGGCTCTACTAGTTGTTGAATATCCTAAGAAAGTCCCTAGGGTTGACTTTGATTGGAACTTACCTAGATAATCTTTAGTATTCAAAATATGAGCTTTGCACCCAAAAACCCGTAAATAGTGTAAATTAGGTAATATGTGATAATAGAGTTCATAGGGTGTCTTATTGTGTCTTCTATTATTTAATACCCTATTTTGAATATAACATGCTGTAATTACCGTGTCTGCCCAAAATTGGTTAGTTAGGTTATATTTGTTGAGCATGGTCCTAGCAGCTTCTTGAAGGGTTCTATTCTTTCTCTTAACTATCTCATTTTGTTGGGGGGTTCTAGGACAGGAAGACTCATGGATATACCCATTAATTTTACAAAACTCCTCAAATTTTTTATTTTCAAACTCTCCCCCATGATCACTCCTAAGTCTTTTAATTTTAGTATCATTTTGCATAAGTCATTAAATAAATTAAAGGTTTCATCCTTAGTTTTCAAGAACCTAACCCAGGTAAACCTAGAGTAATCATCGATGATTACTAAGCAGTATCGATTCTCGCTTAGTGACTTTACTTCATGTGAATCAAGTAGGTCAAGGTGTAGGAGCTCAAGTGTGGTTTGAGTTAAGTTTGATTGGGTTGGTTTATGAGTTGACTTAGTTTGCTTTCCTTGTTTACATGAGTTACAAATTTTATTTTCAAAATTCTTGATTTTAGGTACACCTTTAATTAAACCAAGTTGAGTTATTTTTGAAATTAATTTGGTATTAGTGTGACCTAATCTCCTATGCCAAAGGTTAGATTCTTCTAATTGAGTCAGAAAGCATTTTGGTACTAAGGGTAAATTTATAGTGTAAACGTTGTTTTTCCTAGTACCCTTAAGTGTTATCTCTAAGTCTTGGAGGTTTCTAATAAGGCAGTCAAAGTTGGTGAAAGTGACTATGTAACCAGTATCACAGAGTTGGCTAATGCTAAGAAAATTAAACCTAAAATTTTCAACCAAGAACACTTTCTTAATAATGAAATCAGAATTAAGTTCAATGTTACCTAACCCAATTACTTTGAGTGTAGCATTGTTGCCATATGCTACTGAGCCTATGTTCTTAAACTTGATATTGGTGAATTTCAATTTATCCCCAGTCATGTGTCTGGAGCATCCACTATCCAACATCCACTAGTCTAAATCTTTATGTTCCTACACATAAAGCATGTATTGATTTGGATCCATTAGAGGTAGGGATAGATCAAATTGAATTTCACTACCTAGTCTGTCTCATCCAAATCTAATGTTATCAAGCATGTTGAGCTTATGGGTTTTTGTGACTCAGGTTTTTTTTAAAAAAAATTAATTTTGAAAATGCTGAATTAGTTTTGAAAATATTGTATAGTTAAGATTATTAATTTTGAAAATATGTTGAATCTAGGATTAATTGAAATTTGTGTTAGATTCAAATTTATCAAATAGTAAATTGAATTTGATTTTCGGTAATCGACTTCTAGGTCTTGGCGAGGCACAGAGACCTTCTTTGGTCGTAGCCTTATTAGAGCAACAACCCTTTCCTTGACAAAGCCTTTTATCGAAAATTCATTTTCAAATTACTTCTTGAAAAATTTTGGTCTAACTAGCTTAGGTCTTGGATCGGAGCTTCAGCTAGTTCCACCAGACTAAACAGACCAAGTAGGGTATGCCTTACCTTACTTGACCTTATTAGTAAGGCTTCCCTAACGTCCTATCATCTCACCTCCACCTAATACTATGTTGTTCAAATTTCAAATAAATATTTTGTTCTTAATCTAACCAATCCTAAGTCTAAGCATAATAAAATTGTAAACAAAAATAAGCAAGCAATTAAATTAAAAAAAATCATCTAGTTATAAAGATGGTTTTTATATTGACTCCCCCAAGACTGAAGCCTCGATAAGGGTTAGGCAAGATGTGCATCTTATCCTTGGGGATCCAATATTGGTTTGGTCCAACTTGTTTGTTTAAACATAACTTAGGGACCCATGCTTGGACTCGGGTTCTAGGTTGGTTCAATACAAAATAATACGACCTTTGTCGCGATTTGGTTTGATAACCTAGTCCGAATTGATTAAGAACGAATTTCTATTTTCCAAGAATCATGTCAATGTTGGATCGGAGTAAACCGATAGAGGGGGGGGTGAATATCGATAGGAAAATTTCGGACAATTAAGAGAAATTATGCAGCGGAAAGAGTAAAACAAAGTCGCTAACACCGTTTGTTTTACTTGGTTTGGAGTCGCGGTCGGCTCCTACTCCAAGGCCCACGGTCATTGACCGTTTACGATAGGCAATTCTATATTCGAAGAATGTTTCCAATTTGGAGTACAGATATAGAATTAAACAGGAAGTTACAACACTTAAGACATTTAAGGTGTTACCGACGACCGGAGTGGATGGAATTTCAGAGCAGCGAGTCATCGTCGGCGCTTGAATCGTGAGTGCAGAGCGTGTCGGAGCATAGCGCTTGAGCGAAAGTGTTGAGAGCGAGATTTGCAAGTTATGTTGAATCCTTGGGGGTGAACCCCCTTTTATAGTGGTCGCATGGGTGCCTGTGTTGAAGGGAGCGCCTACACGTGGCCTCTTCTGCGAGAACTCCTATCCGCAGACTCGGCCAGCGCTGATCCCTTCAACTGGGGCGCCTTAGCTGACTGGGGCACCTGTGTTAACACAGGCGCCTAGTTTGACTTGGTCCAAAGGCTTTCGTGGCAGTTTACTTAGATGGCTTGGTTTTGGCCTTGCACTGGGGCGCCTGTATCCACACAGGCGCCTAGCCCAGTGAGGCACCTCCTTCCAATGAGGTGCCTGAGCTGTAGAAACACCGTCCCTTCGTTTCCTACAACCAGGGTTAGTTCCAAACACTAGAAGCAAATATATTAAACATTTTTTTACAACCTAAGCTATCTTGGTTCTGACTTTGGGTCTCCCAAATGGAACCCTAGGTCGAACAGACGCCTAATGTTCCCTCCTACGGGGAACACATCCTCACCTACTCCTCTCGGGAGAATTTATCTTTTTGCCAACCGGCTCCTCCGGTTGGACTTTTACCCAGCTTCACTCACCAGGTCTTTAGTGCCCAGTCCTCGACTAGGTCTTAGTGCCCAGCTTCACTCACCAGGTCTTCGGTGCCCAGTCCTTGACCAAGTCTTAGTGCCCAGCTTTACTCACCAGCTCTTATTGCCCAACCTTACGTCAGGACTTAGTTGCACAACCCGCGGCCAGGACTTAGTGCCCAATTCAAAGAACCAGGACTTAGTGCCTAGTGTACCAAGGACTTTCCTGTACACTTAATAAGCTTGTTAGATCACAACCAACTCTTAACTTCTGAACCCTTTGCCATTATCAAAATATAGGTTCGACTTTGGCACTTCCGACACTAACAATCTCTCCCTTTTTGATTTATGGCAACACGGTTCAAAAAGTTAAGTTAAACAACATATTATAGCAATCTAACAACAATAATAATTTAACAATAGAAATTTATCTCCCCCTGAAAATTTCAATGTCATGTGGGGTTTGTAAACTTTCTAAGTGCTAAGTGTTTTTTCAAAATTTAGCAAAAGCTTTAAGTTTTTGACTAAGTATTTTTCAAAAGTAAAGTAAAAGCAAAAGCATTTGCACCAAAAAACATTTTACACTTAGACAATTTTTGAGAATGTTTTTGCAATCTTTTTATACTTAGATAATTTTTGAAAAGGTGCATTTTACACTTAGAAAATATTCGAGAATGTTTCGCAATCTTTTTATACTTAGATAATTTTTGAAAACGTTTCTTGCAGGTTTCTTACACTTTGTAAAAATTTGCAAAAGGTTTCTTGCAAGCTTCTTACACTTAGAAAATTTTCAAAAACTTTCTTGCAAGCTTTTTACACTTAGAAAATTTTCAAAAATGTTTCATGCAAGCTTTTTATACTTTAAAAAAATTTGCTTGAAAAATACTTTAAATAAAATCTTAATACACTTTTGCTTAAAACAATTTCACTTAGAAACATTTGCCAAAACATTTTCCAAAAAATATATTTCAAAAGAGTTTAGCTCAGACAAATTTTGTTTACTAAGAAAAATTTTCTTTAGGAATATTTTCAAGATAAGTGCACTAAGAAAATTTTTGGAAATCCTTTAGAAAATTTTAGAAGTACTTTGAAGATGCTTAGAACAATTTTAAAGCACTTAGAAACATAAAGCAAACATTTGAAGTACTTAGAAAAAATTTAGGAAAAATTTGAAGTACTTTAGCAAAAACATTATTATTCTCTGTTTTCTTTCTCTCCCCCTTTGTCATATATCAAAAAAACTATTGTAATTCATTTTTGAATTAGAGCTAGTTAAACAAATTCGAACTCCGTATTGAGCCAACACAAGTGAATTTCAGCAAGCAATAGAAGAGGACCAAACCAATTTAAAATGATCTTGTTCGGGTCCTCTCTAACCCAGTTAGCTACCTACTAACTGTCATAAAAAGTAGCTTTCACTAGGGTTAGTTAAGTTAAGTGATCAGATCAAGTTAGATTTTCTAAGTTTGACACTTAACCTGATTGCTGTTCAACTTGTATTTATTGTCCCAATTACTGTAGATGCACTGACTTAAAGCATCTTGAATCAAGGCATAGACCTAAGCATCTTAACCAGTCTAGGTTATCATTCAAAAGTACCCTAAGGTGCTTGTGGGATACTAGCTTCTAGATCTATAGGTGCATGAAGTTCTAGGGTTATGGCCTAAGCTAAGTCCATTTGCGAAAAAGTCCTAGTTTTTAAAGGGGGTAGTTTTTGAAAGAAAACTATGTCGGAAAAGCAGTTTAAATTTCAAAAACATGATAAATGAAATGATAAATTTGCTAATTTTCATAAAAAAATTAAGAAAAATAAGAAAAGTTTTTTAAGAAAACAATATAGATCAGTCCTATTCTACTAAGCACTACCCTAACTTATGATGAAGTTAATGACTTAGCAGTTAAACAAATAATCAAGGCATAAAACAGGTAATAAAGCAGATAACTCATCAGGTAAGTAACTAGCCAGTAGATACAATAGCTGAATAAAAGTCAACTGGTCAACCACAAGGACTAGTAAAATCAACCACAGGTCAACCCTACTAGGTAGGGCAAGTCAAATATTACAAGTACAGTCAACTAGCTAGGAAATCGTTCAGATCTACGAGGAGGGGCCAGGGGGGTAGAATGGACTGGGCTGCCATGACCGAAACATGGACATCACTTCGTTGTGTCAAGCCGCATTTGCCTCGCGTTCGGCACTAAGATTGTCCATGTATTCGGTGTGATAACCCAGGTTCACATTGTGTTCGGCCTGAAGAGCATCTGTAAACTCAACGTGACGGGCCTCCATCTCCTCTCGGAGGCTATGCATCTCCGTCTGTAGTAGTGCCAGGCGCTGGTCGGTGGAGGAGGTGTAACGCCCCAAAATTCTCATTTTTAGTTCTTAAAGTCCTTAGAATTATTTAAAAATGGTTTAGAAATATTTTAGATATTTTTAGGAATTTTTAGAATATTTTTATGAAATTTTCCGAGTCTGTTTAGTATTTAAAAAAAAGGAAAAACGTTAAAGGGCAGCAAGGGGTTCGAACCCACGACCACCGCAAGAGCAAGCACGCGCGTGACCAGCTGGGCTGGTTGGTTTTGTTGAAATAAACTGGGCGAAACAATAGATAAGGTATAGTTAGGTAAATTCGCCCCATAAATATAAATAGATAATTAAAGAGAGAAATTTTATTTTCACTCAACCTAAACCCTTTCTCTCCCTCGCCCAACACCTTGTGCCGACTCCTTTCCCCTCTCCTCTCTTGGGCGACACCACACCAAGGCCTAGAGGGCCGGCCAAGGCTCTCCTCCAAGAGATTTTCCTATATTCGGAATCCCCGCGACGAGAGGAACGCATAGGCGCGAAGAAATCTCCGAGATCTCAATTTTCTTCCGAGCCCTAGACGTCAATCTTGGTTGTAAGTCCAAGATATCAAAGTAAGTACTGCTCACCTGCAGTAAGAGACGGTTTTTCCGCAAGAATTTCCCTTAAAAGTTTTTAAAAGAGATATTTCCTTCTTGTTAAGATTTTTGCATGTGATCTTAGTTCATTATATGCTTATATATTTTATTGAGTGCCCTATATGAGGTTAGGGTCCAAGAAAAGCTATGAGAAAGGAAAAGAGAAGATAAAGATAAGAAAAGAAAAGGCCAAGGCCTTAAGAAATCCCCAAAAGTCAAGACTTAGAGATTTTAGCACGCAAGGTGCTCGAGAAAATGCCAAGGCATTTACAGATAAGAAAGAAAAGAAAGAAAAGCTATTTTATTTTCTAAGGCCAGTACCCGGCGTCCAAGGGCGTCGTTAAAGAAATCCAGGTGTCCAATTCCAAGGTCTTGGCCCTGGTAGACCAAGGTCTGCTCTATTAGGATTGGTGGCTCGCTACCCCAACCTTTTAGGGAACGCGAATGAGATGGTACTTACGTCTTCAGTGGATCCAAGTGATTATTATTTTCAAGTATATGCTTTAGCAAAGTTTCTAAAGTTTAAGAAAGTTTTCAAAAGTTAAAGAATAGCTAAAGTTTCAAGTTGAGCCAAGAAAAGTAAATTGAGATTTATTATTGCTTGAGTATGCATGTTTTGAGTTATACATGTTTAGTTTAGTTTTCTTTCAAGCATATAAGTATCTCATGTGATTTCATATTGTTCAAGAAGCATGTTTGCACATTCGAGATTTTGTGAGCTAGATAGTACTTACTAAGCTTTTTGCTTACTAGTTGCATTTTCCTCTTACTGCAGATAAAGGTAAAGGCAAGCAATTCTGAAGGAAGGCGACGAGGCGGTGCTGAGCAAAGTGTGTGTGGTGGCTGATTTTGGAGAGATCCTTAAGACGAGACAATTTAACTATCCAAATTACAATGTTTTAGTTTATTCAAATTTCAAGTTCTTGTTTTAGGGAGTTTAGCGAACATTTAAGTTTTGGATAGTTTTACATACTCAATTTCTTAGAGTAAAGATTCCATGTCATTTCTTTTAGCCTACATATTCTTATGATTGCATTGGATGAGTGGAAATGTGAGTAGTTGGAGATATTGATACTTTGTTAGAGAAATAGATGCATGTGCCAAGATAGTATCAATTTCTCTTGAATTAAGTTTTATTGCTTAAATATGTTTAGAAAAGTTGCATCCATATTTCATAATGCTTTAGCAAGGTTATAAAACATGTATTTGGTGTTAGGAATGCATAGGAGTCAAGATTGGTACAAACTATAGTGTTAAAGTTCATATAACTTGAATAGTTTATTTTCTTCCGCAAAAGTCCTAATTTCAAGTTTATGGATTGATTTTGTTTGGCTAAATTGTTTAGAAAACTGGCATAGAGTATAGAAATGGTATCATAGTTTTATATGGCTCGAAAATACATGATTGGTGGACCTTTGAAGCAAGTGCCGAAACCTGAATTTCAGATTTCAGGCCTATCAGTCGACTGATACAGTATCAGTCGACTGATACCCGAAAGATGAGTTGGGCGAGGCAAGCTTCAATGAGTATCATCTTGCGAGCTTTTGAGAAGGAAAATGTGATATGGTATCGTGCATGACTACTTAAGTTAGAATATCATTGTTAGATGAATTTAAAAGAAAAAAAAAAGATTTCCGCATTTTTAGTCATGCATCAGAAGTCGAGAAGTAGAGAAAAGTAACGATCCGTCTTAAGCAGGAGAAGGCGGGTCGCTACAGGAGGCTCCTGCAAGTGCTCATTGATCTTGGTTGCGAGATCAGCTACATCAACCTCCACCTCCTCGTCTGAGTCTATCTGGGGACGAGCCCTCTGGTGTCTCCACGAAAGAACCCCGGTGGCCGAGGCATCTATCCCCGCTAAGGAAAAGTTCCTAGCCCCGATCTCGTCAAACTCGGTCATTGGGATTACCTCCCAGGCGGTGATGTCGCGACCGTAGTGGTGAAGAAGGGAGGTGATGATGTGGCAGTAGGGGGTGCGGACTCAGGAATGGGTAGAAATGCTGGATGCATAGATGATGGTCTGGAAAATATGGAGGCCAATATTTAAATCCACATGATGAATCATAGCATAGAGAAGGAAGGTATGAAAGGGTCGCATGGTCGCGACATCCCGAGTGGTCAATGGAAGGACACAGCGGATTATGACTCTATAGAGAGCATAATGCTGGACTCGGAGATCGACGGACTAAAACCTCTGTCTCGTCGGGTCTCAGACATCTTCATAAAAGTAGGAGTAGAGAGTGCCCAGGGAAATGTGAGAATAAGGGGCACTGAAAGGCTGGTCAGTAGGAGGATAGCAACAAAAGGTAGACTGGGAGGGTCGTAGTCCTAAAAATCGGTTAAATAAGGTTGGTGAGATAGTAAGTGGCATCCCTTGTACGATGTTCGAGTAGCAAAGATCATCTACTTTGATCAGATTGTTGTAAAATTTAGCACACAGGGTTACGTTAACTGGATGGGTGCAAAAAACAAGATGATCTAGTTGATAAAAATTGATTGCATCCATTGCTATAGGGCAAGATTGGGTGAAGAATTTGTTGAGGCAATCTGTGGTCCGGAGTGACCAAGTGTTTTGATATTTGGGCAAAGGGTTTAAGTTAGGTTTACCCTTGTGTTCTTATATATGTATGTTGAGTGTGCAGGTTGTACAGGTTACACATATGGACTTGATTGGACGACCTCAGTATGGTGAAGGGTGGCATGGAGACAAGCTGGAGGCTTGTGTGCACCTGAGGGACCTTGGAGAGCAAGGGCAATGAGTTGATGGGCGCAGACTTGAGGCATGCGTGAAGGATGGCATGGAGACAAGCTGGAGGCTTGCGTCCATCCGAGGGATGGGTGCCGAAGATGAAGAGGGCACGAAGGCAACAGTCGAGGCTGCGGATGAGGTATGAGTGATGTGTGATTGTACTCGGGAAATCCTAGGGTTCGAGTGCGGAGTGGAATGTACTCGGGAAGGGTAACCTTAGGTATGTGAGTAGACCAGTCGACTGACCTGAGGGCAGTCGACTGACGAAACTCACAGAAGGGTCTCAGCCTGGGACCAGTCGACTGCCCTGGGGGCAGTCGACTGGTAGGTGGCTGGTGAGTTGGCTGAGAATTCGAACGTTGGGGTGCAATGGTCGAATTTCAATGGCACCAGTCGACTGCCCTGGGGGCAGTCGACTGGTAGCGAGGGTTTCAGCCCGAGTCCTATTTAAAGAGGACTTCATGGTGGCTGAGATTGTTGATGAATCTTGTCTTGGTTAAAGGCAAGATAGTAGTCTTTGTGCTCAGAGCTTTGTTTGAGTTTGTGGCGAGGTTTCTCCACCCACAAGGAGTGACGAGGGCTAGCCGGAGGTTATCCGGAGAGTGATCCATCGACGGATTCTTGGATTAGTCACCCGGTCGGGGTGGATACCAATTAAAATCGGTTTGTTAGCGTTGTTTGTTCTATTTATTATTGTTTCCGTTGTGCAACTAACAATGTAGGTACAAGAACGAATCGGGAAACGCTATTCAGCCCCCTCTAGCGTACGACATCGATCCTACAATTGGTGCCAGAGCGAGGACAGCTCTTGATCGGACTAACCGCAGAGGGAGCACACGCTAGAGGGAAAAGAAAATGGAAGATAAGTTGGGGGACGACATCTACACTCCGTCGGCCTACGACCATGAGAATTTCGGATATTGGAAAGAGAGAATGGAGGCATGGTTTGGAATGGAGTGGGACCTTCGGATCGCACTTGAAGAGCTCTTCGAGATTCCAAAGGATAAGAATGGGAAGAGGCTTAGACCTAGGTATTGGAATCATGAGCAACAAGAACAAGTAAGGGCAAATGAAAAGGTAATGGGTATATTGATTGATATTGTGCCTAACAAAATTTTGAGTTGTGTAGGGGCATACCAAAATGCATGTGAATTGTGGAGTAAATTGAAAGAATATCATGAAAGTCCTACACAAGTTCAAGAGCCCTAGGAGAAAAGTCAAATGAGTCAAGAAGAAGAAGAAGAAAAGGAAGTATCTATATCTTCAAGTTAGTCAAGAAAGCGCCGCTGGCCCAGATGGATTTTCAGCTTTCTTCTACGTTTTCTGCTGGGATATTGTCAAAGAGGATGTATGTCATGCAGTGATAGATTATTTCAAAGGAGAGCCTTTACCAAAGGGGATGAACGCCACAACTATTGTTTTGATTCCAAAAATTGACAATGCTCAAAGCTGGAAAAATTTTAGACCTATAAGCCTTTGTAATGTTTCTTATAAGATTATTTCAAAATGTTTGGCTAATAGATTGAGCAAGACCTTATATAAGGTAATCTCACCAGCACAGAGAGGATTTGTGGAAGGTAGGCTAATATCTGATAACATCCTCCTAGCCCAGGAATTAAACCATAAACTCAATTATCATGTGAGGGGTGGAAACCTGATTCTGAAACTAGATATGGAAAAAGCCTTTGATCGGGTTCAATGGAGCTTTTTATTCAAAATCATGTCAGCCTTTGGTTACTCAACACCATTCATTAATCTCATCAAGGGATGTGTAGCTCATTGTTGGTTTTCGGTTTCTATTAATGGTCATCTATCAGGTTTTTTTCAGGCCAAAAGGGGGCTCAGACAAGGTGATCCCATTTCCCCTTTTTTATTCATTATAGCTGGGGAATTTTTTTCTAGAGGTTTGGAAGAACTTTTTATTAAAAATCCAAGAATATGGTTTTCCACGGGATGTGATATGAAAGTTTCTCATTTAGCATTCGCAGATGATATTATGATATTCATGAATGGTTCTATTGATTGTGTTAAAAAGATTAAGACTTTTCTTAAATCATATGAGGCTCAATCAGGTCAAGCCATAAATGCAGGAAAAAGTTTGTTATACCCATCAAGAAGCATCACTGATGCACGCAGAAAATCCATCTCAGAGATTTCGGGATTTGCAGAAGATTCTTGGCCGATAACTTACTTGGGCTCCCCTATTTTCGGTGGTAAAAAGAAGACAACATATTATCTACCTTTGGTGGACAAAATAAAGAAAAAACTTCTTGGCTGGAATTTATCCAAATTATCGTATGGAGGTCGGCTTATTTTGATTCAAAGTGTTTTGTGCTCTATGCCTCTATATTTACTACAAGTACTCCTTCCTCCACTGTCTATACTTCATAAACTGGAGATGATTTTTGTGAATTTTTTCTGGGGTTCAGCGGATTCAAGCAGTAAAATCCATTGGATAGCTTGGAAGGAGATATGCTATCCAAAAATGGAAGGAGGCTTAGGAATAAGAAGTCTGGCTGACTTTAGCACAGCAATGGCAATCAAGTTATGGTATAGATTTAGAGAGCAATCCACTCCATGGGCACTATATCTTAAGAAGATGTACTGCAAAAAGAATCATCCGGTAGTAGCCCTAGCTAAAAGCAGTGCCTCTTCATGTTGGAAAAGAATGTATAAAATCTGCAGTTTGGCAGAGTCTAACGTTGGCTGGCTTGTGGGAGAAGGTAAACTCAACCTTTGGTTTGATAATTGGCTGGATAGCGGGCCTCTATACCAGTCTATTTTGCTATCAGAAAAGACTGAAACTATGAAATCAGATCTCATGGTTAATGGGGACTGGGCGCTGCATCCTTTCAGATCTCTTCTGTCAAAGAATGTAACTGCAGAAATACAAAAAATTCCTATACAGCAGGAGGAACCTGATCAGATTGCTTGGAAACCTTCAATGGATGGTACCTTTTCATTAAAATCTGCATGGAATTGTTTGCGACAAACTAAGCCTATAGAATCCCTTAACTCTGTAATCTTGAGTGGCATTCTTAATCCAAATATTTCTATTTTTGCATGGTGATTTCAGAAACAAAGGTTTCCGGTGGATAGTATATTACAGCAAAGAGGAATCCACTTAGCTTCTCGATGTCAATGTTGTAATTCTTCGGAATCTTGGGATCATTTATTTTTTTCTGGACCAATAGCTAAAGAGGTATGGACTCATTTCATTAATGCCTTTTCTTTAAATAGATACCGTCCATGGGAGGTGTGGAAATTTGGTTTTAATTGGTCGAAATCTGGACACATCAAGGAAGTGCTGCCTTTTCTTATTCTGTGGCATCTATGGACTGCTAGGAATGATGCTAAGCATCGTGAAATCAAAATGGAAGGAAAAAAGATTTGTAGAGAAATCATACATTATCTCCATATGGGGAAAGCTGCAGGTACTATAAACTTTAAACATTGGAAGGGTTATATGTCAGTTGCAATGGATTGGGGAATGGACTTCAAATTTCAAATTAGAAATGTAATCTCAGTTGTGTATTGGAGAAAGCCAAGACTAGGTAGTTTCAAGCTGAATACGGATGGATGTTCGAAGGGGAATCCTGGAATAGCATCGTATGGTGCGATTATTAGAGATCATGTAGGCCAACTAGTAATGGCTAAACATGGTTCGCTAGGATTTGGCAATAACACAATGGCAGAGTTAATGGCAATTCTACATGGTTTAGTGATGTGTGAGGCTTTCAATCTATGGCCAGTCTGGCTTGAATCCGATTCCACAGTTGCCTTGAAGACTATTAACTCCTCGAAGGTAGGATGGGAGTACCGGAAGATTGTATTAAGAATAAAACATCTGATTCGGAAGTATGAAGTTGTTTGCACTCACGTTTATAGAGAAGCTAATGCGGCGGCCGATTATCTTGCTAATAAAGGTCTTGGTGTTAACGGTGAAAGATCAGTAAAGGACTGGAAAAAGGATAAGATCCTATATGGTATATGTATGAATGATAAATCGGATGTGCCATACATTAGATTGGCTCAAAAATTTATTGCATAAATTTCTTTCCTTGGCTGACTCTACTATGATGGTTTTTTGGATTCAACATATGGATTTTATATGATTGGTTCGGTGCAGAGGGAAGGATCAGTTTTTTACTCTTTGGTCTTCTTCAGTGCATCACTGGTTCTTCTGCGCATGGTTTGTTCTTGGGTTACTCCCAGAACAAACCCATACTCCCAGTTAAATTTCTGGATGCAATGTGATAGAAAATATTCGGAGTTCAGCCATGATTATTCAATTTCTTTGATTTTTCTGATATTCTGGTATATTTCTTCTGGTCTTCCTGGTTTTCTTACTACTGGCAAACTTTTAAATGCTCCTATAAAAATGTTATATCTGCCTGTCTTGTGGTTCTTTTACTGAATGCTCTGCGTATATAGTTTTATCTGGCTGAAGGAGTTTCTTTAAGCAAGTAGTTTGGTTTTGAAGAACGAAGGGTCTTTTAATCAAAAGGATTGTCCTTTTTTTGTAATCTATATTAGAAGGCTAATTCTGGAAGGTATAATCTGGTTTTTCTGGTAATTTTAAGTCTGCTTGAAGGCTTCTTATGCTCTAATGGCTTTACTTTGGTTGGAATTTTCTGAAAGAATTGATAAAAATATCGGTGGATATGCTCTAATGGCTCAATGCTCTAATGGCTTTACTATGTTCATCACCGATAGTTTATTTTTGGTCGTGGTATGATCTATTTGGAGTGAGATGCTTATATTTTCAGGATTGAAGGACATAACCGGGAGAGTTTTTGATGAAATTCTGAAACTTTGAAGAATATTTCTCTTTTTTAGGGTTTAGATGAAATTCTGATATATTTTGACTCATTGGTATCTGAATTTTTGGGATACAACTACTGAATCTCTGCGATGGTCTTCTCTTATCAGAATTTCTGATATTATGATCTGACGCTTTCTGATATAAATGTATGATATTCCGTTATAGCTTCTGATGGCTGTCTGATGGAATCTTGTTTTCTGATGTAATTGCAATTGGAAGGCGGAAGCTTACTTAAGTGGAATTATCGACAAGTTCAACTTTGAGATATTCTTAAAATTTTATGAGCTTGCTTGGTCATTTCTGCCACAAAAATGTTTTTTAAATGTATAAGAATCCTCTGAGCATAATTCTTTTTTGGTATTCCGTAAATGTAATTTCATTCCTTTACTTGTAAAATCCATATTAGAAGGTTAGGTTTGGTCCCCCTTCTATTATGGTATTTCTTCTTTCTTGAAATAAAATCTTTCTTTTTAAAAAAAAAAAAGTGAGGGAGAGAGTGAAAGATCATCAACCTCCTCAAGAGAAGAAGAGGAGGTATCGATTTCAAGAATTGAGGGGGAGGAGAGACCCTTAACCATACCGGATCAAGAGGAGGCATCCACATCATCAAAGGTTGAAGAAGAAGTCAACCTAGCTTCTACCTCTACCAAAGCCAAGACCAAGGACCATATTATATATTTTGGTTGCAACAAAAAGGGGCACTACAAGGATAAGTGTCCAATTGGTAAGAAAAAGGAGGTACTCTCTACACTGATTTCAATTCCATTTAAATCTAACATGAAGTGTAGGATTGGAGAATCCCACGAGAAAAGAAAGAAAATCCGATGCTTTACATGTGGAGAGATGGGGCACTTTCACACCAAGTGTCTTAGAAAAAGTGAACTAAAGAAAATGGAGCACTTGAGGAGATGGGAGAAAGAAGAAAGGAAGAAGAGAAGAAGCTCACAACAAGGAGGAACTTCAAGGGTAAGGGAGGTAATTCCTAACCCTAGGGTAAAATGTAATTCAATTTCAAATTCCTCCTTGCATGATAAAAATAAAATTAATCATTCATCCATGCATGCAAAAATTAATGAGAAATGTTTGATGGTGCATAATTTTGGATTTAGATACAATGATAGGACTAGGGATAACAAGATAGATCATAACCCTATAAAAAGCATGCATCATGAATTCAAGACCTCTAGACCTAAGGATCGAGGCACTGGTCCCAAGAAGGGGAGGAATGTGCCTAGGAACATGTGTAGGTCTAGGAATGTCCAAAGAGGACATATGGACTCTAAGGTTATAAACTTGGAAAGGGAAAATCAAGCCTTGAGGGCAAGGCTTGATACATTGGAAAAGACCATAGAAAGGTTCACGGTTGGATCAAAGGGTCTAGACATGGTGTTGGGTAGTATAAAACCCAACTACGATAGATCGGGGTTAGGATACCGGTCTAAGACCCCAAGGCCAATGGTAAGAAATATGCTGGGAAGACATATGATCATGGCAAGAAGGAGAAGTCCAAGGATGGCAAGGGGGTGTCATTCAAAGGTAAAAAGAGTGACTTAACCAAGGACAATGTGTCTAAGGTTAAGAGGGTTGAGTTTGTAGGCCAAGAGTCACCGGGGGAATACCAGTGTGGTCTAGTGTTTGTTGAGTCACCTAGGGAGGTGGCTAGGGCTACGAGCTCAAGGGGGATCTCTAGGAGCCTTTGGGATATATGGTGAATGGACCTTGGGAGGGGGTGCTCCTAGAGGTCTAGATGGACCATGGAGTGTGCCATAAGAATTGGAGACGGACTTGAGTCTCAATTCTTGGGTTTTGGCACGGTGTTTTTAAGTTTCATGCATGGAAATATGACATTGGGGTCATATTGCATAAAAAAATTGGGTTTTGATGTGCAAATGCCATATAAATCAATGCAAGGGATGCATTGTGGATTGGTATGGGCAGAGACATTAAGGGGAAACCAAAACTAGGACTTTTGGTTAAGGTTTGAGTAAAATTTTTGCTAGTTTTGGTTTTGTGTCAAACTTGAGAATGGTGATTGATACATTTTGGAATGTATTTTTCCCAAGTAGGTATGGGTACCACAAATGTCTCCACAAAATTTAGGAATTTTTGGAGATTTGTGGAATTTCTGGCGTATTTCAGAATTTCGTCAGAAAGGTTGAAATTCTGATTTTTAGAGTATCAGTCGACTGCCCTGGGGGGCAGTCGACTGGTCAAGTCTAATTTTTGTATCAACAGCTGGTTTGGGGTCCAAATGATGAAAAATAAGTGTATGGTGGGTTAGTACATATTGTTTATGGTCATTGGGGATTAAAAGAACCGATAATTGGGATATTGTTGGGTTCTTTTTTATGTTAGGCAAATGGGGAGAAGTGTTGGGTTTAAGTTGAGAAACCAATCATACCTTTGCTAGAAACCCAAGATTTAGGGGGAGCTAAGATAAACGGGGATCATGGTTGCTCCATCCTTGGCGTAAGGGGAACCTTGGAGAGGTTCTTAAAAAGCCTTTGTAAGTCCAATATAGGGGGAGCTTTGGAAAAGTTTTAAAAAGCCCGTTTTGGTTAAAAATCCTAACATGGAGGGTTAGGTGTTGAAATGACCTAACTTGGAGGGTTAGGTGTGAAAAGTCCTAACTTGGAGGGTTAGGTGTGGGATGCCTTGGGATAGGATCCATGTGTGCATTGCATATGCATTATTTTGCTATTTGACTAGTATCTTGTTTCCCTAACTTAAACGTAGTGCCAAACATCAAAAAGGAGGAGATTGTTGAGGCAATCTGTGTTGGATCGGGAAAACCGACAGAGGGTGGGGGGTGAATATCGGAAAGCGTTCGGATTTAAAGATAGAGAATTTGCACAGCGGAAGATAAAAAAGAAAAACACGCAAACACAGTGATTTTTACTTGGTTCGGAGCCTAGGTCGACTCCTACTCCAAGGCCCACGATCGTTGATCGTTTACTTTGGGCAATTCTATATGAGGCGCAAAAGTAGTTTACAAAGATTGATTACAGAATAAGTGCAGTAAATTAAAATTCAACTCTTCTTTACCGATGTCCGGAGTAGATGGTATGTTCGGAGCGGGAGGACGTCGTCGGCGCTTGAGTCTCGTGTCGGGAGGTTTTCGGAGCAGAGCGCGGGAGCAAAAGAGCGTAGAAGCGTTGAATGAAATTGTTGTCTTGAAGCCTTGGTTCGAGGGTCTTTTTATGTAACGACCCGGAAAATTCTCTTAATATTTTCTTAGAATATTGAGCATGTCTAGATAATTTTCCGAGGGACCTAGAAATATTAATATAAAATTTGCCCTAGAAATCTATATTTTCTTATTTAAATTGAGAAGTTAAGCACTAATGGGCCTTATATGGGCTTTTTGGTACTATAATTATTGGAGAATTTTAGGTAGAAATTTATATAAATATAAAGGGATTTTAATGAGAAATATTAACATAATTATGGAGGAATTTTTAGAGAATTTTCGGGATTTTGGGGAAAATAATAGAAAATAAAAGGAAAAATAAAAAAAATAAGGTGCATGGGCCAAGGATTGAACCTTGGACCTCTTGTACAACCATGCATGCTCTAACCAACTCACCTAACAAGGGAATGTTATGAGGAAATGAAGTGGATATTGGTTAAGGCTTAGAAGAAGATGAAGGGTCATGAAGAGACTCTTCATTTACCTCCTTAATGGGTGATAAAGAGGGGGGTTTGGGAGTTTCTTTCTTCCTTCCATCAATTGCATTTGCTCCCCTCCTCCCTCCTCATTCTAGCCGAAACTTCAAGGAGAGGTTCTCCCTTGGAAAAATTTCCACCAAGGCTTCATCTCCAAGATCTAGGATTTTCACAAGAGTACAAGGGCTAAGGGTGGTCAAGAGGCAACAAGATTTCCATCCTTCTCTCAAATCTAAGGTTTATAATCAAGATCAACCAAGGTAAGACTCCCTCACCTGTGGTATAATGGCTTTTCTTAAAGATTAACATGATATGAAAGTTTTGTTTGTGATGTTGATGTTGGAAAAACCAAAGGAAACCCATGAACCTAACCTTATAGGTTTTGGCCCCATGGGTTCTTGGTCTATAATGATGATAAAAATCTAAATCATGCTGTCTAATATGCTCTCATGATGTTTAGAGATGAAATATAATTTTTGAGAATTTTTGGGGTACCCTAGAATCCCCTAGGGTTTTGGCCAACTTCAAGAACCTATGGGTAGGGTTCGGTCTTAAACTTCAAGTATATATTTTATGTATTATCATGATATAAGGGAGATGGAGGGTGATTTATGTGAATTTTCACATGGCCTAGAGACCCTATGAGTTTCGGCCAAGATGGGTTAATAGGGTAAAAGTTAGGATTTATTTCAAGAAAGGGCCCCAAGTGCCCTATGGTAAGATATAATTGATGGTTAATGATTGGTTGGGGATTTTAATGGAATTTTTCCATGCCCCCATGGCCTTATAAGTTTCGGCCAGCCCTAGGAAGGTGGACTGAAGGTTAGGGTTAACCATAATCATGATCCCCAATGACTTCCTATGGTCTCATAGATGATGTATGGTTGTTCCTTTACCTTATGCTATTGTACATGTTTATGGAATTGATGGAACTCCACCTATAGGTTTCGGCCAAGCCATGTATCTAGGGTTTGACGTGGAGTTAGGGTTCAAAGAATGATGGTTCATGCTTACCATAAAGTATTTATATGTATAGGATCAAGCATGTGGTAGAAATCATGTTCACCATAACCCTAATGTTTAAGCACTATGTTTTATGTTTTATGATTACGATTGGATGCCATGCTTAATAGGGATTATTATGTATGTCGTAGGTTTTATGCCATGTATTTGAATGGTAGGTAGAATGCTATGGAAATCCTACCATGTATGCTTAAGATAGATATCATGCTTAGGCAAGAAATGCAATGGTTACCTTATGTATCATGATTATACAAGCTCTATGTAGTAGGATAAATATCTATGAAAACATATCATGTTCAATGCAATGCGTACCTTCTATGTTATGATCATGCAAGTACTAGGAATAGGAATGATGTGTAGGTATGCATGCCATGTTTATGTAGGAAGATAAATGCCATGTTTATGAAGGAAGATGAATGTCATGTTTATGTAGGAAGATGAATGCCATGTTTTATGAATGATGATGCATGCCATGTTTACGAAAGAAGATGCATGCCATGTTATGAATGAAAGATGATGCTTATGTTTTTAAGGCATAAATATGCTAAACGGCACGGTCGACGGTACGACGGTCGTGAGGACCGGTAAATGGGCCGGTAGACGGGCCGAGCCGTAACAAGTTATGGTATGTTAAAGATGCCATGAATGTCTTATGAATGATGAAACATGTAAAGTATTTTACTTTATGAATGGGCTTGTACCGGACCGAAGTATGGGTCCAAGGGATGGGCACCTTAAGAACGCCCCGGTTCTGGACTACCGACTATGTTGTCCACGGTTCTGGCACTACCGGAGCTGTGCAACAGGGATGGGCTCCTTAAGAACGCCTCGGTTCGGGGACTACCGACTATGCTGTCCTTACCCTAGTGGGTCGGGGCTCGCTACCTCAGACTTGCTAGGGATACGCGCTTATGATGTATGTATGTGGTACAAGCCGGGGACCCCAATGATGATATGATGATTATGTTTAAACATTTAAAAGTATGTTTTTAAAAGTTTAGCATTGTTATGTATATGCATTTCACTCATGCATTCATTCATGTTATGCATTATGCTATGCTAATAATGTTTATGCTTATGCTCATGTTAAGAAATATGCATGAAAGTAAATGATCTATGTCATAATTATGTTAAGAAGATGCTCATATGCTATGATAGGAAGTATGTCGATGTTTATGCCATACAGGTTGGTTTACACCTTATAGGCATGTTTATACCATGAATTATGTCATGCTAGGAATGGTTATTATGATATGTTTATACCATGTATTATGCCATGCTTAAGAATGTTTACTATGTTTATGTTTATGCCATGTATCATGCCATGCTTAAGAATGTTTACTGTGTTTATGTTTATGCCATGTATCATGTCATGCTTAAGAATGTTTACTATGTTTATGTTTATGCCATGTATCATGCCATGCTTAAGAATGTTCACTTATGTTTATGTTCATGACATGCTATATATTTGATAAGTGATCCAAGATGTTATGTTCTAAGTAGAGCAACAAGTATGTTAATGATTCATGTGCTCATTATGAGATGATGAATGGTTTTTGTGAGTAGGAAAGAGTCTTACTACGCCTGTGTACTTATAGTCTTATTTTCCTTATACCGCTGATCATTCAAGGGGACAATAATGGAAGCAGCAGCAGGGCATGAACGCATGTGTGTGGTAGTGACTTGGCCCAGGAAATCCTATGTTTACCGTTTATGCTAGAACTTTACTTTGGTTGCTTGAATGCTTGAATAATGACTTATGGAATTCTATGATGTGATGTTAAGTATGACATGATATGACATGACATAATGTTTAAGTATGAAGTCAATATGCCAAGGTTCCTATGTCATTATGTTAAGAATGTTAGTAGGGCATGTATAAGTTAAAGTTATTCCGCTGCCTTATGATGTCTACATGCCTTAAGTATGTTAACGTAACGCCGCTTTATGGAAAGAAAAAAAAAGCGGGCGTTACAGGTTGGTATCAGAGCAGTAACCATCTCACTACACACACATCAAGCCCTCTTCCCGCAGCTTCCAAGTAAGTACCTCTGTGCATATTTTGTGATAGTAAGCACTTTTAGGATACTTTATAGTTTTAAGATATGCAAGTATGAACGATAGTATGATGAAAAAGTACTTTAAGATACGTAACGATGAACGATATTTTATCTTCTTTTATGAATTTAATATTTAGAATAATATAGGAGTAGGAAAAAAAACTGATATTGGCCATACTTGTCTTTGGTGAAGAAATGCATGGCTGGAAGATAGAGTAATAGAATTAATAAGACTACTTCATTGTCGACCTGATGCTCAATATACCTTATATCATAACCTATCTTAAGTCAAATCATAAGCCACATCATAAGACAATCATGTATAGGTATTCTGCCTTATACATTAGGTCTAAGTTAGTCATAATACAATTAGTCAAAAGTGTGACTCAACCTTATGTTCATAAACATGATATTAATTGAGCACCATCATAATATTAGTAATTAAGGTGAACCTAGTATTAACATAATGTTATATAACCTATACATTATATGAGTTACCAATCATATAATATAATTATATTCTATTATATAGAGCAAATGATAATAATATGAGAGTGTGTACTAATATAAGATTATTATAAATATAACTATACTAATTCCTTATCATATAAGAATCGTCATAATATACATATTATTCCATAAGAAAATTATAGGTATTATACCTATAATTTATATGATAAATAACTATAATTTATGATATTATGTATAACCTAAAATGATACGCATAGGGTAGTGTCCTAATTATATCAACACTTATTATAGATTATGGGTCCACTATATGTTTATACTAATTATAAATATTAGAATTATCAACGTATATTTCACTATTATCTTACATATAATATATAAGATTACCTTAAGTTATCTTATGGTAATATAATAAATATGATCTCACTTATCATATAATAACCATTAACTAATATAATTCATAGCTCATGTTGTGAATTAATATTTCAGAAGCATACTATTATTAGGTTTACCCATAATTATAATAACTATCTAATTATGATATATGCATATAATTACATCATAGAGCTATTAATGACACTAGCACCGATGCTGTTTGAGGACATATTAGAAAAACAAAATGGTGATCTGAGTCTCCAGAAAATAAAACAGGAGATCCTAGAAGGAAAGGCCGAGGGTTTTCATATCGCAAAAGGGGGGGGTATTATACCTTAGGGATCGTCTATGTATCCCTAATGATCCGGAGCTTCGAAGGAAAATACTGAGGGAACTCACGAAACCCCTTATTCGATGCATCCAGGATCCACCAAGATGTATCAGGACCTGAAGGAGAGGTTCTGGTGGTCCGGTATGAAGAGGGATGTGGCTCAGTATGTTAGTACTTGCATGACTTGCCAGCAAGTGAAAGCAGAACATTAGCGACCCGGGGAAGTTCTGCAGCCACTCGCAATTCCAGAGTGGAAATGGGAAGACATCTCTATGGATTTTATTTCAGGGCTTCCCAGGACTACGAATGGATATGATGCAATTTGGGTTATTGTGGACAGGCTGACAAAGTCTGCTCACTTCTTGGCGATCAAGATGACTTATTCGATTGAGCAACTGGCTCAATTATATGTTAAGGAAGTAATTAGGCTTCATGGAGTTCCCAAGACCATCAT
Source organism: Boesenbergia rotunda (assembly GCA_024364735.1). Classification (NCBI taxonomy): domain Eukaryota; kingdom Viridiplantae; phylum Streptophyta; class Magnoliopsida; order Zingiberales; family Zingiberaceae; genus Boesenbergia; species Boesenbergia rotunda. Next base: position 105,736 of record JAGFNQ010002971.1, on the reverse strand, counting down.
CTCAGATAGGGATGGTTGCTTTACTTCGCATTTTTTGGAATGCGTTCAGAAGTCTCTCGGCACTAAATTGCGATTTAGCACCGCCTTTCACCCTCCGACTGACGGGCAAACTGAGCGGGTGAATCAAATACTAGAAGATATGTTGAGAGCTTGTGCCCTGGATTTCAAGGGAAGTTGGTGTCGATATCTATGCTTAGCGGAATTCGCTTACAATAATAGCTACCAAGCTACTATCGGAATGTCACCTTATGAAACCTTGTATGGGAGGAGATGTAGGTCTCCAATTTGTTGGTACGAGGGTGGTGAAAAGAAGGAAATGGGGCTCACAACGGATGTTATTGACAGCGCCACCCGAGCTATACAGAATATTCGACAACGGATAGAAACTGCTCAGAGCCGGCAGAAGAGTTATGCCGATGTCCGGCGTAGACCACTGGAATTTAATGTTGGAGATTTGGTGTTTCTCAAAGTGGCTCCTATGAAGGGGGTGACATGATTTGGGAAGAAAGGAAAACTAAGTCCGCGCTATGTGGGGCCGTACCTGATTCTGAAAAGAGTCGGTAAAGTGGCATATGAGCTAGAGCTACCTCCAGAGATGTCAGCTATCCATAACGTATTCCATGTGTCCCTGCTGAAAAAGTGTATCCCAAATATGGACCAAGTGATCGAGCCACAGACAATACAAGTGCAGGAGGACCTAAGCTATGAGAGCAGACCCATCCAGATTTTGGATAGGGAAGTCCAGAAGCTGAGGAGTAAGGAAGTACCCTTAGTCAAGGTCCTATGGCAAAGTCAACGGTTCGAAGAAGTTACCTGGGAACGCGAGGACGAGATGAGGCGCAAGTACCCGGAGTTATTCTAAGTTCGAGGACGAACTTTCACGAGGTATGGGGGATTGTAACGACCCGAAAAATTCTCTTAATATTTTTTTAAAATATTGAGCATGTCTAGATAATTTTCCGAGGGACCTAGAAATATTAATATAAAATTTTGCCTAGAAATCCATATTTTCTTATTTAAATTGAGAAGTTAAGCACTAATGGGCCTTATATGGGCTTTTTGGTACCATAATTATTAGAGAATTTTAGGTAGAAATTTATATAAATATAAAGGCGTTTTAATGAGAAATATTAACATAATTATGGTGGAATTTTTAGAGAATTTTCGGGATTTTGGGGAAAATAATAGAAAATAAAAGAAAAAATAAAATAAAAATAAGGTGCATGGACCAAGGATTGAACCTTGGACCTCTTGTACAACCATGCATGCTCTAACCAACTCACCTAGCAAGGGAATGTTATGAGGAAATGAAGTGGATATTGGTTAAGGCTTAGAAGAAGATGAAGGGTCATGAAGAGACTCTTCATTTACCTCCTTAATGGGTGATAAAGAGGGGGGTTTGGGAGTTTCTTTCTTCCTTCCATCAATTGCATTTGCTCCCCTCCTCCCTCCTCATTCTAGCCGAAACTTCAAGGAGAGGTTCTCCCTTGGAAAAATTTCCACCAAGGCTTCATCTCCAAGATCTAGGATTTTCACAAGAGTACAAGGGCTAAGGGTGGTCAAGAGGCAACAAGATTTCCATCCTTCTCTCAAATCTAAGGTTTATAATCAAGATCAACCAAGGTAAGACTCCCTCACCTGTGGTATAATGGCTTTTCTTAAAGATTAACATGATATGAAAGTTTTGTATGTGATGTTGATGTTGGAAAAACCAAAGGAAACCCATGAGCCTAACCTTATAGGTTTCGGCGCCATGGGTTCTTGGTCTATAATGATGATAAAAATCTAAATCATGTTGTCTAATATGCTCTCATGATGTTTAGAGATGAAATATAATTTTTGAGAATTTTTGGGGTACCCTAGGATCCCCTAGGGTTTCGGCCAACTTCAAGAACCCATGGGTAGGGTTGGGTCTTAAACTTCAAGTATATGTTTTATGTATTATCATGATATAAGGGAGATGGAGGGTGATTTATGAGAATTTTCACATGGCCTAGAGACCCTATGAGTTTCGGCCAAGATGGGTTAATAGGGTAAAAGTTAGGATTTATTTCAAGAAAGGGCCCCAAGTGCCCTATGGTAAGATATAATTGATGGTTAATGATTGGTTGGGGATTTTAATGGAATTTTTCCATACCCCCATGGCCTTATAAGTTTCGGTCAGCCCTAGGAAGGTGGACTAAAGGTTAGGGTTAACCCTAATCATGAGCCCTAATGACTTCCTATGGTCTCATAGATGATGTATGGTTGTTCCTTTACCTTATGCTATTGTACATGTTTATGGAATTGATGGAACTCCACCTATAGGATTCGTCCAAGCCATGTATCTAGGGTTTGGGGTGGAGTTAGGGTTCAAAGAATGATGGTTCATGCTTACCATAAAGTATTTATATGTATAGGATCAAGCATGTGGTAGAAATCATGTTCACCATAACCCTAATGTTTAAGCACTATGTTTTATGTTTTATGTTTACGATTGGATGCCATGCTTAATAGGGATTATTATGTATGTCTTAGGTTTTATGCCATGTATTTGAATGGTAGGTAGAATTCTATGGAAATCCTACCATGTATGCTTAAGATAGATATCATGCTTAGGCAAGAAATGCAATGGTTACCTTATGTATTATGATTACACAAGCTCTATGTAGTAGGATAAATATCTATGAAAACATGTCATGTTCAATGCAATGCGTACCTTCTATGTTATGATCATGCAAGTACTAGGAATAGGAATGATGTGTAGGTATGCATGCCATGTTTATGTAGGAAGATGAATGTCATGTTTATGAAGGAAGATGAATGTCATGTTTATGAAGGAAGATGAATGTCATGTTTATGTAGGAAGATGAATGCCATGTTTTATGAATGATGATGCATGCCATGTTTATGAAAGAAGATGCATGCCATGTTATGAATGAAAGATGAAGCTTATGTCTTTAAGGCATAAATATGCTAAACGGCACTGTCGATGGTCGACGGTACGACGGTCGTGAGGACCGGTAAATGGGCCGGTAGACGGGCCGAGCCGTAACAAGTTATGCTATGTGAAAGATGCCATGAATGTCTTATGAATGATGAACCATGTAAAGTATTTTACTTTATGAATGGGCTTGTACCGGACCGAAGTATGGGTCCAAGGGATGGGCACCTTAAGAATGCCCTGGTTCTGGACTACCGACTATGCTGTCCACGGTTCTGGCACTACCGGAGCTGTGCAACAGGGATGGGCTCCTTAAGAACGCCTCGGTTCGGGGACTACCGACTATGCTGTCCTTACCCTAGTGGGTCGGGGCTCGCTACCTCGGACTTGCTAGGGATGCGCGCTTATGATGTATGTATGTGGTACAAACCGGGGACCCCAATGATGATATGATGATTATGTTTAAACATTTAAAAGTATCTTTTTAAAAGTTAAGCATCCTTATGTATATGCATTTCACTCATGCATTCATTCATGTTATGCATTATGCTATGCTAATAATGTTTATGCTTATGCTCATGTTAAGAAATATGCATGAAAGTAAATGATCTATGTCATAATTATGTTAAGAAGATGCTCATATGCTATGATAGGAAGTATGCCGATGTTTATGCCATACAGGTTGGTTTACACCTTATAGACATGTTTATACCATGAATTATGTCATGCTAGGAATGGTTATTATGATATGTTTATACCATGTATTATGCCATGCTTAAGAATGTTTACTATGTTTATGTTTATGCCATATATCATGCCATGCTTAAGAATGTTTACTGTGTTTATGTTTATGCCATGTATCATGCCATGCTTAAGAATGTTTACTATGTTTATGTTTATGCCATGTATCATGCCATGCTTAAGAATGTTCACTTATGTTTATGTTCATGACATGCTATGTATTTGATAAGTGATCCGAGATGTTATGTTCTAAGTTGAGCACCAAGTATGTTAATGATTCATGTGCTCATTATGAGATGATAAATGGTTTTTGTGAGTAGGAAAGAGTCTTACTAAGCCTGTGTGCTTATAGTCTTATTTTCCTTATACCGCAGATCATTCAAGGGGACAATAATGGAAGCAGCAGGAGGGCAAGAACGCATGTGTGTGGTAGTGACTTGGCTCAGGAAATCCTATGTTTACCGTTTATGCTAGAACTTTACTTTGGTTGCTTGAATGCTTGAATAATGACTTATGGAATTCTATGATGTGATGGTAAGTATGACATGATATGACATGACATAATGTTTAAGTACGAAGTCAATATGCCAAGGTTCCTATGTCATTATGTTAAGAATATTAGTAGGGCATGTATAAGTTAAAGTTATTCCGCTGTCTTATGATGTCTACATGCCTTAAGTATGTTAACGTAACGCCGCTTTATGGAAAGAAAAAAAAAGCGGGCATTACATTTTATAGGGCCTGGGGGCGCCCGGAACGTCGGGGCGCCCCCCCATGTGTCGGTCGATCCCCCTTTCGCTCGGTCAATGCCTGATCCCTTCAAACTCGGGATCACATCTTGACTGGGGCGCCCGGGACGCTGGGGGCGCCCGGGTTGACCGGGTCAAACCTTATCCCTTGGCTTCGCTGGCTTGTGCTTCGATGGCTTGCTATTGGGGGCGCCCGGAGCGCTGGGGGCGCCCGGGAGCAACGGGGGCGCCCGGGAGCACGGGTGCGCCCGGGACGGTAGCTGTCGAAGCTTGCTTTGCTTTCTTGTGTTTTGTGTTTAGCTTGGGGGCGCCCGGGACACTTCGGGCGCCCTGGTCAGCTGTTGCCTCATTCCTTTGAGGCTCTCTGAGCTGCAGACACTCGTTCCTTCGGTCCTGCATCCAGGGTTAGTCCAAAACACAATAAAATAATAAAATATTAGTTTATACAGCCTTAGCTGTCTTGGTTCTGACATTGGGTCTCCAAAATGGAACCCTAGGTCGAACCGACACCTACTGTTCCCTCGACGCGGAACGCGTCCTCACCTACTCCTCTCGGGAGAATGTACCTGATGCCAACAGTTCCTTTGGTTGGACTTTTGCCTCGCGGTCCTTCGCTAGGTCTTGGATGCCGAGCTGTCCTTCGCCCGGTGCCTAGCATTCCTTCGCTAGGGCTTCGGTCCTAGGCTGTCCTTCGCCTAGCGCCTAGCAGTCCTTCGCTAGGACTTCTTACCCTGGCATTCCTTCGCCAGTTCCTAGCAGTCCTTCGCTAGGGCTTTTTACACTGGCATTCCTTCGCCAGTGCCTAGTAGTCCTTCGCTAGGGCTTTTTACCCTGGCATTCCTTCGCCAGTGCCTAGAAGTCCATCGCTAGGGCTTTTTACCCTGCACACTAGAGTAACATATTAGATAACAAGTAAGACTTAACTTTTGAACCCTGTTGCCATTATCAAAACACAGGTTTGACTTGGGTGCCTTCTGCACCAACAATCTCCCCTTTTTTGATTTATGGCAACCCTAGTTCAAAAAGTTAAGTTTAATCAAAGCATGTAAAAATATTTTGTTCCCTCCCCCTGGAAGGACTCTCCCCCTAGATTTTTCAAAAATTCGTGGGGTTGTAACTTAAAAAAATTTTTACTTAGAATTTTTCAACAGAAGGCTTTTGTATTTTCAAAAATGATTTTTGCACTTTTGAAAACTTAAGTTTAGGTACTTGGACAACTTAATTTTTTAAAAGTACATAGAAGATTTTTGGAAGCATGAGTTTAGAGTATTTAGAAAAAATTTTGAAGCCTTAAGTTTTAAAGTACTCAAAAGTTTTTGAAAGCTTTAACTTAAGTACTTAGAAAATTTCGAAAAGCTTAGGTACTTAGAAAATTTTGAAAAGCTTAAGTACTTAGAAAATTTTGAAAAGCTTAAGTACTTAGAAGATTTCGAAAAACTTAAGTACTTAGAAGATTTCGAAAAGCTTAAGTACTTAGAAAATTTCGAAAAGCTTAAGTATTTTACAGAAATTTTTGAAAAGCTTAAGTACTTAGAAAATTTTGAAATGCTTAAGTACTTATAGAATTTTTGAAAAGCTTAGTTAAGTACTTTTTAAATAAAGGATAGATTTTGAAATTTTGAGAGACAAAAATAAAAAATTTAAGACAAAAAATATGGATAAGAAAATTTTAAATTCTTTAAATTCTCTCCTTTCTTAGTTAAGTACTTTTTGAATAAAGGATAGATTTTGAAATTTTGAGAGACAAAAATAAAAAATTTAAGACAAAAAAATGGATAAGAAAATTTTAAATTCTTTAAATTCTCTTCTTTCTTATTTAAGTACTTTTTGAATAAAGGATAGATTTTGAAATTTTGAGAGACAAAAAAAAAATTTAAGACAAAAAAAATGGATAAGAAAATATTAAATTCTCTCCTTTCTTATCTCTCCCCCTTTGTCATATATCAAAAACAGATAAATATAGCAGGAATTAAAATTGCATAAAGGGAATAATTTTCATAAAGGAAAAATATTTACATGATTTTGCTGTACTAAACCAATTCATGATAAGACTTAAACCAAATCAGTTGATTTTCTCTTGTAGGGACCTGCCTAACCCATTTAGCTACTTACTAACTATTATCAGCAGTAGTTTTCGCTAGGGTTAGTCAAGTTAAGTGTTTCTTTTCAAGATAGATTTTCTAAACTTGACACTTAACTTGATTGCTGTGTAAGTTATATTTAGTGCTTCAATTACTGCAGATGCACTGACTTAAAGCATCTTGAATTAAGGCAAAAACCTAAGCATCTCAACCCTTTCTAGGTTATCAATCAAATGTGCCCTAAGGTGCTTGTGAGATGTTGGCTTCTAAATCTATAGGTGCATGCAGTTCTAGGGTTAGGGCCTAGGCTAAGTCCATTTACGAAAAGCCCTAGTTTTGAAAGGGGGTGGTTTTAAAAATAAAACTAAGTTGGAAAAGAAAAAAATTGATTTTAAAACCAACATTTTTTCAAAATTCTTTTAGAACCTGATTTTTAAATTAAGTAAAGTAAAAAAAATCAAAAGTAGAGTTAATCTATTCTACAGAGCACAATCCTAACTGCCTTCTTAGTGAGCTGAACTCAGACTCAGGTAAGGGTTTTGTGAATATATCAGCTAAGTTAAATTTTGAGTCTATATGCTTAAGTACTATCTCACCCCTGGCTACATGGTCTCTTACGAAGTGATGTTTAACTTCTATGTGTTTTATTCTGGAATGTTGGATTGGGTTCTTAATTAGATTAATTGAACTTATATTGTTAATAATTACTTGAGTTTGGGTGTAGTTGCGCTGGAAGTCCTTAAGAGTATGCATCATCCATAAAAGTTGTGCTATACACTCTCCTAAGGCTACATACTCAGCTTCAGTTGTGGACAGAGCTACATAGTGTTGTTTTCTGCTGCACCAACTTACTAGACTATTTCCTAACAGCTGGCAGCTTCCACATGTGCTCTTTCTATCTAATTTACAACCAGCATAGTCAGAATCCGAGTATCCTGACAAATTGAAGGTTGAGGTTCTAGGATACCAAATCCCTACATTTAGGGTACCCTTTACATATCTTAGTATTCTTTTTAGGGCTGCTAAGTGCGTTTCCTTAGCACAGGTTTGGTATCTAGCATACATCCCTACAGCAAAAAGAATGTCAGGTCTGCTAGCTATAAGGTACAGTAGACTACCTATCATACTTCTATATAGTTTGAGGTCTACTGCCTTACCATCAGGGTCACTATCTATTTTTACATTAGTGGTCATGGGGGTACTTATGCTTTTAGAGTTATCCATTTTAAATTTCTTTATTAAATCTTTAGCATATTTGAATTGATGGACGTAGTTTCCATCTCTAGTTTGTTTGATTTGTAATCCTAGGAAAAAGGTAAGCTCACCAACTAAGCTCATTTCAAATTCATTTTCCATTATCTTGACAAACTCTTTTAGGAAGTTTGTGCTGGTGGATCCAAAGATTATGTCATCTATGTAAATTTGGGGAATAAATATATCTTTTCCTAGGGTTTTAATAAATAAGGTTGAGTCAATTTGTCCTTGTTTAAATTCTTTAGAAGTTAAGTATGTTGATAAATGTTCATACCAAGCCCTAGGTGCTTGTTTTAACCCATATAGTGCTTTAGTTAATTTGTAAACGTGGTTAGGTCTGTCTAAGTCCTCAAACCCAGGGGGTTGTCCTACATAAACTTCTTCTTTAATGAATCCATTTAGGAAAGCTGACTTTACATCCATTTGGTATAACTTAAATCCTTTATGGGATGCAAAGGCTAACACCATTCTAATGGACTCAAGTCTAGCTACTGGGGCATATGTTTCATCGTAATCTAATCCCTCTACATGGCTGAATCCCTTAGCTACTAAGCGGGCTTTATTTCTAACTATTTCTCCTTGATCATTTAGCTTATTCCTAAACACCCACTTAGTGTCAATGATGGATTTGCCTTCAGGTTTAGGCACTAGTTCCTAGGTTTAGGCACTATTTCCCAGACTTGGTTCCTCTCAAATTGGGCTAATTCTTCTTGCATATCAATGATCCAATCAGGGTCAGGTAGGGCTTCCTCTATAGTTTTGGCTTTAATTTTTGATATCATAGCTATTTGACTAAGGTTTCTGTAGGAGGATCTAGTCCTGACTCCTAGAGTTGGATCACCCATAATTTGATCGGTTGGGTGACTAAGTCTGGGTTTCTTGGTTCTTCTAGAACTTGGTTAAGCCTCAGGTCCGGCTGGTCGGTTTGGTTCTGTTGGGACCGGGTGCATGTTGACAAGGATACGGGTTCGTAAAATTTTAAATTTTTACGTGCAGCGGAAGAATTAGCATAAAATAATTTCTCAAATTATTTTAACCACGTATCTAGCATGCAACCTTATGATGTGTGAACATGATCATAAATTAAAACTTTGTGGAAAAGTAAACTAATTTACTTAGTACCTCGCGTAACTCGAAGTAAGGGACGAGATCCAACCGTAGCGTCCCTTGGAAGCTCCGCCTCTATTCGCGTCCACGCCGAGTTCTCTTCGGGATGACTTCGCAAAGTCACGAGTTTTGTGCCGACGAGAACTACTAGATTCTCTAAAGGCACAACTAGAAGATCAAGAGAGAAGAAAGGAAACTAACCGCCAAGTAACGGAATCAAAATTCCGAGAAGGAAGGAGTTGCGATCCGCTTCTTCTTCTTCTTGTTTGGCTCCTCCTTGGTGGATGTTGTCACGCCAACTTCTTGGAGATGAGAGTGCGCCGGCCCTAGGAGGAGTAGGTTGGGCGCCGGCCCTAGGAGGGGATGGGGGCGCCGGCCCTAAGGGGAAGAGAGAGGGAGAGAATAAGAGAGAGAGGGAGAGAACTACTAGATCTCTTGATCACTCAATTAGTTGGAATTCAAGGCTTGCCTTTGATTCCTTTATATAGTAGCCTCTCCCTTGCCAAGTCTCCCCTTCAACGGAATTAACGGAATAAATTTTCATAAAGAATTTATCTTATAAATTTTCTTATGAATTATTCCATTATGCCAAGTTTTATTATAACTAACTTTATAATAAAACAAATACATCTCTCCATTTATTATGGAATAAAATTTACAAGAAATTCATAAATTTTTCTTATCATGGAAAAATCAATTCATAATTGATTTTATAAAATAAAATTAAACCATTTAAAGTTTATTTTAATCTCCATAAAAAGAATAAATTTATTATATAAATTTTTTTATCATGGAAAAATCAATTCATAATTGATTTTATAAAATAAAATAAACCAATCCATGGTTCATTTTAATTTCCATAAAAAGAATAAATTTAATATATAAATTTTTATTATCATGAAAAAATCAATTCATAATTGATTTTATAAAATAAAAATAAACCATTTAAAGTTTATTTTAATTTCCATGAAAACAAATTTATTTATCCATAATTTTATAAAACAAATCGCTCTTGATTTATTTTATAATTTAAACCAAATAAATTGGTTTCTCGCCTTTGTAGTGGCCGGCCAAACCAAGAGGGTGGACACCCTCTTTGGCTGGCCAAACCAACCCAAACCCTCACGAATTAAACTCATTTAATTCACCCAATAAGCCTTCAAAAGACTTAGCCATTTTAAGTTTCCGATGCGCCTCTGATAAATTCAGATTCGACTTATTTCTATTGATTGGAAAATCCAATTTTCAACTCGTTTTAAATCCCTCGGATTACTCGTAGTGCGTGTGACTAAATAGGCTTTCGATTTATGTTGGCCGTCTATAATTAACCAATTATAGAACGATCATGAGTGGCACCTAGTAGTACATCATAACCCCCAATTAATCGAAAGATCAACGGTTGACCTCAGAAATAATTCTGAAACCCTTCAGCAGCTCTAATGAATCGTTCCCCATTCCCTTCACCATCTTATACCCACTTGGTTCAGGACATGGTCTGTTTGTGTCAGTCCCCACTAGACTGACTACGTCACACCTAGCCCAAGTAGTGTCTTTCTCATCCTTTGGATTTCTAATTACTCTCATGTATTTAAGAGACTCATACTCTAAACATGATATGCTCTGGCCAGAGGCTTTGAATAACAATCGGACGATAGGCCTGGGTATACATCTCCTCGCAAGGAGTGGTGAATCCTTTGTAGGCTGTTCAAACATCTTCGGGCACTTCGGCTTATACCCAATCATCCTGGGTCCACACCTCCTTGGAGATGCTTGCTTAAGATGTTAAAGTATAAGTCTCCATGACCAAGATGACTTGAACACCGCAAGTCAAAGGAACATCGCACTTAAGCTGCAGTAAGAACTTCATTGACATATCTATATAGATTACCATATGAAGTTTTACAGCTAGTCACTGCAATGAACTAGTTTCCTTAACTAGCATCCATATTTATCTCCGGACATCCCAATGTCACCAGCCAGTGAGAATCAGCTGATTAGAGAATAACCCATGCTAGTCTCAACAGAATTGATAGTGTCCGTTTTTATCAATTCATTGACTAAGGATATTTTCAATACTTCACATTTGCACATGTAGAGATAATCACTAGTTGTGATCCCATCACAAATTCTCTTATGCTGTGAATTATATTGCGGACATTCAGTAGATGAGTTTAAGATCCCAATCAAATACACTAACATGTATACTCAAATAGTGAATTATCATTTATTAAAATAAATGTTTACAATCATAAGGCGATTGCCTTAGGACACTTCTCTCATATCACTAACAAACTCCCACTTGGCCTAATGCCAATCGCTACCGTATCCAATACCACAGGCTCTAACATGACCCTTAAACTTGCTCTGAGGTAAGGCCTTAGTTAAAGGATCCGCTAAATTCCTTTCAGTGGGAATTTTCTCAATTTGTATGTCATTCCTACTTATAATCTCTCTGATCAGATTATAGCGGCGAAGCACGTGTTTGGATCGCTGATGAGACCTTGGTTCCTTTGCTTGTGCAATAGCTCCATTGTTGTCGCAGTAAACCGGCACTGCTTCATCAATGGTTGGAACCACACCAAGTTCGGAGATGAACTTCTTGATCCAGACTACTTCCTTTGCTGCTTCCGAAGCTGCGATATATTCCGCTTCCGTGGTAGAATCCGCTACGGTGTCTTGTTTGAAACTTTTCCAACTTACTGCACCTCCATTCAAAGTAAATACGTATCCAGACTGAGATTTGGAGTCATCCTTATCTGTCTGGAAACTGGCATCTGTATACCCACGTATTACCATATCACCTTCTCCATATATTAGGAACACATCCTTAGTTCTT
>JAGFNQ010002971.1:66046-93507 GCA_024364735.1 Boesenbergia rotunda | reverse complement strand
ATAGTGAATTATCATTTATTAAAATAAATGTTTACAATCATAAGGCGATTGCCTTAGGACACTTCTCTCATATCACTAACAAACTCCCACTTGGCCTAATGCCAATCGCTACCGTATCCAATACCACAGGCTCTAACATGACCCTTAAACTTGCTCTGAGGTAAGGCCTTAGTTAAAGGATCCGCTAAATTCCTTTCAGTGGGAATTTTCTCAATTTGTATGTCATTCCTACTTATAATCTCTCTGATCAGATTATAGCGGCGAAGCACGTGTTTGGATCGCTGATGAGACCTTGGTTCCTTTGCTTGTGCAATAGCTCCATTGTTGTCGCAGTAAACCGGCACTGCTTCATCAATGGTTGGAACCACACCAAGTTCGGAGATGAACTTCTTGATCCAGACTACTTCCTTTGCTGCTTCCGAAGCTGCGATATATTCCGCTTCCGTGGTAGAATCCGCTACGGTGTCTTGTTTGAAACTTTTCCAACTTACTGCACCTCCATTCAAAGTAAATACGTATCCAGACTGAGATTTGGAGTCATCCTTATCTGTCTGGAAACTGGCATCTGTATACCCACGTATTACCATATCTCCTTCTCCATATATTAGGAACACATCCTTAGTTCTTCTTAAGTACTTAAGGATTGTCTTGACAGCCGCCCAATGATCCATTCCTGGATCCGACTGGTATCTGCTTGTGACGCTCAAGCATACGATACATCGGGCCTAGTACATAACATAGCATACATGATAGATCCTATCGCGGATGCATAAGGAATCTTATTCATGCAAATCCTCTCGTCTTCTGTGCGCGGACACATAGACTTTGAAAGGTTGATCCCATGCCTGATGGGAAGGTAACCTTTCTTGGATTCCGACATGCTAAACCTTTTTAGCACTCGGTCTATATATGTAGACTGCGAAAGACCAAGCAACCGTTTTGATCTATCTCTATAGATTCTAATCCCAAGGATATAGGTTGCTTCTCCCAGGTCTTTCATGGAGAAAGTTTTGGACAACCAAATTTTAACTGTCTGTAAGACTGATATATCGTTTCCTATAAGTAATATGTCATCGACATATAATACTAGGAATACGACTGCACTCCCACTAACCTTCTTGTACACACAAGGTTCGTCAGGATTTTGTGAGAAATCAAACTCTTTGATTGTCTCATCAAAACGGATGTTCCAGCTCCTGATGCTTGCTTCAGTCCATATATGGATCGTCGAAGCTTGCATACTTTGGTTTTATCAACTGATGTGAAACCTTCAGGTTGTATCATGTACACATCCTCAAGCAGGTTTCCATTAAGGAAAGCTGTTTTCACATCCATTTGCCATATCTCATAATCATAATGAGCTGCTATGGCTAGGAGCATCCGAATGGATTTAAGCATAGCTACTGGCGAATAGGTTTCGTCATAATCAATTCCTTGTTTCTGACGATATCCTTTTGCCACTAATCTATCCTTAAAGGTAACAACATTACCTTCCATGTCAGTTTTCTTCTTGAAAACCCACTTGCACCCTATAGGCTTAATCCCTTCAGGTGGGTTAACCAAGTCCCATACTTGATTTTCGTACATGGAATCCATTTCCGACTTCATGGCTTCTAGCCATTTGTCCCTTTCTGAATTTTTCAGAACATCTTCATAACTGATAGGTTCGTCATCGCTTATGAGTAACATGTCGTTCGATTCACTTATGAGAAATCCGTATCTCTCTGGAATATTGCGTGTCCTATCAGACCTACGAAGAGGTGGTGTTGTTTTAGGTTCAACTGATAGCTCATCATTATGAGTTATTGGTTGTGGGTCTAGACTAGGTGTCTCTGTAATATCTATTGGAGTTTCTTGAACTTCATCAAGTTCAATGCCACTCCCACTGTTTTCTTGTAAAAGAAATTCTTTTTCCAGAAATACAGCATGCCTTGAAACAAACATCTTTTGTTCCAAGGGATTATAGAATTGGTAACCCTTCGTTTCCTTAGAGTATCCAATAAATAAACATTTATCAGACTTAGCATCCAATTTGTCTGATACAGTCCGCTTCACATAAGCAGGACAACCCCATATCTTAAGGTGAGTTAAGTGGGGTTTCTTACTATTCCATGTCTCATATGGAGTAGTAGAGACTACCTTGGTCGGGACTCTGTTTAGCAAGTAAACAGCTGACTTAAGTGCATAGCCCCAAAAGGATTTTGGAAGAGTTGCATGATTCATCATTGACATAACCATGTCCATCAAGGTTCGATTGCGCCTCTCAGATACACCATTATGCTATGGTGTATACGGCGGAGTCCATTGGGATAATATCCCATTGTCCCTAAGATAATCTTGAAACTCTTGACTTAAGTATTCACCACTCCGATCGGATCGAAGTATTTTAATACTTTTGCCAAGCTGTTTCTCTATTTCATTTCTGAACTCCTGAATTTCTCAAAAGCTTCAGATTTGTGTTTCATCAAGAACACGTACCCGAATCGTGAGTGATCATCGATAAAGGTGATGAAGTAGCTATAGCCTCCTTGTGCAAGAGTTGACATTGGTCCACATACATCAGTATGTATTAGTCCAAGCAATTCTCCCACTGGATTACCTTTTCCAGAAAAGGGTAATTTGGTCATCTTGCCTTTTAAGCATGATTCGCATGTATCAAATGAACCGGGTTCAAATGTTTCCAGAATTCCACATCGGTGTAATTCGGTCATGCTTTTCTTACTTACATGGCCAAGACGGCAATGCCACGTGTAGGAGTCTATTCGATTATCTATTCTAGCACGTTTGTTGCTAACTTCGATATTGAAAACGTCACCGGATAAATCTAACTTGTAGATACCATTGCACAAAGTTCCATTCCCATAAAGAACGTTATTTAAAGTTATGTAACAACAATTGTTACTAAAAGTTAAATGATAACCCTTTTCATTCAAACATGAAATAGATACAATGTTCTTTATTAACGAAGGAACAAAATAACAATTATCCAATTCTAAGACACGTCCTGTAGGGAGCTTTAGAAAATATGTTCCGATGGCAACAACAGCAATCTTTGCACCGTTTCCAACTCGCAAATTCGCTTCTCCCTTGACGAGTCTTCTTCTATTCCTTAGCCCCTGTATGTCATTACATATACGTGAGCTACACCCAGTATCAAGTACCCAGGTGTTTGAGGAAATAGAGTGACATTCAATAATGAAGATACTTGAAGAGGATGGGGCATCGGATGCCTTCTCTTTCAAGGACTCAAGATAAACCTTGCAGTTTCTTCACCAGTGACCCTCCTTGCCATAGTGATGGCAAGTGCCTTTTAGGGTATTTTCAGTCTTTTTGGCCTTTTTCTTCTTTCCCTTATTCTGTTCTTTGGCCTTCCTCTTAGAACCTTTCTTCGAGGAACCAACTAACAGTACCGTCTTTTGATCCTGCTTCACAGAATGCTCTACAGTCTTCAGCAGGTTGAGCAACTCAGGAAACTGGTCTGGAGTTGCATTTTCAGGAGGACGGTTGGGAAGTTGATCTTCAAGGACATAAGCAAGCTTCTCTGCCTTGAGGACTATCCTCAGGTTTCGAAGTCAGTCCATGAAGTTTGGCCCAGTCAGTCTATTGGTGTCCAAAATGGAACGTAAATTCAGAGAAGACATGATCGAGTGATTATCCTAGAAATACAAATTGAGCTTATGTGAGAAGAATGATTAAAGAATGTATCAACATACATTAATAAAATCCTATTTATTTTTCGAATTGAATAACCCTTTTTATCAATTCGGGAGATCGTAGGAACATCTCCAAATAGGTTGATATCCAACCATAGATAAGAACCACCATGGCTGTGGCCATCAAGTTGTTCTTAGCTATGAAGGTAGGTAATTATACCGATTACATATCACATATATGTAACTATCACTTTATGCTATCAACTAATTGAATGTTTGTATAAATCATTGGGTTGTTAACTCATTAACAAGTATGCAACATTATACATAGCACCCAACTGCACCTCTCTTTACATCGACCTTGGCTGTGGCACAACAAATCGATGCTTCAAGCTTAAGGCTGACCCATTAATCAAGAAATAGTTTTAATATGGTTGGAGCTTATTCAACCGTTTAGTCAGGCTTGGATGTGTCCAACAACCAAAACTAAGGATTGACCTCTGACTCCAACTATATTATTCATAAACTAATTCCATGGTTTGAACATGTTGAGGTTCAAGCCGGGCATGGATGTGTCCATCAACCCAAACGAGAAACAAAACTCCGATTTTAACCATATTAGTGGAAGGTGTTGGCCTTAATATTTTGTAAGGGGTTTTGGGTCTCATCCTTTCTTTTCTAAGCACATTCATGACATAGAATTATGTCATGACTAACGATTTACTTAATAAAGTATGTATGTGACTTAATTTATCAAGTCTCATTAATTGAATTAGGAATCGGATTTCCTAATTCCAATTTCATACTTAATTAAAGGGATTGTTTTGGGAAACAATTTCCTAAATTGTCATAATCAATTTCGGAAATAATATGTTTAAGACTTTGATTTCTCTAAATCAAATCTTATTAAATTAAGAGACATGAGTCATTAATTCAACCACATATTATTTTCATGAAAATCTCATTTAAGAAAACTCTATAGGAAACCATTTTCCTAATTAATTTTAGAGACAACAATATGTAAGAGCATCACCTCTTAAATAATATTTTATTCATGGATTTAATTAATTACAACAAATCGTTTTCTAAGGGTGGCTCCCCGAGGCTCAGATACCCAAAGAAAAGTAATTTGTCGTAAATCCAATTTGGTCTGCTTCGGAAGCGTAACCAAATTAAACATGACAATCTCATTTAAAATTGGGAAATTAAATTACAACAACTAACTTTAAATTGGACGGCTCCCTGAGGCTCAATCCAAAATAAAGAATTTTGTTGTCAATTTAAAAACCAATTCAAATTTAATTGTCAATTAATTATCCAAAAATTTGTCTAGACTTTCTTGAAAGAAAGTGCCCAAAATTGCGAGATTTCATAATAGTTTTTTAGAATAATTGTAAGTTTCTGGTACAAAGAAAACTTACATATTTTCAAAATTGGAATATTTCTAAAAAAGAAAAATTTCCAAAATTGGAAAGTTTCCAAAGATGGAAAGTTTTCACAATTATTATAAAATTTCAGAAACTAAAAAATTTCAAAAGTTTGTGAAATTTCATGAGGATTTCCAAACTTAGAAATTCCTAAATCTAAAATTTATTATAATTTGAAAGTTTCCATAATTGAAGAATTTTTCCAAAATTGGGATCATGACAAAGTTTTCCGTAAAACAATTATATGATTATGTCAAACACTAACCGGCTCTGATACCACTGTTGGGACCGGGTGCATGTTGACAAGGATACGGGTTCGTAAATTTTAAAATATTTACGTGCAGCGGAAGAATTAGCATAAATAATTTCTCAAATTATTTTAACCACGTATCTAGCATGCGACCTTATGATGTGTGGACATGATCATAAATTAAAATTTTGTGAAAAAGTAAACTAATTTACTAAGTACCTCGCGTAACTCGAAGTAAGGGACGAGATCCAACCGTAGCGTCCCTTGGAAGCTCCGCCTCTATTTGCGTCCACGCCGAGTTCTCTTCGGGATGACTTCGTAAAGCCACGAGTTTTGTGCCGACGAGAACTACTAGATTCTATAAAGGCACAACTAGAACAACATGAGAAAAGAATGGAAACTAACCAACAAGAAACGGAATCAAAATTTCGGGAAGAGAGGAGTTGCGATCCGCTTCTTCTTCTTCTTGTTTGGCACCTTCATGGTGATGGTTGCACACGCCAACCCTTGGAAGTGTTAGGGTGCGCCGGCCCTAGGTTGGACTAGGGGCGCTGGCCCTAGGATGAATAAGGTGCGCCGGCCCTAGGAGGGAAGGAGAAGGAGAGGAAGAGAATAAGAGAGAGAGAGGGAGAGAATTAATCTCTTGATTACTCCATTAATTGGAATTCAAGGCTAGCCTTTGATTCCTTTATATAGTATCCTCTCTCTTGCCAAGTCTCCCTCTTAACGGAATTTTCATAAGAAATTTATCCTATAAATTCTCTTATGAATTATTCTGTTTAAGCCAAATTTTATTATAACTAACTTTATAATAAAACAAATACTTCTCTCTTTTAATTATGGAATAAAATTTGTATAAATTTTTTTTATCATGGATAAATCAATTCATAATTGATTTTACAAATTAAAATTAAACTAATTCATGGTTCATTTTAATTTCCATAAAAAGAATAAATTTCTACAAATTTCTTTATAAATCTCTTTATATAAATTTCTTTATATATCAATTTATTTATCCATAATTTTATAAAACAAATCGCGCTAGATTTATTTTATTAATTAAACCAAATAAATTGGTTTCTCCCCTTTGTATTGGCCGGCCAAACCAAGAGGGTGGACACGCTCTTTGGTCGGCCAAACCGAGCCGAACCCATCGCGAATTAAACTCATTTAATTCGCCCAATAAGCCTTCAAAAGACTTAGCCATTTTTAGCTTCCATTGCGCCTCTGATAAATTCAGATTCGACTTATTTCTCTTGATCGGAAAATACAATTTTCAACTCCTTTTAAATCCCTCGGATTACTCATAGTGCGTGTGACTAAATAGGCTTTCGATTTATGTTGGTCGTCTATAATCAACCAATTATAGAACGATCATGAGTGGCACCTGGTAGTACATCATGACCCCCAATTAATCGAAAGATCAACGGTTGACCTCAGAAATATTTCTGAAACCCTTCAGCAGCTCTAATGAATCGTGCCTCATTCCCTTCACCATCTTATACCCACTTGGTTCAGGACATGGTCTGTTTGTGTCAGTCCCCACTAGACTGACTACGTCACACCTAGCCCAAGTAGTGTCTTTCTCGTCCTTTGGATTTATAATTACTCTCATGTATTTAAGAGACTCATACTCTAAACATGATATGCTCTGGCCAGAGGCTTTGAGTAACAATCCGACGATAGGCCTGGGTATACATCTCCTCGCAAGGAGTGGTGAATCCTTTGTAGGTTGTTCAAACATCTTCGGGCACTTCGGCTTATACCCAATCATCCTGGGTCCACACCTCCTTGGAGATGCTTGCTTAAGATGTTAAAGTATAAGTCTCCATGACCAAGATGACTTGAACACCGAAAGTCAAAGGAACATCGCACTTAAGCTACAGTAAGAACTTCGTTGACATATCTATATGTAGATTACCATATGAAGTTTTGCGGCTAGTCACTCCAATGAACTAGTTCCCTTAACTAGCATCCATGTTTATCTCCGGACATCCCAATGTCACCAGCCAGTGAGAATCAGCTGATTAGAGAATAACCCATGCTAGTCTCAACAGAATTGATAATGTCCGTTTTTATCAATTCATCGACTAGGGATATTTTTAATACTTCACAATTGCACATTTAGAGATAATCACTAGTTGTGATCCCATCACAAATTCTCTTATGCTGTGAATTGTATTGCGGACATTCAGTAGATGAGTTTAAGATCCCAATCAAATACTCAAACATGTATACTCAAATAGTAAATTATCATTTATTAAAATAAATGTTTACAATCATAAGGCGATTGTCTTAGGACACTTCTCTCATATCACTAACAAAAATTCTAGAAATACTGATATTCTGCCATGGTACTATTTGAATGAGTAGAAAAATTTTCAATAGCTTCTCAACTCTCAAGATCACCACCTGCAGTCCTGTCACAAAACAAACAAAATAGCAGCAACTGGATACAAAATGATAAAGCATATGAAAATAGAATCGAAGAATATAAATATTAATCAAAACTCAAATTAAAAAAGACTCAACTAGTTATTCCCCGGCAATGGCGCCGAAAATTTGATGGACCCAATTACTATGCCCAAAAGCAATGTGTCACGAGTGAGTCCCAAATTTAGATATTTATAAAGCTGAAAACCCTTTGGCTAACAAAGATTAAATGTAGTAGAGGGGCCTCAGGTCGTATTTTTCCAAGGACTAGTTGAATGAATGTTTAATTCGAGCTTGCAGGTTTATTTGTCGTTCGAATGTTTTGGGTTTTCTAAATAAAATGGGGGTTTTTGCGATAAGAGAATGACAATATGAAGTAAACTAAACTCAACTCAACTAAAGCATTAAATGAATAAGAAAATTGCAAGAACTTGACTTAACCTAGTGAAAGAACTAAGCACTTAAATTCAAATGACTGAATTGAAATTAAAGAACTAATTGCTGGAAATTAATTGCAGAAAATTAATTGCAAGGAAACTAAACGCAAGGAATTAAAACTAGGCTAAGCAATACTTCAAGACTTGACTAGAAATGAAGGCAACAAGCTAGAACAATTGAAGAAAGTGCATGCTTGACATCGAAATTATCTAAACATAAACATCAAATCAGTTTCTCTCCAAGTTTTCCCTTTGCCGTCACACAAAGGACAAGCTATGAATCCCCTAGCCTAAAAATCAATGGATGAAAACTCCCTTACTTAGTTTGCTCTGTTTTGCCCTTCCTGATTGGTCACGGGACCGATCAGGACCTCTTTTGATGGGATTGGGGACCGATCAGGAACCCCTCTGTCCGATCACCAACTCCAATCAGAAACTAATAATCTCCGATGAACTCCTCCATCTTCGTACACCGATTGCCGATCTCGCTCAGATGCTGTCAGGAACCTTCGGAGAACCCCTCTTTCGGCTTTGATTGCTCCGCTCGATGTAGACAGCCATGATCGGATGAAGAAGTCAGCGGATCGGAACTCCGACAAAACCCTCTCCAAAGCTCCACTCAGTGACGAAATCAAATGCAAACTCAACCGGAAATTATACCTCAATGATCTCAAGACTTGGAAACGAACTAAGCTTGATGTGGCCGCGCGCGATCGGAGGAAAAATCGATGAAGAACACTAGAAAAATGAAAAAGAACAAAAGTAGCTCCGACTGGCGACAACACTCGACGAAGAGAACTGGCGGAGGGAATTCCCAATTAAACTAATTGCTTTTGAAATTGAACGGCTGAGATCCTTTCCGCTCCATCCAACGGTTAGATCTTCTCATATCTGAACCAAACTCCCCAGATCTTGATCAATGGTCCTGATCTACCTGTCCTTAGCTTGGATCAACCAAATCTGTAGCGGATGGTTCAGATCATCCCTTCTCTTGCTTGGATGGTCTAGAACACCTTGAGCTTGATCCAACGGTCAAATTGCTTCTGATTTGGATGAAATTTTCAAATCTTGATCATTGGTCATGATTGACTCTACCTTGAACTCGGATTGATTAGAAGTTGACCGATGGTTCAGATCTAGCTGTTTCTTGATCGGACGACTCATATTAATCCAAGCTTGATCACTTTGATCCAGATCTAATTCTGACTCAAGTCTGACCCAATTTGATGTAGGTCCATGATCAATTGAAACCTACAAAAAATAATATTCAAATTTAGTACCAAAATATCTCAAATATACAAAGATTTGAATAAAAAGCTAAGATAGAGATAATTCATGAAACCTAATATAAATGCAAACTTAAGCATATAAAATGTAGATCAAACATGGATTTTAAAACCTAAAATAATCAACAAAATGGTAGTTATTAGTAGCCAAGTGAGCACACTTGGCTACCAGATTCAAGGAACTTTAGTACTTGTCCCGGAGGTCTAGGGTTCGAATCTGGGGAAGGCAAAAACCCACCGTCGGGTATGGGAAGACTGTAGGGCACGACCTAGAGAGCCACCTGATGGGGCTAGAGGGGCTGTGTCGCTACATAAAAAAATCCACAGGCCAGAGGAGGGAAGACTTAGTGAGTAATGGCACGACTGATGGTCATCGGTCGACGACATAAGGGGTCGCCAGTTGGGCCGCCAATTGGGTCGCCAAAGGCACTGCCAGTTGGGCCTCCAAATGGGACGCCAGTTGGGGCACCAAATGGGCAGCTAGTTGGGCCACCCAAGGGGTCGAGGGGTCGGGTCGTTACACCCCATCCCTCAAGGAGTTTGGCTCCTCTAGTCTCCAATTCAAGGTAGGGGAACGTTGAAGGATGTGTAATTATACTTGTGCCCTTCCATGACCCTAGCTAGGGGCCAGGGTCACCAAATTGCACATGGGTCACTGCCCCCAACTCACTTTTAGCAAGTGGTCAGCTATCAATAAATTTGTAATATCTTTACCACGAGCAGTTTGTAATGAATTAGATATATCATTTTGGTGGATGTATTCACTCTCATACTCACAACAAACGAGAGAAATGAAGGCAAAAAAAAGACTTAGTTAATAATAATAAAATAAGATAAAATTTATTTAAAATATAGAAGATGATGTAATAGAGGACAAAACACAATAGCGTAGAAGGATTCTTATAGCCGACCTCACCTAGTAAGATAAACCTTGGTTATTGTTATTGTAATATTTGCAAGTATTGTTTTTCTTACCTCACTTGCTAAATCAACTCATTTTAAATTTTGCAATATAGATATGTAGTATAAGACTCATGACCTTTATTCTTCCAGAAGTTCTCTTTCATTACTAGATCAAACTATGCAATCAATTCAATCATTTGTAGGACTATATCATTGTTTTAAACATAAAACTTTTCACAACTTCATGAAAATGCTATGTTATTTTTTGCAAATTGTTGAACAACTACAATTATCCTCTGTAACACTTTTTTCCAATGTTTTCTTTCATTATTAAATTGTACTTGTACACACCTACATCAAATAATTTATTTGTTCTCAATCATTTTCCAATTCAAGTCAATTCATCCTCCATTTACTCTTTATTCGCTCCATGATTTGTAAGACAATGACTCAAATTATGTCAATTATTGTATCCTTCATTAGCTAAGTGATCATATCTAGTATTGGCTACTTTCTTCTAATTGAATAACTTACAACAAAAATAAAAATAAAAATAAAAATAAAAAATCTTTTGTGGAGAAACTAAATATAATAGTTATCTTCTATCACTTTTCTCCTCGTTTGGTGAAATTCTCTTATAATGTGACACATTGAAATGTTTGTTAGTATTATCATTAGGAAACACAATGCATACATCTCTCTTCTGACCTTTTTATACTATAATCTCTCTAACATTCTGATCAATGTTGTCCCACTTCCCTAGCAGTGTAAATTCTCAAGTTGAATATACTCATCATCTTTCTCATTATTCAATTCATCCACATTGATAGATTCAAGAAAATCTTCACTGCCAATCTCATTCTTATCCAATTAATTATCTTATTCTCCACTAATTGAATTATCAACTATGTTTCCAACCTTTGCAATTTTTATTTGAAACAACGTATTTATTGATATTTTCAATTTGGCTTTGAATTATTTCTTCAATCTTGTGGTTTCTTTTTCTTTTTCGAGACTCAGGCATGTACTTAGGAGGCATATTTAATCTAAGAATTTAGCAAACGATTCAAAGGAGTATTACATACACTTTTTCTTATATTACAATTTTATGAGACATTTATTCAAACTTTTAGTAAGCATATGAATCCAAAGCTCACCTTAATGAAGATTTATTTCAATAGATTAATGTAATTCCTAGTATTATCATAAAGTAGAAAAAATAACAAATACTAAAACTAAAAGCTCGTTATCTCTTCTTTGATCGGGTTCTTTGTCTACAAATTTAATAGAGTCACAAATATTTTTTTCCCTTTAATTCAAGATCACAAAGAATATACACAAATCTTATTTCATCTATTAAGCACGTCAAGGAATCTACTCATACATTTGAAAAAACAAAATCTAAACTAACAATAAAAAAAAGTAAGAGGATGAAGAAGTCAAACCTTCTATCTACCAAAAAAATTATTCTATTGGAATATCATTCGTCACATTTTAAGAAACTTAAAGGGGAAAGAAGAGAAAAAAGGATTTTTCTGTTTCTATGAATAAGCTTGATTGAATAAACTTTCTCTTAGATTTGGGTTGTAAATGTTAAATATTGAATTTTTAGAGGTAAAATTTCAAAAATTTGGGGGTTAAACGGAAAAAAATTCGAAACATAAGGGCCTTGTTGGGATTAACCAAATTTGGAGGGATTTTTTACAAAAAGCCAAAACATTAATAAAACCCTACAATTCCTCTCTTAAACCTATTTTCCTGTGTTTCTGCCTGGACGTCGCCTCGCACGCAGTGAGCCGCTCGCCCGCTTGAAACTGCCGATGCCATCGCAAGCGTCCGCTTCGCCTTCTTCTTCTTCTTCTTCTTCTTCTTCTTCTTCTTCTATTCTGAGCACCCCGTATCTCTTATTCTGTTTCGAGCACCCCATATCTCTAATCGCGCCACCGCCCTCGCGTGAGCCAGCCAACGCCGCAAGTCTTCCTTCAACCCTAATCAAGTCCAAGGTCGACGATCCTCCTTTCCAACGCAACCCTCTTTTTGTACGATCTCCTCAGAATTTGCACATCACAACCAGTAAACGTTGTCTGTTCGATTTGATTTGGGTAGTTGGTCTAGAGTCCCTGTTGCTTGTGTCGACCCTGTGCCCTAGCCGATTCGTGGGAGACCGGCGATGGCTAGGTCAACAAGTGAGGATCTGTACCTTAGGGTTTTCAATTGGATAAACCTTCGATAGAAAATTCACCTTGATTAATGTTCTTGAAATGATACAACCTTGAGTAATTTAGCTTATTCTGTTAGTATTTCAGTTATTGCGTGATTATCTATTTGAGGGTTTATGTTGAGAAACAAATATAAAGTTGTGAGTAACATCTAAATGTTTAGCTTTATTTTAAATTTCTACCATGGGCTAAGTTATGGTAGGCTTTCTAATCCGTTAGTTTTGTAATTGGATTCATAATAGTTCTAATCATTATATTGTGTTGATTAATTAAATGATGATAGTTGTTAGTCTCACTGAGGTTAGGAAGGAACCAATTATTATTTGTGAGATAAGTAAATTAGTATTATAGTTAGGATCTATCGTAATCATGTTTATTATTTTGTTTAGCTAATTTGTTAATTTTATAATTAGCTAAATTTAGTCCTTGACTTTGGGCTCGCATGGTTGATCGTGGGATATTCTCTTCTCGTATATGTTCTACATAAAAGGCGGGTACTTCTCCTTTGTACTCGTATAGTTCTTTTATCTTAAAACATGGTTGTTTATGTCTAAATAGGTTGCTTGGCCTTCTTTGTCGTTGATTGTTTATTGTCGCCGTTGATACCTTTCTTTGTTGATCTTCGAGATATTCGAAATTTCGTATCCGTACAGTCTTCCATTGAATTTTTTGTTCTGTAAATTATCGCTTGTATGCGAGTACTTAGAGGTTCATTAAATACAACTAGGTTTATATGGCATTAGAATTAAATATCCTACCTAGTAGTTTAGTTGCATATTCGTTGATTTCTGGTTGGTTTCTGGATTTTTTGTTTTTGTTCATTGTTATTCGGTTGTTTGTGCAATTGTATCATACACCATATCTGCACCGTTGCATATTGACGACTGTTGGACTTCCATATGGTTAAGCCGTCGTCAATCATCTAGTTGCTTGCCAGTTAACCACTTGTTGTGGTAGTTGCAAGAGTGGCAGCAAGGGTCCTGTTATGCCACACTCAACCACTCATGTAGAGTGGATGTTTGAATTGTAGGCAAACAGTTGACACCTTCACCGTTATTTCTGAGGGATATCAGTGTTGTTGATAGCTCCCCCTATATATCGGGGTTTTGAAGTAGTTGGCTCCCTAGTATCCTGTCCACTCAACCACATGTATTAGTGGTATCCATTGGAGTGTGTATAGTTGTCACTGCCCTACCCACTCGGTCACATAGATGTGATGTACTGGCGGCTTGACTGGCGTCAGGGGTGACACATTGCATTGCATCATATGCATTGATTTCATTTATGCATTTTCTTGTGTTTGTTGCATTTATATGAGGTATGATTGTTGCACTTAGTTGACATGCATGTATACGTCGAGATTTTGATCTCGCATTGTTATACGTGCTTAGAGGTTTTGATGTTATTATATCATGTGATTTTTCATACATGTTTAGTTGTCATTATATTCTATAGCATGTTGTTTTATATATGTTATATATGTTTAGGCCTCCTTATATTTCTTATGGACTGTACCTGTTATATCTCTACTTATTACAACTTGATTATGCCATGCTAATGTCTATTCATATACCCGCTGAGTCCGTCCGGACTCACCACCTCTGCTTCTTATTTTTATTTCAGATAACAGGTAATTGCATTACATGGATCCTGGAGAGAATTCAGTTGCTAGTTCCCTGCTGTTGAGTTTGTTTCGGTATTTGGTTTTACTATCATAGTACTTATTTATGCTTTCCGTATTTTTCACATTTACTTCATGGACTGTTATATATTTTGTTAGTCCAATATTGTCGTAGTCTGGTGTTGGAGTTTTCTTTGTATTCGAAATTTTTATTAGCTTTATTTCCATTAAAAGACGTTAAAGATTTTGCGATGTTTAATTCATTTTATCTATATCATTCTTAAAGATATAAACTGTGTGCTTGTGCTTTTATTTTCAGTTATGATGGCTGAGCCATCTTATGTGATGAGATGTGATATATTATATGTCCCAACTTGTCCTCCGTATAGGGGAGATGCTGCCCGATTGTCGAGTAAGCATGTGCCTATGGGGTGTGACAATTTTTTGTATCAGAGTCATGTTTTTCGATGTTTTGGTGTATGTGGGTAGTTTTGTGATGTTTTGATGTCTGTGGGTTTACGGACTTATTTTACAAGGTTAATCTATATTTTACAGATTTGTTTATATTATTTACGAAGTCATTTGCTTGACATGGTTTGGTCTGGTTGTGTTTTGGAATTTGGCAGCGACAATGTTGGGGCAATCGACCCAAGTTTGATTAGGTGGATCATGGGTTTTAATGTGTGTGTCAATATGATTAAGTTAGAGTTTCAGGTTGATCTAATATGTGTATGTGATTGTGTAGGTTTGCAGGATACACATAGACTTAGTTGGACGTGTTCGAGGCCGATGAAGGATGGCATGAGAAACAACCTGAGGGCTTGCATGCATCCGAGGGACCGTTGACAAAGCAGGGACGATGAGCCGAAGGAAGCGGACTTCGAGGCATACGTGAAGGATGGCCTGGAAGACAAGTCGTGGGCTTGCATGCATCTGAGGGACGAGAGCCAAAGTCGAAGTGGGCTTGAAGGCAACAAATTGAGGCTGCTGGAGCAGGGACAATGAGCTGAGGGAAGGGGACTTAGAGGCATACGTGAAGGGTGGCATGGGAGACAAGCCCCGGGCTTGCATACATCCGAGGGACGAGAGTCAAAGTCGACGAGGGCTTGAAGGCAACAGGTCGAGGCTGCTGAAGGAAGAGTCAACTGAGTCGTGAGGTTTCAAATGCTTAGAGAACTGTACTCAAGAAGGGAAATCCTAGGGTTCGAGTGCTGAGCGAATTGTGCTCGGGGAGAGGAAACCTTAGGTGGCAGTCGACTGGGATAGAGCACAGAGAGATCAGTCGACTGGTAAAGGGGCAGTCGACTAATGCTGTCGTCTGGTGTCGACCAGAATGCGAATCGTCAGGCTGAGACATTTGAATTCTCAAAGGTAATGGTCAGAAACAGAATCGAGCTCTATTTAAGGGAGCTCGTGTTTGACTATTTTTTCCTGGCGAAACATGCTTGGTAAGAGCCTATTAGTAGCCTACAAGTGCTCAGGTTGTGTCAAAGGATTGTGGCAAGGTTTCTCCACCAACAAGAAGTGACAAGAGCTAGCCGGAGGTGTACCGCGGAATCATCCACCGAAGGATCGGGATCGTCCACCTTACGGACAGCCGTGGAGTAGGAGTTTCATCTCCGAACCACGTAAATCGGAAGAAAAATCAAGAAATAGCTATTCACCCCCCCCCCCTCTAGCTAAACAGAAAGGTCCCAACAAACAAGATCTCTCCCGGCAACAAGAAGTAAGTTGGTTTTAAATTTTGACAAAATTATATCTAAATAATGTGTGTTGGTGTTATTAACAGATATGCCTCGTCGTATTGAGTTGTCTCCGCCCCGGGCTCATGGTCGTGGATGACGATCACTGGGGATGCCAGAGGAGGACGAGGGAGACACGGGTCAGGAGGTTAAGAGGCCCACCAGAGTGGAGTCGACTGGTCGAGGATCAGCTCACCAGGACCCTTTGGGTGAGCTGAGACCTCCACCACTGAGAGTACCTCTTCCTTATCCGACAGAAGTTCCAGTAGTACCATCTGAGGCAGGTCCATCAGTGCCACCAGTGGCAGTTCCTGGAGTGCCATTAGTGGTACCCCCTGCCCAAGCGGGTTGGCTTCTAGACAGAGCTCGGATTCCGTTGTTGGCAGCTTCTATGAAGAGTCGTTTCACACTGTTCCATAGGGAACCGGATCCGTATGCTGCTCATGCTTGGTTGGAGACATTGGAGGGTACCTTCAGCTATATGATCCTCATAGACATAGAGAAGGTGGAGTTGGCTACATATCACCTTCGAGATTAGGTCATCACTTAGTGGAACATGCAAAAGACTCTTATTGGTGGACGACCAATTTCTTTGGTTTCTTTATGCGAAGCTTTTGAGGGCAAGTATTATCCTGCCACATTTCGTATGACCCAATGATAGGAGTTTCTTGCTCTTCATCAGGGAGATCGCTCAGTTATAGAGTATGACTTGGAATTCAATCGCCTAGCGAAGTTTTGTCCTCAGTTGGTGGCTATAGAGGATGAGCGGACGACACAATTCACGCTGGGCTAAGTTGGATATATCCAGTTACGTATGTCTAGATGGGTTCCTACTTCTTATCGAGAGGCTCTGGATCGGGCTCTACACATCGAGATGATCCAGCATCAGTTGCATGGTGATAAGAAGAAAGGAAAGCAGACAACTCAGGGTTCAACAGGGACACAGAAACAGCAGACTGGAGGACAGAAGCGCAGTTTTCTCGGATTGGCTAGTTATTAACATCGATTTGTTGAGGGGTTTTCCAGCATCGCTTCACCGTGGACACGTCTAACCAGAAAATGTGTGAAATTTGTTTGGACAAACGCTTGTGAGACCAGTTTTCAGGAGCTCAAGCGGCGATTGGTGTCTACACCTGTTTTGGTGTTACCTTCAGGCAAGGACGGTTTCATACTCTACACTGACTCATCACATCAGGGTTTGGGTGCAATTTTGATGCAGCGTGAATGGGTAGTCTCTTATGCTTCACGTTAGCTGAAGGAGCATGAGAAGAACTATCCAGTTCATGACTTAGAGCTTACAGCCATTATTTTTGCCCTGAAGATATGGAGACATCATCTCTATGACATCACGTTTGAGATTTTCATGGATCATAAGAGCCTTAAGTATTTATTCACTCAGAAGGAGCTGAATCTATATCAGAGGAGATGGATAGAGTTCCTGAAGAATTATGACTGTACTATAAGATACCATCCAAGGAAAGCTAATGTGGTTGCAGATTCACTAAGCAGAAAATCCTGGAGTGTTCTGGCTTGTCATCGGGTTATGGTCACAGACTTAGTTCATAGCTTCTCAGAGTTGGGACTAGAGGAGCAGTGTTAGACAGAGAAATGGTTGTTGGTGACTATGGTTGCTTAGTCTTCGATCAGGACGAGGATCGGAGAGGCTTATGCCAGTGATCTGCATTTGAAGTTCCTAGGT
Organism: Boesenbergia rotunda; assembly: GCA_024364735.1. NCBI lineage: Eukaryota > Viridiplantae > Streptophyta > Magnoliopsida > Zingiberales > Zingiberaceae > Boesenbergia > Boesenbergia rotunda. The sequence continues at coordinate 75,837 of JAGFNQ010002971.1, read as the reverse complement.
AGCCAGATAGCTTCAGAGCAGCAAACTGACGTTACACGAGATGACGAGGGTATTCTATATTTCCGAGGGAGATTGTGGGTACCTAAGTCACATCCGGTCATGGAGGAGTTGCTTCAGGAGGCTCATCGATCTTGGTTTGCTATACATCCAAGCGGAACCCGTATGTATCGAGATTTGAGACGTTCCTATTGGTGGAACGGTATGAAGAAAGACATCATGGATTTTATTGCTAGATGTCTAGTGCCAGTAGGTGAAGGCCAAGCATCAGAGACCTGCTAGATTACCTCAGAAGATCTCTATTCCTGAGTGGAAATGGGTGCACATTACTATGGATTTCGTTGTGGGATTACAGAGGCCTCGGAGAAGACATGACGAGATTTGGGTGATCGTTGATCGATTAAGCAAATCCGCTCATTTCGTGGGGATTCAGAGGATAGATTCACTGGACAAGCTAGCAGATTTGTATTGTCGTGAGATTATCAGACTACACGGTGACCCCTTAACCATCATATCAGACAGAGACCCGCATTTCACTTCGCGATTTTGGCAGAGTTTGCAGCAGGCTATGGGTACCGAGCTTCGATTCAGTACAGCCTTTTATCCGTAGACGGACAGACAGTCAGAGCGTACCATTCAGACGCTAGAGGATTTATTGAGATCCTGTATTTTGGACGTTGGAGGCAACTGGGAAGATCACATGCACTTGGTTGAGTTTACCTATAATAATAACTATCATTCTGCTATTCAGATGGCACCCTTCGAGGCGTTATATGGTAGGGCTTGCAGGACACCCACCCTCTGAGAGGAGGTTGGGGAATCTCAGTTGCTTGGACCTCAGAGTATTCAGTGTGATGCAGAGCTAGTCCGTATTATCAGACGCAGGCTGTCAGAGGCTCAGGATCGCCAGAAGAGTTATGCAGATCAGACACAGACCCTTGGAGTTCTCTGTGAGCAATCACGTGTTCTTACGGGTATCACCCACGAAAGGGGAAGAGGTTTGGGTTGCGAGGTAAGCTTGCTCCACGCTACATTGGACCGTTTCAGATTCTGGAGCGGATTGGAGCAGTAGCTTATCGTCTGGCATTACTACCGCCTTTAGCTGGAGTTCACGACGTGTTTCATGTTTTCATGTTGAGGAAATATGTACCAGATCCTACTCATGTTTTATCGGAGGTGTCGGTCACACTTTAGCCAGACGCGACCTACGAGGAATTACCTATGCAGATTCTGGACCGCAAGGAACACCGGTTGAGGAACAAGACAGTTCGGTTGGTTAAAGTTGGTTGGCAGCACCACTCTAAGGAGGAAGCTACTTGGGAGCTCGAGGATACGATCAAAGATCGCTACCCTCATGTAACGACCCGGAAAATTCTCTTAATATTTTCTTTAAAATATTGAGCATGTCTAGATAATTTTCCGAAGGACCTAGAAATATTAATACGAACTTTGGCCTAGAAATCCATATTTTCTCATTTAAATTGAGAAAACTAGGCACTAATGGGCCTTATATGGGCTTTTTAGTACCATAATTATTGGTGGCTTTTAGGTAAAAAATTAATATAAATATAAAGGGGTTTAATGAGGAATATTAACATGAATTTTAATCTAGAAATCCATGTTTTTCCATTTAAATTGAGGAAATTGGCACTAATGGGCCTTAGATGGGATTTTTAGTAGCATGATTATTGGAGAATTTTAGGTAAAAAGTTATAAAAATATAAAAGTATTTTAATGAGAAATATTAACATAATTATGGGGTAATTTTTAAGGGATTTTCGGAATAATAGAAAAATAAAATAAAAATAAATGGAAAAAAAATTAGAGCATGCACCAAGGATTTGAACCTTGGACCTCTTCTACAACCATGCATGCTCTAACCAACTCACCTAGCAAGGGAATGTTATGAGGGAATGAAATGGAGTTTGGTTAAGGCTTAAGGGAAGATGAAGAGACACCATGACTCTTCACTTACCCTCCTTAATGTGTTATAAAGAGGGGGAATGGGAGTTTCTTTCTTCCTCCTTCCTCATTCTAGCCGAAACCCAAGGAGAGGGTTCTCCCTTGGAAAAAGTTCTCCTAAGGCTCCATCTCCAAGATCTAAGGCTTTTACAAGGGTACAAGGGCTAGGGGTGGTCAAGAGGCAACAAGATCTTCATCCTTCTTCCAAATCTAAGGTCTATACTCAAGATCAACCAAGGTAAGACTCCCTCACCTGTGGTATAATAGTTCCTTATGATTTTCATGATTTTTAGCATAATATAAGGTTTGGTGTTGGGTTTTGATGTTGAGAAAAATCATGTTTAGACCCTTATGATTTTCGGCCACCAAGGTTTTGGGGTCCATGATGATGTTAAAAATCTTGATTATGCTTTCTAAGGGGTTCTCATGATGTTTAGAGAATAAATATAAATTATGGGAATTTTTGGAGTACCCTAAGTCCCCTTAGGGTTGGGTACCATTATAGGGATTTTCATGGCTAGAGTTGGATTTAACCCTTCACTCATGTATCTTGTGTACCCTTATGATACAAAGGGAGGTGGAAGGGATTTATGTGAAATTGTTACAAGGTTTTGTGACCTTATGGGATTCGGCCAAGAAGGGACTAGGGCCAAGGGTTAGGGGCTTACCTCAAGTAGGGGCCCTAATGACCCTATGGTATGGTATGGTATGGTGAATGTTTAATGGTTGATTGGGGATGTTAATGAAATATTTCCATGCACCCATGTCTTATTAGGTTTCGGCCAGCCCTAGGAAGGGGGCCTAAAGGTTAGGGTTAACCCTAATCATGAGCCCCAATGGCTTCCTATGAACTCATAGATGATGTATGGTTGTTCCTTTACCTTATGTTATCTTACATGTTTATGGAATTGATGAAACTCCTTCATATAGGTTTCGGCCCAGCCATGTATCTAGGGTTTGGGGTGGAGTTAGGGTTCAAAGAATGATGGTTTATGTTTACCATGAAGTATATATATGTATAGGTTCAAGCATGTGGTAGAAATCATGTTACCAATAACCCTAAGTTTAAGCACCATGGTTTATGTTTTATGTTTGTATGGTTATGATTGGATGTCATACTTAATAGGGTTATTTATGAATGTCATATGTTTTATGTCATGCACTTGGATGGTAGGTAGCATGTTTATGGAAGTCCTACCTATGTATGCTTATGTTATGTAGAGAACCATGCTATGTCATTGGGTATGTTAAGAACCATGCTATGTCATTGGGTATGTTCATGTTATGAATGATGCTATGATAGGTATGTTAGGTTTATGTTCATGATAAGAATGATGCCACGATAAGTATGTTAGGTTTATGTTCATGATAAGAATGATGCCACGATAAGTATGTTAGGTTTATATTCACGATACGAATGATGCCATGATAGGTATGTTATGTTTATGTTCATGATAAGAATGATGCCATGATAAGTATGTTATGTTTATGTTCATGATAAGAATGATGCCATGATAAGTATGTTATGTTTATGTTCATGATAAGAATGATGTATGCCATGTTTTACGAATGATGATGCATGCCATGTTTTATGAATGATGATGCATGCCATGTTTTATGAAAGAAGATGCATGCCATGTTATGAATGAAAGATGATGCTTATGTCTTTAAGGCATAAATATGCTAAACGGCACGGTCGATGGTCGACGGTACGACGGTCGTGAGGACCGGTAAATGGGCCGGTAGACGGGCCGAGCCGTAACAAGTTATGCTATGTTAAAGATGCCATGAATGTCTTATGAATGATGAAGCATGTAAAGTATTTTACTTTATGAATGGGCTTGTACCGGACCGAAGTATGGGTCCAAGGGATGGGCACCTTAAGAACGCCCCGGTTCTGGACTACCGACTATGCTGTCCACGGTTCTGGCACTACCGAAGCTGTGCAACAGGGATGGGCACCTTAAGAACGCCTCGGTTCGGGGACTACCGACTATGCTGTCCTTACCCTAGTAGGTCGAGGCTAGCTACCTCGTATTTACTTAGGGATGCGCGCTTATGATGTATGTATGTGGTACAAGCCAGGGCCCAATGATATGATGATTATGTTTAAGCATTTAAAAGTATGTTTTAAAAGTTAAGCATCCTTATGTATATGCATTCCACTCATGCATTCATTCATGTTATGCATTATGCTATGTTGATAAGATTTTATGCTTACACTTCATGTTAAGAAATATGCATGAGAATAAATGATCTATGCCATGATTATGTTAAGAAGATGTTCATATGCTATGATAGGAAGTATGCTTATGTTTAGGCCATACAGGTTGTTTTACACCTTATGGACATGTTTATACCATGTATTATGCCATGTCAAGAATGTTTAGGATGTTATGTTTATACCATGAATTATGTCAAGAATGTTTAGGATGTTATGTTTATACCATGAATTATGCCATGTAGTATGCCATGTTTACCATGAATTATGCCATGCTAGGAACGTTGATTATGTTTATGCTTATGCCATATAGTATGCCATGTTTAGAATGTTATTATGTTATGTTCATGCCACGTATTATGCCATGCTTAGAATGTTTACTATGTTTATGATTATGCCATGTCTTATGCCATGCTAGGAATGTTCATTTATGTTTATGTTCATGCCATGCTATGTATATGATAAGTGATTCAAGATGTGATGTTCTAAGTAGAGCACCAAGTATGTTAAAGTTTCATGTGCTCATTATGAGATGATGAATGGTTTTTGTGAGTAGGAAAGAGTCTTACTAAGCCTGTGTGCTTATAGTCTTATTTCCTTATACCGCAGATCATTCAAGGGGACAATGATGGAAGCAGCAGGAGGGCAAGAATGCATGTGTGTGGTAGTGACTTGGCCCAGGAAACCCTATGTTTACCGTTTATGCTAGAACTTTATTTTGGTCACTTATATGCTTGAATAATGACTTATGGAACTCTATGATGTGATGTTAAGTATGACACGATATGATGTTTCCATGTCATTATGTTAAGAATGGTAATAGGGCATGTATAAGATAAAGTTATTCCGCTGCCTTATGATGTCTACATGCCCTAAGTATGTTAACGTAACGCCGCTTATGGAAAAAAAAAAGCGGGCGTTACAGGTTGGTATCAGAGCGGTTACCATCTCACTACACACACATCAAGCCCTCTTCCTGCCGCTTCCAAGTAAGTACCTCTATGCATACTTTATTTTCTCTTATGATTCTAGAATATGCTAGAATATGCAAGTATGGATGATACCTTAGGATTCTAGAATATGCAAGTATGAATGATGTTTTATGATGAAAAGTACTTTAGGATATGTAACTATGAACGATACTTTATCTTATATTTTATTATGAAACCAAACACTTTAGGATTTAATGTGCGGGTAGGAATAACCAAGACTTATATTAGTCGTACTTGTCTTTTATGAAGAGAAGCCTGGCTAGAAGACAGAGTAATAGAATTAATGAGACTACTTTATCGCCCGACCCGATGCTCAATATACCTTATATCATAACCTATCTTAAGTCACATTATAAGACAATCATGTATAAGTATTCTGCCTTATACATTCGGTCTAAGTTAGTCATAATACAATTAGTCAGAAGTGTGACTCAACCTTATGTTCATAAACCTAGTATTAATTGAGCACCATCATAATATTAGTAATTAAGGTGAACCTAGTATTAACATAATGTTATATAACCTGTACATTATATGAGTTACTAATCATCTAATATAATTATATTATATTATATAAGGCAAATGATAATAATATGAGAGCGTGTACTAATATAGGATTATTATAAATATAACTATACTAATTCCTTATCATATAACTATTGTCATAATTCACCTATCATATAGGTTATTAATATGAGCCTACCTACAGGTTGACATGTATCATCTCAATCTATAAGTTATCACCTATACATATTATTCCATAAGCAAATTATAGGTATTATACCTATAATTTATATGATAAAGAACTATAATTTATGATATTATGTATAATCTATAATATAGTCTCATGTAGGGAATTATATGATAGCCTACATACATAAGATTATAACACTCTCACCTATGTTAGCATATAGTATTAGTTCCATTATACTAATACTAATATAATTAATGGTATAAGTCATACGGTATAACCTAAAATGATACGCATAGGGTAGTGCCCTAATTATATTAACACTTTTTATAGATTATGGGTCCACTATATTTTCATACTAATTATAAATATTAGAATTATCAACGTATGCTTCACTATTATCTTATATATAATATATAAGATTGCCTTAAGTTATGTTATGGTAATATAATAAATATGATATCATTTATCATATAATAACCATTAACTAATATAATTCATAGCTCATGTTGTGAACTAATATTTCGGAAGCATACTATTATTAGGTTTACCTATAATTATAATGACTATATAATTATGATATATGCCTATGATTACATCGTAGAGCTATTAATGACACTAGCTCCATTATATGTTAAGGAGATGATCAGACTTCATGGAGTTCCCAAGACCATCATCTCAGATAGAGATGGTCGCTTTACTTCACATTTTTGGGAATGCATCCAGAAGTCTCTCGGCACTAAACTAAGGTTCAGTACCGCTTTTCACCCTCAGACTGATGGGCAAACGGAACGGGTGAATCAAGTATTTGGAGGATATGTTGAGAGCTTGTGCCTGGATTTTAAAGGGAGCTGGTGTCGATATCTATGCTTAGCGGAATTTGCTTACAACAATAGCTACCAAGCTACTATTGGAATGGCACCTTATGAAGCGTTGTACGGGAGGAGATGTAGGTCTCCGATCTGTTGGTACGAGGGTGGTGAAAAGAAGGAGATGGGACTCACAACGGAGGTCATCGACAGCACCACCCGAGCTGTACAGAATATTCAACAACGGATAGAAGCTGCTCGGAGCCGGCAGAAGAGTTATGCCGATGTCCGGCGTAGACCACTGGAATTTAATGTTGGAGATTTGGTGTTCCTCAAAGTGGCTCCTATGAAAGGGGTGACAAGATATGGGAGGAAAGGAAAACTAAGTCCGCGTTATGTGGGGCCGTACCTGATTCTGAAAAGAGTTGGTAAGGTGGCATATGAGCTGGAGCTGCCTTCAGAGATGTCGGCCATTCATAATGTGTTCCATGTGTCAACGCTTAAAAAGTATATCCCGAATATGGACCAAGTGATCGAACCACAGACAGTACAAGTGCCGGAGGACCTGAGCTATGAAAGCAGACCTATCCAGAGCTTGGATCGGGAAATCAAGAAGCTAAGGAGTAAGGAAGTACCCTTAGTCAAGGTCCTATGGCAAAGTCAACGGTTCGAGGAAGCTACCTGGGAACGCGAGGATGAGATGAGGCGCAAGTACCCGGAGTTATTCTAAGTTCGAGGACGAACTTTCACGAGGTATGGGGGATTGTAACGACCCGGAAAATTCTCTTAATATTTTCTTTAAAATATTGAGCATGTCTAGATAATTTTCCGAAGGACCTAGAAATATTAATACGAACTTTGGCCTAGAAATCCATGTTTTCTCATTTAAATTGAGAAAACTAGGCACTAATGGGCCTTATATGGGCTTTTTAGTACCATAATTATTGGTGGATTTTAGGTAAAAATTAATATAAATATAAAGGGGTTTAATGAGGAATATTAACATGAATTTTAATCTAGAAATCCATGTTTTTCCATTTAAATTGAGGAAATAGGCACTAATGGGCTTTAGATGGGCTTTTTAGTACCATGATTATTGGAGAATTTTAGGTAAAAAGTTATAAAAATATAAAGGTATTTTAATGGGAAATATTAACATAATTATGGGGTAATTTTTAAGGGATTTTCGGAATAATAGAAAAATAAAATAAAAATAAATGGAAAAAATTAGAGCATGCACCAAGGATTTGAACCTTGGACCTCTTCTACAACCATGCATGCTCTAACCAACTCACCTAGCAAGGGAATGTTATGAGGGAATGAAATGGAGTTTGGTTAAGGCTTAAGGGAAGATGAAGAGACACCATGACTCTTCACTTACCCTCCTTAATGTGTTATAAAGAGGGGGAATGGGAGTTTCTTTCTTCCTCCTTCCTCATTCTAGCCGAAACCCAAGGAGAGGGTTCTCCCTTGGAAAAAGTTCTCCTAAGGCTCCATCTCCAAGATCTAAGGCTTTTACAAGGGTACAAGGGCTAGGGGTGGTCAAGAGGCAACAAGATCTTCATCCTTCTTCCAAATCTAAGGTCTATACTCAAGATCAACCAAGGTAAGACTCCTCACCTGTGGTATAATAGTTCCTTATGATTTTCATGATTTTTAGCATAATATAAGGTTTGGTGTTGGGTTTTGATGTTGAGAAAAATCATGTTTAGACCCTTATGATTTTCGGCCACCAAGGTTTTGGGGTCCATGATGATGTTAAAAATCTTGATTATGCTTTCTAAGGGGTTCTCATGATGTTTAGAGAATAAATATAAATTATGGGAATTTTTGGAGTACCCTAAGTCCCCTTAGGGTTGGGTACCATTATAGGGATTTTCATGGCTAGAGTTGGATTTAACCCTTCACTCATGTATCTTGTGTACCCTTATGATACAAAGGGAGGTGGAAGGGATTTATGTGAAATTGTTACAAGGTTTTGTGACCTTATGGGATTCGGCCAAGAAGGGACTAGGGCCAAGGGTTAGGGGCTTACCTCAAGTAGGGGCCCTAATGACCCTATGGATATGGTATGGTGGAATGTTTAATGGTTGATTGGGGATGTTAATGAAATTTTCCATGCACCCATGTCTTATTAGGTTTCGGCCAGCCCTAGGAAGGGGGCCTAAAGGTTAGGGTTAACCCTAATCATGAGCCCCAATGGCTTCCTATGGACTCATAGATGATGTATGGTTGTTCCTTTACCTTATGATATCTTACATGTTTATGGAATTGATGAAACTCCTTCCTATAGGTTTCGGCCCAGCCATGTATCTAGGGTTTGGGGTGGAGTTAGGGTTCAATGAATGATGGTTTATGTTTACCATGAAGTATATATATGTATAGGTTCAAGCATGTGGTAGAAATCATGTTACCAATAACCCTAAGTTTAAGCACCATGGTTTATGTTTTATGTTTGTATGGTTATGATTGGATGCCATACTTAATAGGGTTATTTATGAATGTCATATGTTTTATGCCATGCACTTGGATGGTAGGTAGCATGTTTATGGAAGTCCTACCTATGTATGCTTATGTTATGTAGAGAACCATGCTATGTCATTGGGTATGTTAAGAACCATGCTATGTCATTGGGTATGTTCATGTTATGAATGATGCTATGATAGGTATGTTAGGTTTATGTTCATGATAAGAATGATGCCACAATAAGTATGTTAGGTTTATGTTCATGATAAGAATGATGCCACGATAAGTATGTTAGGTTTATATTCACGATACGAATGATGTCATGATAGGTATGTTATGTTTATGTTCATGATAAGAATGATGCCATGATTAGTATGTTATGTTTATGTTCATGATAAGAATGATGCCATGATAAGTATGTTATGTTTATGTTCATGATAAGAATGATGTATGCCATGTTTTACGAATGATGATGCATGCCATGTTTTATGAATGGTGATGCATGCCATGTTTTATGAAAGAAGATGCATGCCATGTTATGAATGAAAGATGATGCTTATGTCTTTAAGGCATAAATATGCTAAACGGCACGGTCGATGGTCGACGGTACGACGGTCGTCAGGACCGATAAATGGGCCGGTAGACGGGCCGAG
>JAGFNQ010002971.1:0-63249 GCA_024364735.1 Boesenbergia rotunda | reverse complement strand
ATTCTCTTAATATTTTCTTAAAATATTGAGCATGTCTAGATAATTTTCTGAAGGACCTAGAGGTATTAATACGAACTTTGGCCTAGAAAATCCATATTTTCTCATTTAAATTGAGAAAACTAAGTACTAATGGGCCTTATGTGGGCTTTTTAGTACCATGATTATAGGTGGATTTTAGGTAATAATTAGTATAAATATAAATAGTATTTAATTAGGCATATTAGCATGATTATGGGTAAGTCTTAGCCTAATTTTTCCTATTTTAATGGAGAAATTAGGTACTAATGAGCTTTAAATGGGCTCCAAAAATGAGTATTAATTAGGTAAAATAAATATAAATATAAAAGAATTTTATTTAGGAATATTAGCATAATTATGGGTGATTTTAGGGGGATTTTCGGAATTTAGGAAAAATAAAAATAATAAAATAAATGAAATAAAAATAAAATAAAAATAAAGGTGCATGAGCCAAGGATTGAACCTTGGACCTCTAGTACAACCATGCATGCTTTAACCAACTCACTTAGCAAGGGAATATTATAAGGGAATGAAATGAAGATTGGTTAAGGCTTAAAAGAAGATGAAGGGTCATTGAGAGACTCTTCATTTACCTCTTTAATGGGTGATAAATAGGGGGGTTTGGGAGTTTCTTTCTTTCTTCCTTCAATTGCATTTCCTCCTCTCCTCCTTCCTCATTCTAGCCGAACACCTCCAAGGGAGTTCTCCCTTGGAAAAGCTTCCACCAAGGCTTCATCTCCTAGATCTAAGGTCTTCACAAGAGTACAAGGGCAAGGAGGGATCAAGGGTCAAGAGCTCTACAAGTTCTCTCTCTTTTAAGGTCTAAAAATCAAGAAACCCCAAGGTAAGACTCCCTCACCTGTGGTATAATAGTTCCTTATGATTTTCATGATTTTTAACATAATATAAGGTTTGGTGTTGGGTTTTGATGTTGAGAAAAATCATGTTTAGACCCTTATGATTTTCGGCCACCAAGGTTTTGGGGTCCATGATGATGTTAAAAATCTTGATTATGCTTTCTAAGGGGTTCTTATGATGTTTAGAGAATAAATATAAATTATGGGAATTTTTGGAGTACCCTAAGTCCCCTTAGGGTTGGGTACCATTATAGGGATTTTCATGGCTAGAGTTGGATTTAACCCTTCACTCATGTATCTTGTGTACCCTTATGATACAAAGGGAGGTGGAAGGGATTTATGTGAAATTGTTACAAGGTTTTGTGACCTTATGGGATTCGGCCAAGAAGGGACTAGGGCCAAGGGTTAGGGGCTTACCTCAAGTAGGGGCCCTAATGACCCTATGGTATGGTATGGTGAATGTTTAATGGTTGATTAGGGATGTTAATGAAATTTTTCCATGCACCCATGTCTTATTAGGTTTCGGCCAGCCCTAGGAAGGGGGCCTAAAGGTTAGGGTTAACCCTAATCATGAGCCCCAATGGCTTCCTATGGACTCATAGATGATGTATGGTTGTTCCTTTACCTTATGCTATCTTACATGTTTATGGAATTGATGAAACTCCTTCCTATAGGTTTCGGCCCAGCCATGTATCTAGGGTTTGGGGTGGAGTTAGGGTTCAAAGAATGATGGTTTATGTTTACCATGAAGTATATATATGTATAGGTTCAAGCATGTGGTAGAAATCATGTTACCAATAACCCTAAGTTTAAGCACCATGGTTTATGTTTTATGTTTGTATGATTATGATTGGATGCCATACTTAATAGGGTTATTTATGAATGTCATATGTTTTATGCCATGCACTTGGATGGTAGGTAGCATGTTTATTGAAGTCCTACCTATGTATGCTTATATTATGTAGAGAACCATGCTATGTCATTGAGTATGTTAAGAACCATGCTATGTCATTGGGTATGTTCATGTTATGAATGATGCTATGATAGGTATGTTAGGTTTATGTTCATGATAAGAATGATGCCACGATAAGTATGTTAGGTTTATGTTCATGATAAGAATGATGCCACGATAAGTATGTTAGGTTTATATTCACGATACGAATGATGCCATGATAGTATGTTATGTTATGTTCATGATAAGTATGTTATGTTTATGTTCATGATAAGAATGATGCCATGATAAGTATGTTATGTTTATGTTCATGATAAGAATGATGTATGCCATGTTTTACGAATGATGATGCATGTCATGTTTTATGAATGATGATGCATGTCATATTTTATGAAAGAAGATGCATGCCATGTTATGAATGAAAGATGATGCTTATGTCTTTAAGGCATAAATATGCTAAACGGCACGGTCGATGGTCGACGGTACGACGGTCTTGAGGACCGGTAAATGGGCCGGTAGACGGGCCGAGCCGTAACAAGTTATGCTATGTTAAAGATGTCATGAATGTCTTATGAATGATGAAGCATGTAAAGTATTTTACTTTATGAATGGTCTTGTACCGGACCGAAGTATGGGTCCAAGGGATGGGCACCTTAAGAACGCCCCGGTTCTGGACTACCGACTATGCTGTCCATGGTTCTCGCACTACCGAAGCTGTGCAACAGGGATGGGCACCTTAAGAATGCCTCGGTTCGGGGACTACCGACTATGCTGTCCTTACCCTAGTAGGTCGAGGCTAGCTACCTCGTATTTACTTAGGGATGCGCGCTTATGATGTATGTATGTGGTACAAGCCAGGGCCCAATGATATGATGAATATGTTTAAGCATTAAAAGTATGTTTTAAAAAGTTAAGCATCCTTATGTATATACATTTCCCCTCATGCATTCATTCATGTTATGCATTATGCTATGTTAACAAGATTTGATGCTTACTCTTCATGTTAAGAAAGATGCATGAGAAGAATTGATCTATGCCACGATTATGTTAAAAGGATGCTCATATGCTATGATAAGAAGTATGCCTATGTATCATGCCATGTTAGGAACGTTTATGATGTTTATGTTTATACCTTGTAGCATGCCATGTTTAGAATGTTTATTATGTTTACATTATGCCATGTCTCATGCCATGATAGGAATGTTCACTTATGTTTATGATCATGCCATGTTCAATATATGATAAATGATTCAAGTTGTTATGTCCTAAGTAGAGCACTAAGTATGTTAATGTTTTATGTGCTCATTATGAAATGATGAATGGTTTTTGTGAGTAGGAAAGAGTCTTACTAAGCCTGTGTGCTTATAGTCTTATTTCCTTATACCGCAGATCATTCCAGGGGACAATGATGGAAGCAGCAGGAGGACAAGAAAACATGTGTGTGGTAGTGACTTGGCCCAGGAAACTCTATGCTTATCGTTTATGCTAGAACTTGACTTTGGTCTCTTATATGCTTGAATAATGACTTATGGAACTCTATGATAAGATGTTAAGTATGATATGATATGACATGATATGATGTTTAAGCATGAAGTCAATATGCCAAGGTTCGTATGTCATTATGTTAAGGATGTTAGTAGGGCATGTATAAGTTAAAGTTATTCCGCTGCCTTATGATGTCTACATGCCTTAAGTATGTTAACGTAACGTCGCTTAGGAAAAAAAAACGGGCGTTACAGGTTGGTATCAGAGCAGTAACCATCTCACTACACACACATCAAGCCCTCTTCCTGCATCTTCCAAGTAAGTACCTCTTTACATATGTTATAGTAGTAAGATGTTTTATGGTTTTAAGATATGCAAGTATGAACGATAGTTATGATGAAAAGTACTTTAGGATATGTAACGATGAATGATATTTATCTTCTTTTATGAATCAAATATTTAGAATAATATAGGGGTAGAAAAAAAAATTGATATTGGCTATACTTGTATTTGGTGAAGAAAAACATGGCTAGAAGACAGAGCAATAGAATTAATGAGACTGCTTCATCGCCCGACCTATTGCTCAATATACCTTATATCATAACCTATCTTAAGTCACATTATAAGACAATCATGTATAAGTATTCTGCCTTATACATTCGGTCTAAGTTAGTCATAATACAATTAGTCAGAAGTGTGACTCAACCTTATGTTCATAAACCTAGTATTAATTGAGCACCATCATAATATTAGTAATTAAGGTGAATCTAGTATTAACATAATGTTATATAACCTGTATATTATATGAGTTACTAATCATCTAATATAATTATATTATATTATATAAGGCAAATGATAATAATATGAGAGCGTGTACTAATATAGGATTATTATAAATATAACTATACTAATTCCTTATCATATAACTATTGTCATAATTCACCTATCATATAGGTTATTAATATGAGCCTACCTACAGGTTGACATGTATCATCTCAATCTATAAGTTATCACCTATACATATTATTCCATAAGCAAATTATAGGTATTATACCTATAATTTATATGATAAAGAACTATAATTTATGATATTATGTATAATCTATAATATAGTCTCATGTAGGGAATTATATGATAGCCTACATACATAAGATTATAACACTCTCACCTATGTTAGCATATAGTATTAGTTCCATTATACTAATACTAATATAATTAATGGTATAAGTCATACGGTATAACCTAAAATGATACGCATAGGGTAGTGCCCTAATTATATTAACACTTTTTATAGATTATGGGCCCACTATATTCTCATACTAATTATAAATATTAGAATTATCAACGTATGCTTCACTATTATCTTATATATAATATATAAGATTACCTTAAGTTATGTTATGGTAATATAATAAATATGATTTCATTTATCATATAATAACCATTAACTAATATAATTCATAGCTCATGTTGTGAACTAATATTTCGGAAGCATACTATTATTAGGTTTACCTATAATTATAATAACTATATAATTATGATATATGCCTATGATTACATCGTAGAGCTATTAATGACACTAGCTCCATTATATGTTAAGGAGATGATCAGACTTCATGGAGTTCCCAAGACCATCATCTCAGATAGAGATGGTCGCTTTACTTCACATTTTTGGGAATGCATCCAGAAGTCTCTCGGCACTAAACTAAGGTTCAGTACCGCTTTTCACCCTCAGACTGATGGGCAAACGGAACGGGTGAATCAAGTATTTGGAGGATATGTTGAGAGCTTGTGCCTAGATTTTAAAGGGAGCTGGTGTCGATATCTATGCTTAGCAGAATTTGCTTACAACAATAGCTACCAAGCTACTATTAGAATGACACCTTATGAAGCGTTGTACGGGAGGAGATGTAGGTCTCTGATCTGTTGGTACGAGGGTGGTGAAAAGAAGGAGATGGGACTCACAACGGAGGTCATCGACAGCACCACCCGAGCTGTACAGAATATTCGACAACGGATAGAAGCTGCTCGGAGCCGGCAGAAGAGTTATGCCGATGCCCGGCGTAGACCACTGGAATTTAATGTTGGAGATATGATGTTCCTCAAAGTGGCTCCTATGAAAGGGGTGACAAGATATGCGAGGAAAGGAAAACTAAGTCCGCGTTATGTGGGGCCGTACCTGATTCTGAAAAGAGTTGGTATGGTGGCATATGAGCTGGAGCTGCCTTCAGAGATGTCGACCATTCATAATGTGTTCCATGTGTCAACGCTTAAAAAGTATTTCCCGAATATGGACCAAGTGATCGAACCACAGACAGTACAAGTGCCGGAGGACCTGAGCTATGAAAGCAGATCTATCCAGAGCTTGGATCGGGAAATCAAGAAGCTAAGGAGTAAGGAAGTACCCTTAGTCAAGGTCCTATGGCAAAGTCAATGGTTCGAGGAAGCTACCTGGGAACGCGAGGACGAGATGAGGCGCAAGTACCCGGAGTTGTTCTAAGTTCGAGGACGAACTTTCACGAGGTATGGGAGATTGTAACGACCCGAAAAATTCTCTTAATATTTTCTTAAAATATTGAGCATGTCTAGATAATTTTCCGAAGGACCTAGAGGTATTAATACGAACTTTGGCCTAGAAAATCCATGTTTTCTCATTTAAATTGAGAAAACTAAGTACTAATGGGCCTTATGTGGGCTTTTTAGTACCATGATTATAGGTGGATTTTAGGTAATAATTAGTATAAATATAAATAGTATTTAATTAGGCATATTAGCATGATTATGGGTAAGTCTTAGCCTAATTTTTCCTATTTTAATGGAGAAATTAGGTACTAATGAGCTTTAAATGGACTCCAAAAATGGGTATTAATTAGGTAAAATTAATATAAATATAAAAGAATTTTATTTAGGAATATTAGCATAATTATGGGTGATTTTAGGAGGATTTTCGGAATTTAGGAAAAATAAAAATAATAAAATAAATGAAATAAAAATAAAATAAAAATAAAGGTGCATGAGCTAAGGATTGAACCTTGGACCTCTAGTACAACCATGCATGCTTTAACCAACTCACCTAGCAAGGGAATGTTATAAGGGAATGAAATGGAGATTGGTTAAGGCTTAAAAGAAGATGAAGGGTCATGGAGAGACTCTTCATTTACCTCTTTAATGGGTGATAAATAGGGGGGTTTGGGAGTTTCTTTCTTCCTTCAATTGCATTTCCTCCTCTCCTCCTTCCTCATTCAAGCCGAACACCTCCAAGGGAGTTCTCCCTTGGAAAAGCTTCCACCAAGGCTTCATCTCCTAGATCTAAGGTCTTCACAAGAATACAAGGGCAAGGAGGGATCAAGGGTCAAGAGCTCTACAAGTTCTCTCTCTTTTAAGGTCTAAAAATCAAGAAACCCCAAGGTAAGACTCCCTCACCTGTGGTATAATAGTTCCTTATGATTTTCATGATTTTTAACATAATATAAGGTTTGGTGTTGGGTTTTGATGTTGAGAAAAATCATGTTTAGACCCTTATGATTTTCGGCCACCAAGGTTTTGGGGTCTATGATGATGTTAAAAATCTTGATTATGCTTTCTAATGGGTTCTCATGATGTTTAGAGAATAAATATAAATTATGGGAATTTTTGGAGTACCCTAAGTCCCCTTAGGGTTGGGTACCATTATAGGGATTTTCATGGCTAGAGTTGGATTTAACCCTTCACTCATGTATCTTGTGTACCCTTATGATACAAAGGGAGGTGGAAGGGATTTATGTGAAATTGTTACAAGGTTTTGTGACCTTATGGGATTCGGCCAAGAAGGGACTAGGGCCAAGGGTTAGGGGCTTACCTCAAGTAGGGGCCCTAATGACCCTATGGTATGGTATGGTGAATGTTTAATGGTTGATTAGGGATGTTAATGAAATTTTTTCATGCACCCATGTCTTATTAGGTTTCGTCCAGCCCTAGGAAGGGGGCCTAAAGGTTAGGGTTAACCCTAATCATGAGCCCCAATGGCTTCCTATGGACTCATAGATGATGTATGGTTGTTCCTTTACCTTATGCTATCTTACATGTTTATGGAATTGATGAAACTCCTTCCTATAGGCTTCGGCCCAGCCATGTATCTAGGGTTTGGGGTGGAGTTAGGGTTCAAAGAATGATGGTTTATGTTTACCATGAAGTATATATATGTATAGGTTCAAGCATGTGGTAGAAATCATGTTACCAATAACCCTAAGTTTAAGCACCATGGTTTATGTTTTATGTTTGTATGGTTATGATTGGATGCCATACTTAATAGGGTTATTTATGAATGTCATATGTTTTATGCCATGCACTTGGATGGTAGGTAGCATGTTTATGGAAGTCCTACCTATGTATGCTTATGTTATGTAGAGAACCATGCTATGTCATTGGGTATGTTAAGAACCATGCTATGTCATTGGGTATGTTCATGTTATGAATGATGCTATGATAGGTATGTTAGGTTTATGTTCATGATAAGAATGATGCCACGATAAGTATGTTAGGTTTATGTTCATGATAAGAATGATGCCACGATAAGTATGTTAGGTTTATATTCACGATACGAATGATGCCATGATAGGTATGTTATGTTTATGTTCATGATAAGAATGATGTCATGATAAGTATGTTATGTTTATGTTCATGATAAGAATGATGTCATAATAAGTATGTTATGTTTATGTTCATGATAAGAATGATGTATGTCATGTTTTACGAATGATGATGCATGCCATGTTTTATGAATGATGATGCATGTCATGTTTTATGAAAGAAGATGCATGTCATGTTATGAATGAAAGATGATGCTTATGTCTTTAAGGCATAAATATGCTAAACGACACGGTGGATGGTCGACGGTACGACGATCTTGAGGACCGGTAAATGGGCCGGTAGACGGGCCGAGCCGTAACAAGTTATGCTATGTTAAAGATGCCATGAATGTGTTATGAATGATGAAGCATGTAAAGTATTTTACTTTATGAATGGTCTTGTACCGGACCGAAGTATGGGTCCAAGGGTTGGGCACCTTAAGAACGCCCCGGTTCTGGACTACCGACTATGCTATCCACGGTTCTGGCACTACCGAAGCTGTGCAACAGGGATGGGCACTTTAAGAACGCCTCGGTTCGGAGACTACCGACTATGCTGTCCTTACCCTAGTAGGTCGAGGCTAGCTACCTCGTATTTACTTAGAAATGCGCGCTTATGATGTATGTATGTGGTACAAGCCAGGGCCCAATGATATGATGAATATGTTTAAGCATTAAAAGTATGTTTTAAAAAGTTAAGCATCCTTATGTATATGCATTTCCCCTCATGCATTCATTCATGTTATGCATTATGCTATGTTAACAAGATTTGATGCTTACTCTTCATGTTAAGAAAGATGCATGAGAAGAATTGATCTATGCCATGATTATGTTAAAAGGATGCTCATATGCTATGATAAGAAGTATGCCTATGTATCATGCCATGCTAGGAACGTTTATGATGTTTATGTTTATACCATGTAGCATGCCATGTTTAGAATGTTTATTATGTTTACGTTATGCCATGTCTCATGCCATGATAGGAATGTTCATTTATGTTTATGATCATGTCATGTTCAATATATGATAAATGATTCAAGTTGTTATGTCCTAAGTAGAGCACTAAATATGTTAATGTTTTATGTGCTCATTATGAAATGATGAATGATTTTTGTGAGTAGGAAAGAGTCTTACTAAGCCTGTGTGCTTATAGTCTTATTTCCTTATACCGCAGATCATTCCAGGGGACAATGATGGAAGCAGCAGGAGGGCAAGAAAACATGTGTGTGGTAGTGACTTGGCCCAGGAAACTCTATGCTTATCGTTTATGCTAGAACTTGACTTTGGTCTCTTATATGCTTGAATGCTTGAATAATGACTTATGGAACTCTATGATAAGATGTTAAGTATGATATGATATGACATGATATGATATTTAAGCATGAAGTCAATATGCCAAGGTTCCTATGTCATTATGTTAAGGATGTTAGTAGGGCATGTATAAGTTAAAGTTATTCCGCTGCCTTATGATGTCTACATGCCTTAACTATGTTAACGTAACGCCGCTTAGGAAAAAAAAGCGGGCGTTACAAGTTGAGCCGCGCCGGTCCTTTCAGCAGTGCCAGAGAATTATGGAACAAGCTAATAGAACTCCACGAAGGAACATCCAACACCAAGGTATGCCGTCGAGATTTATTATTAAATAAATTGTATAATTTAAAAATGCAGGACGGAGAAACTGCTTCCCAACTCCATGCCCGGATACAAGAAATAATGAACAATCTCCATATCATCAGGCACACATTTGAAAACAGGGATATGATCAGGTATACCTTGAACTCATTCCCTAGAAACTCACTGTGGGCATCGATAGTCGATGCTTACAAAGTTTCTAAGGATTTATCTAAAATAAAATTAGATGAACTATTTTCAGAATTTGAATTACATGAGCAGATTAACGGTGCACTTGTAGAGAAAGGTATAGCTTTAATTACAGGAAAAATCAAGAAGAAGGCACCAGAATCAGAACTGGATTTTGACTCAGAATCCGAAGAAGAAGAAGAACTGGCGGAGTTTGTGAACGTCGTCCGGAAGTTGTTCAAAGCTCAGAAGGCCCAAAAGAAGATGAAGATGGGAAAACCAAAGGACGATCCGGTTGGACTAAAGAACAAGACAAATCTCACCTATTATGGGTGTGGAAAGAAGGGACACTTCAAATTTGAATGCCCGAACGCAAAAGAGACGAAAAAGCAACAGAGAAAGAAGGCATTGCAAGCAACCTGGGACAAGTCCTCTTCAGAATCAGATGAGGATGAACCAACACACTCCAACCTCCTCGTGTTATCGGCCCAAGATGAGATCGGTATTGACTCCGAATCGAAAAAAGAAACGAAGCATGAAACGGTCTCACTATCAGAAACTGGCCGACTCAAGGTAACGGGTAATTCTGAATCAGATCTTTACGAACTTATTTCTTATCTATCTCGCAAACTGGCTAAGTCTCATGACCGGGTCAAGTCTCTCCGAGAGGAGATACAACTCCTTAAGGAAGAGACCAACTCGAGTCCTTTGACTAAACAAGTTCAGGAAGAAACCTCAACTCAAGTCCAAAGATTTGAGGAAGAGAATTTCTCTCTGAAAGCTCAAGTCAAAGAACTCAGAGCAAATTTGAAATAATTTACCCTAAGTTTTAGGAATCTTGATCTGATTCTTGGAAAACAGAAGTCTGTTCTAAATCGATCCGAAATTGGAATTAAAACTAATTCGTGATTTAGGTCTTATTATTCAATAGTGAACCACCCTAGCACCCGAGTCCAAGCATGGGTCCTCAAATTAAGTTGACTAATCAAGCCAGACCAAATCAATATTGGATCCCTATGGTTCATATCCATTATTTAAATAGACCATATCAAGGATATGATCCAGGAGTGCAAATAAAAAGATTATTCATGTGGTTAGGTAGCTTTTATCGAATACATTGTCTGATGTTTGTTAATTTTTTTTATTATCTTTGCTTAGGTTTAGAAATGGTTAGTTAAGGACCAAATTTGAGTGAAACTTGCACAACCTAGTATTAGGATGGGGCGAGCTGATAGTACGTTAGGAAAGCCGCCTGGGGAGTCAAGTAGGAGAAGGCATCTCCTATTTGATCTTCTTAGTCCAGTGGAACTAGCCGAAGCTACCTCGCCACATCCTCGACTAGTTAGACCAAGATTTTTGAACGAGGAATGTAAAAATATTATATCTTTATACGACTTTGTCTAGGAAAGGGTTGTTGATCCAATAAGGCTAAGGCCAAAAAAGGCCTCTGTGCCTCGCCATGACCTGAAAGCCAAATATTGAAATATATTTTTAAATTACTAATTCTTAAATCTGAATCAAACTCAAGTTTCAATCATATCATAGATTCAACATAACTTTAAGATAAAATTGAAATTATCTCGCAAAACAAATAAGGATCTCTGCTTTGTCACTAAGTTGTTTAGCCCAAACTAAAATGAATTAAAATTTGTCTGTGCTTGCCAAATTTCTTTTTTTTGAACTTAATTTTGTTTCAATTTTATTTTTGTTTCTAAAAATTTTGTTTTCACTTAATTCTGTCTCTAAAAATTTTTTCACTTAATTTTATTTCTAAAAATTTCTTTTTCACTTACTTTTGTTTCTAAAAAAAATTCATTTTCACTTAATTCTATTTCTAAAAATTTTTTACTTAATTTTGCTTCTAAAAATTTCTTTTTCAATTAATTCAGTTTCTAAAAATTTCTTTTTCACTTAATTCTTTTTTAA
The DNA here is from genome assembly GCA_024364735.1 of Boesenbergia rotunda. Classification (NCBI taxonomy): domain Eukaryota; kingdom Viridiplantae; phylum Streptophyta; class Magnoliopsida; order Zingiberales; family Zingiberaceae; genus Boesenbergia; species Boesenbergia rotunda. The sequence continues at coordinate 51,604 of JAGFNQ010002971.1, read as the reverse complement.
AAAAAACTTCTATTTAACTTTTCTTTCAAAAATTTCTTTTTCAAAATTTATGTTTAACTTAATTTAATTTTTTTTTTTCAAAATTTCTATTTAACCTAACTCTTTTTCTAAAAATTTCTTTTTTCAAAATTTCTGTTTTGCTTAATTTTTAAACTCAAATTCTTTTCAAAATTTTTTTCCCAACTTTTTAAAAATCTCTCTATCTCAACCGGTTAAAATTGCTTTTAACGCAAACGTTGACAAAACCCTCACTAAGCCCTAAAACCCAACTCAGGTGCCTGAATCCTACTCAGGCGCCTGATCGCGAATCGAGGATTCTGGCATGTGACTTCGCACGTCTTCCTAAAACGCGCCCCTATTTTTTGAAACCAAGGGGCGGAATCACTGACCAAGGCACCCCTAGTCAACTTAGGTGCCTGGTATTCAGGCGCCCTAAACCCAACTAAGGCACCCGAGTTCCCTCTAAATAAACTTCCTCCGAACAGAAATGACCAAGGCGCCCTAATCCACTTCCTCTCCTCCCCTTTCTCTCGTTTTCTCTCTTGAACCCCTGCCAAAATGAAGCCAACAACCTAGGATCTTCCTTTCTTGCTTTCGACATGCCTCAAAGACGGTATACTCTAAGATCCAAGAATTAGGTCAAGGTTCTTGGATCTTGTTGTGAAAGTCTCTAGTAAGTCCTTAAGTTTTCTAATTTCACCTTTTAGGGTAGAGTTTTCATTTTTAAGTTTTTCAACTTGAACAGATTTTTCAAGTCAAGGTTATTCAAATAAATTGTTGGTAATAATTTTCTCATTAAGGTCTTGATTTTCCTCAAGGAGCAGGTCAATCCTAGTTTCATATGCAGATAGTTTTTTATCTAAACATGCGATAATTTTAAAGAACTTAGCGTTAAGTAAATTTTGTGCCTCAATTAAGCCATCGAAAAAGGGTGCAGACTTGTGGCTCGACTCGTACTGGGACTCTTCATCTTGATCAGATTCTGATTCAGGTTCGATCGCCATCAATGCGAGATAGCTAGATTGCTTCGAGGTTCATCATCCAAGTCATCCGAGGAGATCTCATCCCAAGTTACTTGAAGAGCCTTCTTCTTCTTCGTCTTCTTAGGTTGATCCTCCTTCTTGATTGGGTATTCATGCTTGAAATTCCCCTTCTTGTTGCAATCGAAGCAGGTGATGTTGCTCTTGGAGTCACTGGTAGAAGGTTTCATTACCTTTTGTATGTCATTCTTTATGAATTTCTTTTTCTTCCTACTGAACATCTTCCTACCAAGTTCACCAGGTATTCTTCATTCTCCGAGTCTATGTCTGACTCACTTTCATACTCATCCTTGGTTCTGCTTCTTGACTTGGATTCTTTTGAAGGACCTGCAAATAAAGTTATACCCTTCTCGGACGATTTGGCATTAGTCTACTCATGCAATTCTAATTCACAGAATAATTCATCTAGTTTTAACTTAGAAAGGTTCCTTGAAATCTTGTAGGCATCTATAATAGATGCCTACAATGTATTCTGAGGGAACGCATTTAGTGCATACCTTATTACATCCCTATTATCTGGATGATGTCCAATCAGGAGAACCTCATTCATTATCTCCTTGATCCGAGCGTGAAGTTGACTTGCCATTTCTCCATCCTGCATTTTTATGTTAAATAATTTATTTAATAACAAGTCTTGTTTTGTTACCTTCGCATCGTTTGTTTCTTCATGGAGCTCGATGAGTTTTCTGAAAATTTCTTCACACTTTCAGTTAGACTGATCTGGTTCAGCTCCTCCTTGGTTAGTCCGCACTGAAGAGTGTTTTGAGCCTTGAACTCAGATTGAGCATTTTTTATTCATTTCAGTATTCCAGGTTTTAATGGAAGATTGCCTCCTTCATCCATTGGTGATGAGTATCTAGTCTGGATGGCAAACCATTGGTCTATATCAGTCTTCAAATAAACCTTCATCCTTCTTTTTCAATAAGGAAAGTCTTCTATCTATTGAACATCGGGGGGCGGGCAGTGCTGTAGCATTCACCTTGGGCTATTTGAGTTTCTAGTACATAAAAAATAGAAGATAAACAATATCCCAAACTAGGTCTTAGATTAGTAGTGTGGGAGGAGAGAGAGAAAAAAGATCGACTCGAGTGGTGTTGCACCAACTTCGAGAAAAAACTAATCAAATGTAGAGAATGGTCTAAGTAAAGGTATTTATACCAAACTTAGACTATGCATGAAAAATAAAAAATAAATTCAACCCTCAGCTCTTACGGTGGTTGCACCAATTCAGAACAAACAAGGTTGCCATACCACTTATAGGATCATTGCACATGGGGGGGGGGTGAATCACGTGACTTTTTAAAAACAAACACTTTTTGAAAAACCAGTGTGTAGCGAAAATTAAAGCGATAAAAAACAAACACATGAACACCAAGAGTTTTACTTGCTTCAGAGCCTTCGGCAACTCTTACTACAAGGCCCATGCCCTTTGGACCTTTCCAATGGGCAATCCACTAATTTTCTCTACCAGTAAACTTCTGGTAGAGTAGTGAGTACAATGAGTAAAAAGTGTAACACCCTACACTTTTTGTCTTGTAAGTACAAGAAATAAGTATGAACAAATTAACATCGTTACCAACAAGAAATAGTAGTCTAGATATGTTCGTATGTTGGTGTCGATCTTCTGGAAATGGTCGGTCATAGTCGAGTTATAGCAGGGCCACAGCAGGAAGATAAGGAAGTAGAAGATCACAGGTGCTCAAGCACAATCGTAGGAAGTGTTGTATTCAGGTCTCGGCTAAACTGTTCTTATAAAGGATATCTAAAGTGGCTCAATTCTCAATCGAGGCACCTCAAATCAAGACAAACTTTATCTTAATCTGAAACCTGAGTTCTCACTGCTTATCCTCTGGAAGGCGCCTTAGCCTTGTAGTGAGGCACCTCAGTTCCCAACTGAGGCGCCTCGGATGGCTGAATCTCTATCCATCAGAGCTGCTTCACAGAGGCGCCTTCACCTCTTTAAAGGCAATTGCAGGCCCAACTAAGGCATCTTAGGTCCCACCTGAGACACCTTGGGTACTATTTTCCCTAGGCTAATTTTACAGTTTAAACCCTACAAAATCATGTTAGTCCAAAACATAATATACCCTGCAAAACAAGGTTAGTACAAGTACAATATGTTGGTGCAAGTTGCATCAGTGATGTCTTTCTTTAAGTGTTTTAATGTTTGATAATACACTTAAGTCAATGATACATAGAACAAGGGTGGGTGAGCAAAGGAGGAGTATCAAAGTGAGAGAAAGCCCTAGTAAACCTAGGCACTAAGTCCTGATCATGGGTTGGACACTAAGTCCTGGTCGAAGGCTGGGGACCGAAGACCCGCTCGGAAGGTGGGCACGAAGTCCTGGTCGAGGACTGGGCAAGAAGTCCTGGCCGAGGGTTGGACACCGAAAACCTGGTGAGTAAAGCTGGGCAATAAGTCCTGGTGAGTGAAGCTGGGCAAAAGCCCTAATGAGTGAAGTTGGGCACCGAAGTCCTGGACTTAGGGTTTGGGTACGAAGTCTTGGTCCGAGGGATTAAGCAACTTAGCTGAGTGATGACTAAGGACAGAAGTAGAGGCAGGTCAGGGTTCGGACGTCTCGAGATCCGAGAGTATCGGAAGATAAGCAAAAGTCCACCCGAAGGACTGGGTGGCAACCATCTCCTGAATGGAGTAGGTGAAAGGCGCGTTCTCGGGGGTGAGAACTTGCGTCAGTTCGACCTAGGGTTCCATTTGGGAGACCCAAAGTCGGAACCAAGACAGCTACGGCTGTAACTAATACTAGTTGTGTTTTGGGTACTAATCTTAGTTGCAGGATCGAAGGATTATATATATATATATATTCAAATTTAAATACAACGATCAACATACCAAATTATATATAAGTCTATTGAAAAGATAAATACTAGTGTCATGAAATAAATACGGAAATAACGAAAGTGCGGAAATAAAGTAAAAGGGAAAAAACTACAAAACGCTCGACACTATGAGACCGATGATTGGATCCTCTCCTAGCTCCAAGTAATTTATCTATTTGTTATCTGAAATAGAATTAGATGGTAGAGCTGGTGAGTTCGAGCGAACTTTGCGGGTATAATAGTGGGTAAATGCATGGTAAAATAAAAAGTATAACAAGCAGAAAGAAACAACAGTATACAGTCTCCAAAAACAGAATAACATTTTGGCATGTGTGAAACAGAATGATAGTGCAATAATAAAGCTTGCATATATGTCAAACAAATGCATCAATCATAGCTCATATAAATGTAGCAAATATAAGAAAATGCAAAATGTAATAAGTGCATACAATGCAATGACATGTGTCACCCCTGACACCAGTCAAACCGCCATCAGATCACATATGTGTGGTCGAGTGGATAAGACTATGACAATTGCATGCACTCCAATTATTACCACTAGTAAGTGTGGTTGAGTGGATAGGATGTTGGGGAGCCAACTACTCCAAAAATCACAGGAAAAAGAGGGAGCGACTAACAACTCTGGTATCTCTCAAAAATAATGGTGAGAGTGTCAACTGCTTACCTACAACTCCATCATCTACTACTTATGAGTGTTCGAGTGTGGCATAGCAGGACAGTTGCTCGCACTATAGAAACTACCACTATGAGTGGTTGTGTGGGTAGAGCAACTAAATGACTGATGACGGGCTTAACCATATGGAAGTCAATACTCGTTAGCAATGCAACTATGCAGACATGGTGCATGATACTAAATATACAATTAACCAAGTGACTATGCAACGATACAATAAATACATACCAGAATCACTAAACATGCCACTAAACTACAGGGTAGGGCATCTCTAATGACAACCAAACCCTAGTTATGATTAATGATGATTTTTAAGTACTCACGTACAAGTGGTATTTTATTGATCAAGAAGTCAACAGGCGATACTGTATGGATATAAATTTGATTAACGCAATGATCAAACAAAGAAAGTATCAACTAACAATATCAAAAACAAAGAATAAGGTAAAACAATCTTATTAAAAAACAAACAACCATGCATTTAAGATAAATAATCTATAATATACAAAGGAGAAGTATCCTCCTTATAATATTATCTACGTATCAGAGAGAACCTCCTCACAATCAACCGTATATATCCAAAGTGAAAGTCCTACATCATGAACAATGTTTAGCTACTTATTCGATTAATAAAATAGCTAGTCTAACTACTAAACATAAATAGGATCTACCTCTAATTCAACATCTACTTAAACAAGTAAATCCCCAATTAAAGATCGATGCCTAGACACCCAATATCAAAACTACAACAACCCTAATACGCAAGGTAGCTCACGGTGACGTAAAGATCAACCCAAATAGAGCATTAACAAGATCAAACCACAAACAAATCAATTTCAAACTCACCACAGAACTACCCATATTATCAACTCACAGCAAGCCATAGTACAGGATCAAACCAACGAGAACCAAAACCAATCCACCAACACATTGCCCCAAATTCATCAAGCTACTGATCTAAAGCTCCAAACATGACTAAATAATGAACATAATCTAATTAAACTAACTCACAGTAGCAGGACAGTTAGATTAGTCATCCCGTAGTCGAAAAATCCAAGGATCAAATAGTTCACACATCTAACGACTAACTTAATAACCATCCTTATCTAATGTAATTCACAGCTAGCTCCCTTCATAAGACAACCAAAACCAACAGATCAGCCACCCAAAGTAAAACCAACATTCACATCCATAAAACATAACCTATCCTACTCAATCCAAACCACATATCAACTCAAAATCATTATTAGATGAAAACAAATCTTAACTAATGGCATGCACACAAGCTATCTCCCTTAGTTTACCTTCAAATTTCCCAATCATAACATCAACACAATCCTACAATGAATCATGGGTACTCTACCCTAATTAGTCTAATTAGTTAAACCATATATGGATATATCAGATCAATTCCATCATTCTTAGATAACCTTACTTAACCTGGTGATTGTTGTCGATGGCCAATGGCTAGGAAGGTGGCTCACGACCAGAGGGAGGGTCGACAATAGTGAAGGACTACCGAGGGTCTTCTGGTGGCCATAGCAACCTTCTATCGACGGTGAGACAAGGTGGTGGCATCAAGAACAGGTGGACGATAACGATCTGTTGGGGCAATCAACCCATATATGATCGGGAAGATCATGGTTTTGATGTGTGTGTGTCAATATGGTTAAGGATAGGGTGTTATATTATTTTGATATGTGTGAATAAGTCTTGCAGGACTTGGTGAGTCACACGTGGAGAACATATCCGAGGGACGAGAGCCGAGAGAAGAAAACTCCAAGGGCAAGCCGGGAAATGGACTTCAAAGGGCACATGTGAAGGGTGGCATGGAGGCAAGCCGAGGAATTGCGTGTGCATCCGAGGGATGATAGCCGGTTGAAGAGGACTTCAAGGGGCAAGCCAAGGGAGTATACTTGAAGGCACACATGAAGGATGATCATCGGTGTGGGGAGGAGTGCTTGTGTAAGCTGGGCAGTCGACTTGGAGAAAATCTGTGAACTGCCAAAACTTCCTGAGACATCAATCGACTGCCCATGGGGCAGTCGACTGGTAACCCCGAAAAACTAGCTGTTGGCTAGCTACTTTGGTGGGACCAGTCATGTAACGACCTGGAAAATTCTCTTAATATTTACTTAAAATATTAAGCATGTCTAGATAATTTTTTGAGGAACCTAGAAATGTTAATGCAAACCTTGGCCTAGAAAATCCATGTTTTCTCATGTAAATTGGGAAAAAGGGCATTAATGGGTCTTATATGGGCTTTTTAGTACCATAATTTTTGGTGGATTTTAGGTGAAAATTAGTATAAATATAAAGGGATTTTAATAAGAAATATTAACATAATTATGGGAGAATTTTTAAGGAATTTTCGAAAATACTAGGAAAAATAAAATAAAATAAGTGGAAAAAAAATTGTGCAACTACCAAGGATTGAACCTTGGACCTCTTGTACAACCATGTATACACTAACCAACTCACCTAGCAAGGTATTGTTAGGAGGGAATGAAGTGGATATTGGTTAAGGCATAGAAGAAGATGAAGGGTCATGGAGAGACTCTTCATTTACCTCCTTAATAGACTATAAAGAGGGGGGTTTTGGGAGTTATTTCTTCCTTCCATCACTTTGCAAATTCTTCCTCTTCCTCCCCTAATCCTAGCCGAACACCCAAGGAAGGGTTTCCCCTTGGAAAAGCTCCACAAGTGGTTTTATCTCCAAGATCTAAGGGTTTTCCAAGGATACAAGGACAAGGAGGCAAGGATCCAAAGATTTTGCAATCTTCTTCTTCTCTCAAGGTTCGAAAAATCAAGAACCCCAAAGTAAGACTCCCTCACCTGTGTTATAATAGTTCCTTATGATTTCCATGATTTTTAGCATGATATATTGGTTGGTTTTTGGATTTGATGTTAAAAGGGAAGAAAATCAAGAACCCTAGGTTTATGGGTTTCGGCCACAAGGATTTTAAGGTCTATAATTATGCCAAAAATCTTTATAATGTTGTTTAATTCTCCCTTATGATGTTTAGAGGTTAAGTATAATTATTGGGAATTTTTGGAGTAACCTAGGACACCCTAGGGTTTCGGCCAACATGAAAGAAACAAAATCAACATCCTAGAGACCCTATGGGTTTCAGCCACAATGTCCTAGGCTCCATAATGATGCTAAAAATCTTGATAATGTTATTTAATGTTCCCTTATGATGTTTAGAGGTTAAGTATAATTTTTGGGAATTTTTGGAGTACCCTAGGATACCCTAGGGTTTCGGCCAACATGAAAGAACCAAACCAAGCACCCTAGAGACCCTATGGTTTCGGCCACTATGTATTAGGGTTCATGTGGATGTTAAAAAAATTCTTGATAATATTGTTTATTGTATTCTTATGAAGTTTAGATGTTAAATATAATTTTTGAGAATTTTTGGGGTACCCTAGGATACCCTAGGGTTTCAGCCAACCACAAGACCCCATGGGTAGGGTTGGGTCTAAAACCCCAAGTGTATGTCTTATGTATTATCATGATATAAGAGAGATGGAGGGTGATTATGTGAAGCTTCCACATGTCCTAGAGATCCTATAGGTTTCGGCCAAGTACCCTAATAGGGTGGAAAGTTAGGACTCATTTCAAGTAAGGACCCCAAATGGCCTTATGGTAAGGTATGGATGGTGTATAACAATTGATTTGGGGATTTTAATGGAAATTTTTCCATGCCCCATGGCCTTGAAGTTTCAGCCAAGAGCAAGATTAGGGTTAAAGGATTAGGGTTGGCCTTAAGTATGGATCAAATGTTTCCTATGGCCTTGTATGTATGTATGGGATGTTGTTTGGGGAAGTTATGTGAAGCTTCATGAACCTATGGTTCCTTGGGGCTTTCGGCCAAGGGCCTAACTTAGGGTTAGGGTTGGGTTAAACCTTCAAAGATGGTTAGTAAGATGGGAAAAGTTCTATGTTAACCAAACCCTTAGTTTGTATGTCATGAATTATATGTTAAGTCATAGATGTTTATACATGTGCCATGATTTATGAATGATACGTATGTATGCCATGTCTTATGAATGATATGCCATGTTTTATGAATAAGATGTATGTATGTCATGTCTTATGAATGAGGTTAAAGTACATGCCTTTAAGGCATAACGATGATGTTAAGTATGATGAATGAATGATGATGAATGACAAGTATGATGAATGAATGATGACGAATGACAAGTATGATGAATGAATGATGATGAATGAAAAAGCATGTGAAAATATTTATTTTATTTTTTGGGCTTGTACCGGACCCAAGTATGGGTCCAAGGGATGGGCACCTTAAGAACGCCCCGATTCTGGACTACCGACTATGCTGTCCACGGTTCTGGCACTACCGAAGCTGTGCAACAGGGATTGGCACCTTAAGAACGCCTCGGTTCGGGGACTACCGACTATGCTCTCCTTACCCTAGTAGGTCGAGGCTAGCTACCTCGTATTTACTTAGGGATGCACGCTTATGATGTATGTATGTAGTACAAGCCAGGGCCCAATGATATGATGATTATGTTTAAGCATTTAAAAGTATGTTTTTAAAGATTAAGCATCCTTATATATATATGCAATTGGCACATGCATCCATCCATGTTATGCATTATATTTATGATAAGAATATTATGCAAAGTAAGTTTATGCAAGGTATGTTTATGCAAATGATTTTGTTTATGTTCATGTTAATATATGATGCCATGATTTGATTGTGTTCATGCTAGTCTAGAATGTCATGATTTACTTATGTTCATGCTAGTTTAGGATGCCATGATTTATTTATGTTCATGCTAGTTTAGGATGCCATGATTTATTTATGTTCATGCTAGTTTAGGATGCCATGATTTAACTAGGTTTATGTTAAGTTAGAATGCCATGATTTATTTATGTTCATGCTAGTTTAGGATGCCATGATTTAATTATGTTTATGCTTAGTTAGAATGCCATGATTTTAACTATGTCCATACTAATTTATGATCCCATGATTTAATTATGTTATACTAATTTATGATGCCATGATTTTATTTAGGTTCCTGCTAAGAATGTTTATGAGATTATGTTTATTATGTCTATGTTTATGCCAAGCACTATGCCATGCTATGAATGTTTACGATGTTTATGTCTATGCCAAGGATCGTGCCATGCCATGAATGTTTTTATGGTTATGTTTATGCCATGCTATGAATGTGATGAAGTTATGCTCATGCCATGATGAAGGTATGCTAAGTGATGAAAAGGCTTATGTTCTAAGTAAAGCACTAAGTATGTTAATGTCTTATATGCTCATGAGTGAATGATGAATGGTTTTAGTGAGTAGGAAAGAGTCTTACTAAGCCTGTGTGCTTATAGTCTTATTTTCTTATACCGCAGATCATGCAAGGGGACAGTAAGGAAGCAGCAGGAGGGCATCAAAGAATGTGTGTGATAGTGACTTGGCCAAGGAGCAATATGGTTGCTCGTTTTATGATAGAACTTTACCTTTACTATTATGTGCTTGAGTATGACTCTATGACATGATGCTAAGTATGACATGATGCTACGAATGACATGATGCTAAGTATGATATGATGCTAAGTATAAAGTTACTATACTAAGTTCCTATGTTATGATGTTAGAAATGGTAGTAAGTGCATGTAGGAGTAAGTAAATGTTTCCGCTCCATTATGATGTCTACATGCCCTAAGTATGTTAACGTAACGCCGCTTTAATGAAAAAAAAAAGCAGGCGTTACAGGTTGGTATCAGAGCAGTAACCATCTCACTACACACACATCAAGCCCTCTTCCTGCCGCTTCCAAGTAAGTACCTCTTTACATATCTTATAGTAGGAAGATGTTTTATGATTTTAAGATAGGCAAGTATGGACGATAGTTATGATGAAAAGTACCTTAAGATATGTAACGATGAATGATATTTTATCTTCTTTTGTGAATTAGATAATAGAATAATATAGGGGTAGAAGAGAAAACTGATATTGGCCATACTTGTCTTTGGTGAAGAAAAGCATGGCTAGAAGACAGAGTAACAGAATTTATGAGAATTTATGAATGAAAAATAAACGATAAGTAAGTAGTGTAGCTAGAAGTTTTTGCTCATTTAAGGCAATATAACTAAGTGAATAACCATAGGAATATATAAGTTTAGATAATTTGACAAACCAGAATGTAGATAGAAGAGAAATGTAGTACTTGTTATATTAGTGTGTATTCTAAAAAAAGAACTATCATTTAGCTATACATAGGCTAGCAGTTATATTTTAATAAAGAAATTATTAGTTATATAAAACAAAAATCTAGTTAAGTTTAAGCATTCTTAAACTATTAATGAGCTGATAGATGACAAACCTGGTATACTCGACTTTGACAAATATTACCTAGCTATGACAACATATTATAATAATTTGTAATAATTCACTTATCTATTGTGTTAAATCCTAATCTTCTAAAGACAAACTACTCATATTTGTTGTGTATATTAAGATTATAAATTTCTATACTATAATTATAAAACCAATCATAACAATTCTACATATTTCGTTGTGCTTTCTAATAAATATAACAAAAGAGTATACATATATGGAACTTATGGGGTAGTATTGAAATATATTAATGAAAAGACTGCATGTAATTAGGGTACTTCGTATAGACTTATAGTGTGATAATATTAACTTAATAAGAGTAATATATTGAATGTTTCTAGAAAGAATATAGTAGGCAATATAGAAGTAGGCATCCAGGGAAGGCAAACAAAGTGGTCGATGCACTCAGTTGGAAGTCAAGTGATACCTTGATGTCCATATCTAGATTACCCCGACCACTCGAAAGAGAAATTATTAATTTTGGAGTCGAGGTTTTCTACCATGACAATGGCACCGATGTTGTTCGAGGACATACTAGAAAAGCAAAATGGTGATCCGAGTCTTCAGAGAATTAGGCAGGAGATCCTAGAAGGAAAGGACGATGGTGTTCATATCGCCAACAGGGGAGTACTCTACCTTAGGGATCGTCTATGTATCCCTAATGCTCCGGAGCTACGGAGAGAAATATTAATAGAAGCTCACGGAACCCCTTACTCGATGCATCCAGAATCCACCAAAATGTATCAAGACCTGAAGGAGAAGTTTTGGTGGTCCGGTATGAAGGGTGATGTGGCTCGGCATGTTAGTACTTGCCTGACATGCCAACGAGTGAATGTAGAACACCAGCGACCCGGAGGAGCTCCGCAGCCACTCCCAATTTCGGAATGGAAATGGGAAAATATCTCTATGGATTTTATTTCGGGACTTCCCAAGACTACAAATGGATATGATGCGGTATGGGTAATTGTGGATAGGTTGACGAAGTCTGCTCACTTCTTAGCTATCAAGATGACTTATTCGATTGAGCAACTGGCTCAATTATATGCTAAGGAGGTAATCAGACTTCATGGAGTGCCCAAGACCATCATCTCAGATGGGGATGGTCGCATCACTTCACATTTCTGGGAGTGTGTCCAGAAGTCCCTCGACACCAAATTACGATTCAGTACAGCTTTTCATCCTCAGGCTGACGGGCAAACTGAACGAGTAAATCAAGTATTGGAAGACATGTTACGGGTTTATGCTCTGGATTTCAAAGGGAGCTGGTGCCGATATCTATGTTTGGCGAAATTCGCCTACAATAATATCTACCAAGCTACTATCGGCATGGCACCTTATGAGGCTTTGTACGGTAGGAGATGTAGGTCTCTAATCTGTTGGTATGAGGGTGGTGAAAAGAAGGAAATGGGGCTCACAACGGATGTCATAGACAGCACCACCCGAGCTATACAGAATATTCGATAACGGATAGAAATTGCTCAGAGTCGACAAAAGAGTTATGCCGATGTTCGGCGTAGCCCACTGGAGTTTAATGTTGGAGATTGGGTGTTTCTGAAAGTGGCTCCTATGAAAGGGGTGACAAGATTCGAGAGAAAAGGAAAGCTAAGTCCGCGTTATGTGGGGCCGTACCTGATTCTGAAACGAGTTGGTAAGGTGGCATACGAGTTGGAGCTACCTTCAGAGATGTCAGCTATCCATAACGTATTTCATGTGTCCCTGCTTAAAAAGTGTATCCCAGATATGGACCGAGTGATCGAGCCGCAAACAGTGCAAGTACAAGAGGACCTAAGTTATGAGAGCAGACCCATTCAGATTTTGGATAGGGAGGTCAAGAAGCTGAGGAGTAAGGAGGTACCCTTAGTCAAGGTCTTATGGCAAAGCCAGCGGTTCGAGGAAGCTACCTGGGAACGCGAGGACGAGATGAGGCGCAAGTACCCGGAGCTGTTCTAAGTTCGAGGATGAACTTTCACGAGGTATGGGGAATTGTAACGACCCAGAAAATTCTCTTAATATTTACTTAAAATATTAAGTATGTCTAGATAATTTTCTGAGGAACCTAGAAATATTAATACAAACCTTGGCCTAGAAAATCCATGTTTTCTTATGTAAATTGGGAAAAAGGGCAGTAATGGGCCTTATATGGGCTTTTTAGTACCATAATTTTTGGTGGATTTTAGGTGAAAATTAGTATAAATATAAAGGGATTTTAATAAGAAATATTAACATAATTATGGGGGAATTTTTAAGGAATTTTCGAAAATACTAGGAAAAATAAAATAAAATAAGTGGAAAAAAAATTGTGCAACTACCACGGATTGAACCTTGGACCTCTTGTACAACCATGTATGCACTAACCAACTCACCTAGCAAGGTATTGTTAGGAGGGAATGAAGTGGATATTGGTTAAGGCATAGAAGAAGATGAAGGGTCATGGAGAGACTCTTCATTTACCTCCTTAATGGGCTATAAAGAGGGGGGTTTTGGGAGTTATTTCTTCCTTCCATCACTTTGCAAATTCTTCCTCTCCCTCCCCTCATCCTAGACGAACACCCAAGGAAGGGTTTCCCCTTGGAAAAGCTCCACAAGAGGTCTTCTCTCCAAGATCTAAGGGTTTTCCAAGGATACAAGGACAAGGAGGCAAGGATCCAAAGATTTTGCAATCTTCTTCTTCTCTCAAGGTTCAAAAAATCAAGAAACCAAAAGTAAGACTCCCTCACCTGTGGTATAATAGTTCCTTATGAATTCCATGATTTTTTGCATGATATATTGGTTGGTTTTAGGATTTGATGTTAAAAGGGAAGAAAATCAAGAACCCTAGGTTTATGGGTTTCGGCCACAAGGATTTTAAGGTTTATAATTATGCCAAAAATCTTTATAATGTTTTTTAATGCTCCCTTATGATGTTTAGAGGTTATGTATAATTTTTGGGAATTTTTGGAGTACCTAGGACTCCCTAGGGTTTCGGCCAACATGAAAGAAACAAAATCAACATCCTAGAGACCCTATGGGTTTCGGCCACAATGTCCTAGGGTCCATAATGATGCTAAAAATCATTATAATATTATTTAATGTTCCCTTATGATGTTTAGAGGTTATGTATAATTTTTGGGAATTTTTGGAGTACTCTAGGATACCCTAGGGTTTCGGCCAACATGAAAGAACCAAACCAAGCACCCTAGAGACCCTATTGTTTCAGCCACTATGTATTAGGGTTCATGTGGATGTTAAAAAAAATCTTGATAATATTGTTTAATGTATTCTTATGAAGTTTAGAGGTTAAATATAATTTTTTAGAATTTTTGGGGTACCCTAGGATACCCTAGCGTTTCGGCCAACCACAAGACCCCATGGGTAGGGTTGGGTCTAAAACCCCAAGTGTATGTCTTATGTATTATTATGATATAAGAGAGATGGAGGGTGATTATGTGAAGCTTCCTCATGGCCTAGAGATCCTATAGGTTTCGGCCAAGTACCCTAATAGGGTGGAAAGTTAGGACTCATTTCAAGTAAGGACCCCAAATGGCCTTATGGTAAGGTATGGATGGTGTATAACAATTGATTTGGAGATTTTAATGGAAATTTTTCCATGCCCCATGGCCTTGAAGTTTCGGCCAAGAGCAAGATTAGGGTTAAAGGATTAGGGTTGGCCTTTAGTATGGATCAAATGTTTCCTATGGCCTAGTATGTATGTATGGGATGTTGTTTGGGGAAGTTATGTGAAGCATCATGAACCTATGGTTCATTGGGGCTTTCGGCCAAGGGCCTAACTTAGGGTTAGGGTTGGGTTAAACCTTCAAAGATGCTTAGTAAGATGGGAGAAGTTCTATGTTAACCAAACCCTTAGTTTGTATGTCATGAATTATATGTTAAGTCATAGATGTTTAGACATGTGCCATGATTTATGAATGATACGTATGTATGCCATGTCTTATGAATTATATGCCATGTTTTATGAATAAGATGTATGTATGCCATGTCTTATGAATGATACGTATGTATGCCATGTTTTATGAAAAAGATGTATGTATGCCATGTCTTATGAATGAGGTTAAAGTACATGCCTTTAAGGCATAACGATGATGTTAAGTATGATGAATAAATGATGATGAATGACAAGTATGATGAATGAATGATGATGAATGACAAGTATGATGAATGAATGATGATGAATGAAAAAGCATGTGAAAACATTTATTTTATTTTATGGGCTTGTACCGGACCGAAGTATGGGTCCAAGGGATGGGCACCTTAAGAACGCCCCGGTTCTGGACTATCGACTATGCTGTCCACGGTTCTGGCACTACCGAAGCTGTGCAACAGGGATGGCCACCTTAAGAACGTCTCGATTCGGGGACTACCGACTATGCTGTCCTTACCCTAGTAGGTCGAGGCTAGCTACCTCGTATTTACTTAGGGATGCGCGCTTATGATGTATGTATGTGGTACAAGCCAGGGCCCAATGATATGATGATTATGTTTAAGCATTTAAAAGTATGTTTTTAAAGATTAAGCATCCTTATATATATATGCAATTGCCACATGCATCCATCCATGTTATGCATTATATTTATGATAAGAATATTATGCAAAGTAAGTTTATGCAAGGTATGTTTATGCAAATGATTTTGTTTATGTTCATGTTAATATATGATGCCATGATTTGATTGTGTTCATGCTAGTCTAGAATGTCATGATTTACTTATGTTCATGCTAGTTTAGGATGCCATGATTTATTTATGTTCATGCTAGTTTAGGATGCCATGATTTATTTATGTTCATGCTAGTTTAGGATGTCATGATTTAACTAGGTTTATGTTAAGTTAGAATGCGATGATTTCTTTATGTTCATGCTAGTTTAGGATGTCATGATTTAATTATGTTTATGCTAAGTTAGAATGCCATGATTTTAATTATGTCCATACTAATTTATGATGCCATGATTTAATTATGTTATACTAATTTATGATGCCATGATTTTATTTAGGTTCCTGCTAAGAATGTTTATGAGATTATGTTTATTATGTCTATGTTTATGCCAAGCACTATGCCATGCTATGAATGTTTACGATGTTTATGTCTATGCCAAGTATCGTGCCATGCCATGAATGTTTTTATCGTTATGTTTATGCCATGCTATGAATGTGATGAAGTTATGCTCATGCCATAACGAAGGTGTGCTAAGTGATGAAAAGGCTTATGTTCTAAGTAAAGCACTAAGTATGTTAATGTCTTATATGCTCATGAGTGAATGATGAATGGTTTTAGTGAGTAGGAAAGTGTCTTACTAAGCTTGTGTGCTTATAGTCTTATTTTCTTATACCGCAGATCATGCAAGGGGACAGTAAGGAAGCAGCAGGAGGGCATCAATGAATGTGTGTGATAGTGACTTGGCCAAGGAGCAATATGGTTGCTCGTTTTATGATAGAACTTTACCTTTACTATTATGTGCTTGACTATGACTCTATGACATGATGCTAAGTATGACATGATGCTACGAATGACATGATGCTAAGTATGATATGATGCTAAGTATAAAGTTACTATGCTAAGTTCCTATGTTATAATGTTAGAAATGGTAGTAAGTGCATGTAGGAGTAAGTAAATGTTTCCGCTGCATTATGATGTCTACATGCCCTAAGTATGTTAACGTAACGCCGCTTTAATGAAAAAAAAAAGTGGGCGTTACAAGTCGACTGCCCTAGGGACAGTCAACTGGTATCAGGCTGGATGGTTTTTAGAGTCATCCTTTACTCTATTTAAAGGGCGACTTTTGGCCAAGACAAAGGCACGGTTCTTGAGGGTACCAGGGTGGTGTTTGTGCTAAAAGTCTCCAGCTCTTCCTCTCAATCTTAATTCCATCTTGTAAAGAAGAAGAGGGCAACCTTGTGATGGTTTTCTCCACCTTGAAGGAGGTTTTTCATAGTGAAGCTTGTGTGTGTGTGTGGATCCTTGGATTAGTCACCTCTCTGAGGTGGATATCAAGTAAACAATGGTGTTAGCATTGGTCTTATCATTTTTATTGGTTTTATTTGTGTTTGGCTAACAAGTTTTGTAGAGAAAATCGAAAGTAACTATTCACCCCCCACTAGTTGGGCGCCACTATCTAACAAGTGGTATCAGAGCCGGTTCGTTTCGGAAGAACTAACCGTCGACCAGAGCATCAATGAAAATGGTGTTTCAAGAGGGGTATATGATAAGCACCATTTTATTGATTATTTTAATTGCTAAAATCCATGTTTGACTCATGTTTTTATTGTTTAATGGTGATTTTACCCTAGGTTTTAGGATTTCCTTTTATTTTGGACTTAATTGCAAATTTGCATTAAATTGGATTAATTGGCCACTAAATTTTGGATCTATTTTTGTAGGCATGAAAGGATCCTGGACCTAGGGCATACTGGGTCAAACCTGAGTCGGATGTGAACCGGATCGAATTATCAAGCCTACGATTAATCCGGGCCGTCCGATTCAAGAGCGGCTAGATCTGAGCCATCCGGGACGATCTGAAGCAATCCGAGCTAGGGTTAGGGTTGATCAAGCTCTATGATCAAGATCTGAAGGTTTCATCCAAATCAGAGCTCAATCAACCGTTGGATCAAGCTTGGAGGGCTCTAGAGCGTCCATTCACAGATTGAGTTGATCTGGACCATCCGTTGCAAATCTGGAGGATCCGAGCTACCACAAGGCAGATCCTGGCCCCAGATCATCATCATAAAAATTTGGATCATATCGGAGCAAGATCAGCCGTTGGATTTCATATGATCAATCTGAGCCGTCCATTACTTCCTATTTAATCAGAAACGCTGCCCATTTCTTCCTCGTCGCGTCTCCGCCGCACTGTTCATCTTCTTCGAGTTCTTCATTTCTTAGCTTGTTTCTTCATCAAAGGAGGCGCGATCCTTCAATCCATCATCAAAACAAGGGCTAGGTTAGTGAAGAGAATCTCAGCGAGGTTTCAGAATCGATTTCTGCTCAATAGCAAGGTTGCGCGAGGTTTCGGCAGTCTGCTATCCGACTTCGACGAACTCAGCTGTATTCCATTTCCACCGCATCCGAGCTGACCAGAGGGGTTCCCTGGAAGGTTTCGGTCACTCCCAAATCCAATTCGCAAGCCACAACAGTGAGATTGAAGAATTCGGAAGCTGATTTCAGTTTGAGCAGGTTTTGGTCTGTTTCAGTAGCAGAGACGTATCTTCACTGATTTGCAGAGCTTGCGGGTCCGAGGTTCTCCCTTGATTGACAACCAAGGAGCTCTTGAGTTGAGGAATGGTTGAGGAGTAGCTTAGATAGTTTAATTTCAGTTTCTTTTAGCTGTAAACTTCGTTTCTGTCTCGTTTCTTATTGTTTCTGAATTTCGGATTGGTTAAGTTGGTTTAATGCATAGTTTCTATTGTAATTAGGGTTTAATCTAATCAGTTAAGTAACTAGGAAGCTTGTTTAGGTATTCATCGATTTCAATTTCAGTTAATTTTGTTCTACAGCTTGCGTATCAAATTCCCTGTTGCGTGCCATTTCTGATTTGCTTCATTTCTGCAATTTTAGTCCAATCTGCTGTGTATCAGCCCCTCATTTGTATCGAGTTAGTTTAAGTTTTATTCTCTGAATTGATCTTGTAGTTGGTTGCATCTCAAAAGACCTTGGACTCAATTTACGCAGTTGGTTTCAAAAGGATCAGCTGCGTATTCAGTGTCCAAATTCAGCATGTTTCAGCTTTTAGTTTCTGCAAATGTTTAGTTACAGTTTTGCAAGTGTTTAGCTTTAGCTCTTAGTTCTAAATTGATTGCAATTCTGCAAGTTTAAGCTTCTTTATCCTGCCTGATCATTAAATACACTATCTTAAATTCTGATGGTCCTGATAGTTTCTGCACATCTACAATTTCTGCATCAAAAATCTGAATTTCTGCATTCAACCCTTGTCTGAATTTTTCATTGTCAAGCTGTTCATTTCTGCAATTTACATTGTGTAGTGGCTGAATTGGTTTCAGATGAAGTACTAGCTCAATTGAATCGTTTCTGAAGTAGATTGGTGTTCTGGAATTCAGTTAAACTAGTTTGTTCTATTTCTGAATTGTAGCTGCAATCTGAGTTCTGTTCTGCAGTGCTGTGTTTCATAATTGCCTGTGATGCATCTTGGCGTATCAGCTGGGTTTAGGAATTTTTGTTTCACAGCAAGCTGAGTGTTCATTTGTTTATGTATTCAATTGTTACTGAATTTTGCAGATGATTTAATGCTTCAAATTTGTTTGCTGTACAGTAGATTAAAGTTTTGAAATTAGTATCACTTAGGCTCAGCAGTTTCATTTCGGTCTGATAACTTGATGCAATTCTGTCATTTGTATCAAGTAGGGTTCGGCATTGACTTGTACCAAGTTAAGTACATTTGATAGAGAATTTTAGCACCTACTTTCAGCTTACGTGTACTCAGCTTGATGAGAATTTTAACTTCATTTCTGCACAGTAGTTCATGCTTAGGCAGTTTGTATCAATTGAAACTTGGAATTAAGTGAATCTTGCTTGCTTAACATTCGGTTTGGGTGGATTAATAAATCCTGAAGTCGATTACAAGGTGTGGTGTGCTATTCCGATTTGAATCAGTTGAATTCTAAAGGTTGTAGGTTTGCATTAGTTGATTGAGATTTTTCCATTGGTTGAGTCCATGAATTGCCATTACCTTGTTTAAGTTTGATAGGTCAAGTTTCTTCCTTTTCTTCATACGATTTCATTTCATGTTTGCAACCCCAAACCCAAATCTTTATTTGAAACCCGAAAACACAAACGACACATAAATACAAGCGCGAATCAAACAACGTCAACTAGCCCCGAGAAAAATACGACCTGTGGCCCCTATATTACATTTTCATGATTTTGATTGTAAAAGGGTTTCCAGCTTTCATTTATAATTTCTAAATTTGATGAGCCCATACATTTCGTGACAAAATTTAATTAGTATAATTGGGCCTATCAAATTTTTGGCGCCGTTGCCGGGGAAGCAACTAGTTGATTTGTTTGATTTTTGCTTGTATGCTTTTTGACATATCATTGGGTTCTATTTTCTGTTGCTTTATCATTTGTATACGGTTGCTGCCATTTTTCTTGTTTGTTTTGTGACAGGGCTGCAAGATAAAAATGTGGTCATCAGAGTTTCAGCCTTTCAACCAATTTCAACAACCTTGCAACCAAAATTTTCAGCAACCCAATCAATTTTTTCAGCCACCATTACAACAATTAGAGCAACCACAGCAATTCCAACAATTTCAGCCGGATTTTCAGCCTATTCAGCCATTATTCCAGAATTTTCAGATTGGGCAGCAATCATTTCAGCAATTTCAGCCCAATTTCCAGCCACAAACTCAGCATGGGCAGCCACCATTTCAGAATTTCCAACAACAAAATCAGAATTTTCAGCCCACTCAATTTGAGTTTTCATCACCACAATTTCAACCTCAGATTCAGAATTTTCAGGGCTACAGTTTTCAGCCATCTCCACCAACTTGTGAACCAAATATTCAGCAGTTTAATCAGTCATTTCATACATTTGAGCAGCCCCAACAGTTTGCATTTCAGCATGCACAACCTCCTCCTGGACTTCAGCAACCCTATTTCCATTCAAGACCAACAGGGTTCCACACTAACCAAGAGTTTTGAGATCCATGGATGAGGCTCAACAACAAGGATGATGGAGATGTGCAACAAGTCTACAAAACAGCAAAATTTTTACAACAAGAGCAAATTTTACAACAACAACGGCAAGACATCGATGAACATTGGGAAAATTGGTTGATCAGCTGAATCAGATAAATGCCCAAAGATCAGAACAATTAGCTTCTCAAGCTGCTTTTAATTCTGAGAGCCCGGAGTTGATTTTATATCAGTTCAAGGTGACCCTAGTGCATGGCCAAGACCTTCTTCAAGTAATCTTGCACATTTAATAGAAGAAGAAGAAGAAGAAGTAATCATCAAATATAGGGCACCTACATCATGCATTCCTCCGGAGACTCCTACTCAAAATCCAATTCCTAATTTTTTAGCTCCAGAAGAAGAAGTTGAAGCTCCACAGGACCATTCTAGACTTTTATTTTCTGATGATAGCATTATTGATGGTCCTAATTTTTCTGACACTGTTGTTGCAGATATTACAGGAGAAGCATGCAGAGGAGATGATTCCATAGGTGTAGGGGACTGCACTAAGCCCCAGGGACCACCACAAGATTTAGAGAATGAACCAGGAAGTGTAGGGACTTGCTTGGTGGAAGCAAGCACCCAAGGATCACCAGTTGATTGTCCACCAGAGCCTGAGGCTGAAGAGGAGCTTGAACATAACCAGGAGGAGACCACAGACACATCTACTATTATAGAACCTTCAGGTATTATCCAGCACGCTCAGGTAAGTATTCTCCTCCTTCTTCAGAAAAATTCAGTGAGGTACCTAGGGATGATTCTATTGACTCTGATGATTTATTGATATACCTTGTGTAGAGATTGTTTGTGAAAATCCAATAGAGGTACCAAACATTGATTTATTGATCATCATGCATTACTTGACACATCCATTGTAAATATGAATTGCGAAATAATTTTAGAGGCACCCATAATTGATGTAGTTTGTTATGATGAATCTTTAGATACATCTTTTGTAGATCTGGATAGTGAAAATTTTTTAGAAGTGCCTGAAATGGATGTTATTTATTTTGATGAATCTCTTGCTATTTCATATGCTGAGGATGAATGTGAAAAACTTTTGGAAATATCTGATATTGATTTGATTGGCTGTGACACATTGCATGATACACCCTGGATTGAAAATAATTGTGAAATTTCTATTGATGAGCCAGAAATTGATTTCTTTATTTTGATGAGCTCTGGATGCAAATTTTGTAGAAAATGATTTTGAAAATTTTATTGAGGCACCACAAATTGATTTAATTGGACATGATGCAGATTTGGATTTATTTATGCAGAAACTGATACTATTTCATTTCTTTCTGACCCAGCACACTTGAGAGAGGTATTACATGTTTTTGTAGGGTCCAGAAGACTTCAGGAGTGGGTGCTCCAACTGAACAGACTCCAGCCTCCTGGAAGGACTTCTGAAGGGCATCAAGAAGGAGGAGATGATCTGACTTTAATTAAAAGCACTCCATCCCTTGAATGGCTCTTGAACCTGAATCGCCTACGGCCACCAGAGCATTATTTTGTAAAGTTCAAGTGTGGGGGAGTCCTATTCTCCCAGCCACCCAGACACCTCCACTACCACGATGGAGGCTACTTCTGGATCGACTCCGTCCACCAGAATAAAGGGGAGTTTGATTTTTCTTGTATTTTCTTTTATTTCATTTTTCATTTTCATGCTTCCTAGAATTAGAATTTTCCTTTGAACTGAGTCCTTGTAAATAAATGCATGCTATTTCTTTTGTCATTTTTTCTTGCATGAGTAGAAATAAAAGTATCCCTCTAGGTTTTCTCCATAGCATTTTAGAGTCTTTTGAAAATAAATTAAATTTGGTTGTCAAAACTTAGGGTTTGAGTTCATGGATGAATTCTTGGATGCTTGAGTACTACTTTGCTTTAGATTCTTAATTGAAGATTTGAGATGAAGTATTTTTGCCTAGTGAGAATTAGCCTTACTTTTGTGATACACATATGTCATTGGCTCTAGAACTTGCTTAGGTTCTTTCAAAACCATATTTCAATGATTGGATCATATCTATAGAAGCTAATCACTTTGTTTACCTTTCCATATCCATTTTAGAAGAAAATCATGTTCATTCCATTTTTTCTCTACTTATTTCTTACTCTTACCCTCACTTTTCTTTGGACTTGTTGTTTGATATGTTTCTAATGTATTTTGCCCGAGACGGACAAAGATTTAAGTGTGGGGGAGTGACTAGCTTTTTGGAAAGATTTGGTATCAAGGAGGCACTTCAATTCGAAAAAAAAAAAAAATTCATGTGCCAAGTGAGTGAATGTTTGGTGCCAAGAATGAGCAATAGATGGAAGCAATTGGAGTTCTAGATCCTTTGTCATACGTTGAAGATTCAAGTGGCAAGCAAAAGGGAGAAAAATCTGCACCATTTCAAAGGAAGAAAAAAAATCAGTGCCAAAAAGAAAAGGGAAAAGAGCCATGGAGGATGTTTTGGCCATTTTGTTAGAAATGAAGTTGTAGCTGTTGTGCCAAGGGAGTGTTTTCTGTTCAGCTTGCCGAGTGCTGGAATTTGAAGGCCATCTGAAGACAAGCTGAATTAAAGCTGAAGCCCAGCTGGAAAAAATCTGAAACTTATGTAGAAATCAGTACCAAGAAAAAAAAAATGCAGAAATCTGGTTTTCAACAGAATTGCCGAATGTTTCCAGCTGAATTCAACTTCTTGGGAGCAGATTTTAAACTGCTGAATGAGAGAAACATGGCTGGGATCTGAATTCAAAGGCTGATTTGAATGAAAAAAAAAACAAAAAAAAAAACAAAACAAAATCTGCAGCTGAGCAGATTTGAAACTTGAGCAGTTTGGGCACAATTTTGTATCAATTTCAAGTTGAATTGTGCTTCCATCAAATCAGCAATGCCTTGCTGAAATTAGACAGAACTGGCAGAGAGGCTTTTGACTGGACTAAACCTCATCGGAGCAGGATTTAAATTGCTGAGTGAAATCGGCAGTGAAGTGAAGTATAGGAAAGCAAAGTGCCATGATCTCAAGTGAAGAGAAGCTGTGAAAAGTCTAAAATCTGTGCAGTTTGTGCAGAATAGTGAGCTAAAGTGAGCTGAACTGATCGAAACTAAACTGGGATGCAATGGATTTTGCCAAGAACTCAGATCAAACCACTCGACAGATCAGAAATGTTGAGAGTGTAAGCTGCGAGTGCAGTTTGTATCAAGATGAAGCAGTTTTTGGATTTTCCTGGGCTGTGAATCAAGGAACTTGGTATATAAGTGCATCAAATTTGTCTCAAGGATATCCACTGCTAATCAGAACAAGAGAAGTGGCTGCTGGATGGTTCAAATCAGAACAGAAAAAAATTTGCAGCTAAGTAAAAAAAAAAAAAAAAGAGAAGAAGAAGAACAAGTTGGCACACCATTGACTTGGCGCCATGAAATTATTGAAGATACTATCATCCAAATTGAAGATCTGCTCCATTACATTCTGAATTCATTAGAGAGAAAGAAAGAAAGAAAAAAAAAATCTGAGAAAAGAGTGAAAGAAGCAAGGTTGGCACAAAAATTGAAACTTGGCACATTGAGATCAAATGGAGTTATTTTTCATCCAAATCAAAGGAATTACTCAAGATTTACTTCACCACACTTTTGGATATCACTAGAGGACTGATAAGAGGGGCAAAGCACATTGGAAACATTTTTGAGCAACTAAGTCTCCCATTCCATCAATTTTTCCATTTCCTTAATTTTTATTCCATTTCTCACCATTTTTCATGTTTTCATTTGTTTTTATAGTTGTTGATCCTAATCATGATTAATGGTGGAGAGTAGATAATAAGCAAGCCTATGGTAGTGCAAGAAGCATGTGTGTATGAGTGAGCTCCACTTCCATCATCAACTTAGAACTTAAGGAGAGAGCCACCAAAACTTCCCATGAAAGGCTAGTGATTTAAATTCATCTCAATGACTCATGATGGATGAAAAGGCTAAGTTGTTGATTTAAGGACAAGATACTAATCCATAGAGCTTAGATTTATGAGAATTGACAACCTTAGGTAATTTCTTTTCATTTGCTTCTAATTATGCTTAAGAAAGCCTAAGGGATACTTATTTAGTAGTTTCGCGAGACGCTCAAGGTTAAGTGTGGGGGAGTTGATAAGCACCATTTTATTGATTATTTTAATTGCTAAAATCCATGTTTGACTCATGTTTTTATTGTTTAATGGTGATTTTACCCTAGGTTTTAGGATTTCCTTTTATTTTGGACTTAATTGCAAATTTGCATTAAATTGGATTAATTGGCCACTAAATTTTGGATCTATTTTTGTAGGCATGAAAGGATCCTGGACCTAGGGCATACTGGGTCAAACCTGAGTCGGATGTGAACCGGGATCGAATTATCAAGCCTACGATTAATCCGGGCCGTCCGATTCAAGAGCGGCTAGATCTGAGCCATCCGGGACGATCTGAAGCAATCCGAGCTAGGGTTAGGGTTGATCAAGCTCTATGATCAAGATCTGAAGGTTTCATCCAAATCAGAGCTCAATCAACCGTTGGATCAAGCTGGAGGGCTCTAGAGCGTCCATTCACAGATTGAGTTGATCTGGACCATCCGTTGCAAATCTGGAGGATCCGAGCTACCACAAGGCAGATCCTGGCCCCAGATCATCATCATAAAAATTTGGATCATATCGGAGCAAGATCAGCCGTTGGATTTCATATGATCAATCTGAGCCGTCCATTACTTCCTATTTAATCAGAAACGCTGCCCATTTCTTCCTCGTCGCGTCTCCGCCGCACTGTTCATCTTCTTCGAGTTCTTCATTTCTTAGCTTGTTTCTTCATCAAAGGAGGCGCGATCCTTCAATCCATCATCAAACAAGGGCTAGGTTAGTGAAGAGAATCTCAGCGAGGTTTCAGAATCGATTTCTGCTCAATAGCAAGGTTGCGCGAGGTTTCGGCAGTCTGCTATCCGACTTCGACGAACTCAGCTGTATTCCATTTCCACCGCATCCGAGCTGACCAGAGGGGTTCCCTGGAAGGTTTCGGTCACTCCCAAATCCAATCGCAAGCCACAACAGTGAGATTGAAGAATTCGGAGCTGAATTTCAGTTTGAGCAGGTTTGGTCTGTTTCAGTAGCAGAGACGTATCTTCACTGATTTGCAGAGCTTGCGGGTCCGAGGTTCTCCCTTGATTGACAACCAAGGAGCTCTTGAGTTGAGGATGGTTGAGGAGTAGCTTAGATAGTTTAATTTCAGTTTCTTTTAGCTGTAAACTTCGTTTCTGTCTCGTTTCTTATTGTTTCTGAATTTCGGATTGGTTAAGTTGGTTTAATGCAATGTTTCTCTTTAATTAGGGTTTAATCTAATCAGTTAAGTAACTAGGAAGCTTGTTTAGGTATTCATCGATTTCAATTTCAGTTAATTTTGTTCTATAGCTTGCGTATCAAATTCCCTGTTGCGTGCCATTTCTGATTTGCTTCATTTCTGCAATTTTAGTCCAATCTGCTGTGTATCAGCCCCTTATTTGTATCGAGTTAGTTCAGTTTTATTCTCTGAATTGATCTTGTAGTTGGTTGCATCTCAAAAGACCTTGGACTCAATTTACGCAGTGGTTTCAAAAGGATCAGCTGCGTATTCAGTGTCCAAATTCAGCATGTTGCAGCTTTTAGTTTCTGCAAGTGTTTAGTTTAGCTTAGCAATTCTGCAAGTTTAAGCTTCTTTATCCTGCCTGATCATTAAATACACGATCTTAATTCTGATGGTCCTGATAGTTTCTGCACATCTACAATTTCTGCATCAAAATCTGAATTTCTGCATTCAACCCTTGTCTGAATTTTTCATTGTCAAGCTGTTCATTTCTGCAATTTACATTGTGTAGTGGCTGAATTGGTTTCAGATGAAGTACTAGCTCAATTGAATCGTTTCTGAAGTAGATTGGTGTTCTGGAATTCAGTTAAACTAGTTTGTTCTATTTCTGAATTGTAGCTGCAATCTGAGTTCTGTTCTGCAGTGCTGTGTTTCATAATTGCCTGTGATGCATCTTGGCGTATCAGCTGGGTTTAGAATTTTTGTTTCACAGCAAGCTGAGTGTTCATTTGTTTATGTATTCAATTGTTACTGAATTTTGCAGATGATTTAATGCTTCAAATTTGTTTGCTGTACAGTAGATTAAAGTTTTGAAATTAGTATCACTTAGGCTCAGCAGTTTCATTTCGGTCTGATAACTTGATGCAATTCTGTCATTTGTATCAAGTAGGGTTCGGCATTGACTTGTACCAAGTTAAGTACATTTGATAGAGAATTTTAGCACCTACTTTCAGCTTACGTGTACTCAGCTTGATGAGAATTTTAACTTCATTTCTGCACAGTAGTTCATGCTTAGGCAGTTTGTATCAATTGAAACTTGGAATTAAGTGAATCTTGCTTGCTTAACATTCGGTTTGGGTGGATTAATAAATCCTGAAGTCGATTACAAGGTGTGGTGTGCTATTCCGATTTGAATCAGTTGAATTCTAAAGGTTGTAGGTTTGCATTAGTTGATTGAGATTTTTCCATTGGTTGAGTCCATGAATTGCCATTACCTTGTTTATGTTTGATAGGTCAAGTTTCTTCCTTTTCTTCATACGATTTCATTTCATGTTTGCAACCCCAAACCCAAATCTTTATTTGAAACCCGAAAACACAAACGACACATAAATACAAGCGCGAATCAAACAACGTCAACTAGCCCCGAGAAAAATACGACCTGTGGCCCCTATATTACATTTTCATGATTTTGATTGTAAAAGGGTTTCCAGCTTTCATTTATAATTTCTAAATTTGATGAGCCCATACATTTCGTGACAAAATTTAATTAGTATAATTGGGCCTATCAGTATAGCACCGCGCGACCACTATTCTTCGACGACAATAATTTCGCCTATTGGAAAGGTAGGATGGAGTACTATCTCATGAACGATATTGAAAATTGGTGTTGTATTATAGATGGTTTTGATGCACCCGTAAATGAAAGAGAAGAGACACTACCAATGAGGAATTGGATAAAGGAGATGATGAAGAAGGTGCATGCCAATGCAAAGGCTACAATAACACTTCAATGTGGATTATCAAAAGAGCAATTGAACAAGGTTGGGCCTTTCAAGACCGTGAAGGAGCTTTAGGACAAGGTCATTGAGTTCAATGAAGGGTCAAATGAGTCAAGGAGGGCTAAGAAAGATCTCTTGGTGGCACAACTCAAATCACTCACAATGAAGGCCAACGAAACGGTAAGTCAACTACATGTAAAGGTCAAAGAAATAATCAACGAACTCCATGTCATTGGTGAGAAGGTTGAAAATAGAGATATTGTGAGGTATGTACTCCAATAATTCCCTAGGACTATTTTGTGGGCATCAATGGTTGATGCCAACAAAGTTTCAAGGGATCTCTCTACGATAAAATTAGATGATCTATTTTGTGAATTCAAGTTACATGAGCAAGCTAACATTTCTACTAAAGAGAAAGGTGTAACTTTTGTTGTAGAAAAGGAAAGGAAGAAGAAAAAGGAAAAGAAGAAGATCATCTACTCATCATCATCCGACTTGGAGGAATCTAATGCCTCCATGGATAACGACCAAGAAGCCTACATGGTAAGGAAAATGCGAAAAGCTTTTAAAAGTTTTTCTAACAAATCTCATGGTAGGAAAAGTTCAAGGAGTAAGAGCAAAGGAAAGGAAATTATTTGCTACAATTACCATCAAGAGGGACATATGAAGAATGAATGTCCACAATTAAAGAAAAGAGAAGAAAAGAAGGAGGAGAAGATGAAGGGTGAGAAGAAGAAATCCAAGGGAAAAGAAAAGAGTGCCACAAGTCTTAATGCCACTTGGGATGATCCATCTTCATCGGAGGAAGAAGAAGATCATGTGTCACAATTCGCATTAATGGGAGTGGACAGCATGGAGTCATCCGAAGATAAAAAGGAGTCAAGTGATGAGGAACAAGGGAGTTCAAGTGAAGGTGAAGGTTCATCATCGGAATCCGAAGTGTCGGTAAGTGAGGTATATAACTTACCCACCTCTACTCTTGTTAAAATAATTGCTAGTACAAATGATGATTTAGCTAAGGCTAGAAAGAAGGTTAAGAAATTAAAAAACGAAGTTTGCATGCTCAAATTAGAATCCATGAAACTTAAGGACAATGTGCATGTTTCCTCTTCCATTTCACATGATTAATGTTTAGAAAAGGAAAATAAGGAGCTAAGGGAAAAGGTAGAAGGCCACACCAAGGCTCTTGAAAAATTTCAAATTGGCTCTAGAAACCTTAACATGATTATCAATAGTCAAAGAGCCGTGTATACCAAGGTCGGGATAGGTTATAGACCCAAAATCAAGGAAGTGACATTTGTTTCACTTATGGGTAGGAAGGGTGCTCCTAGGAAGCAATGTGTTAGGGGAAATGTAAAGAAGACATGGGTACCAAAGAAATACTTAAATGATATTTATGGATCTAGCATTTGGGTACCAAAAGCTTGTGTTTTCCATGTTGTTTAGGTGAAGGTGAAGGATGTCCCAAAAATGTGGATGATGGATAGCGGGTGTTCAAGGCATATGACGGGGGATGTGAGCAAATTCTCCACCATTAGCTATCTAAGAGATGGAACAATATCTTTAGGAAATAGTGGGAAACTCAAAATAATAGGTAGGAGCACCATTGATGTAACGCCCGTTTTTTTTTCTTAGAGCGGCGTTACGTTAACATTCTTAGGGCATGTAGACATCATAAGGCAGCGGAATAACTTTAACTTTACATGCCCTATTACCATTCTTAACATAAACACATAGGAACCTTGGCATATTGACTTCTAACTGAAGCATCATAACATGTCATACTTAACATCACATCATGGAGTTCCATAAGTCATTATTCAAGCATATGAGTTACCAAAGTAAAGTTCTAGCATAAACGGTAAACATAGGATTTCCTGGGCCAAGTCACTACCACACACATGCGTTCTTGCCCTCCTGCTGCTTCCAACAATGTCCCCTTGAATGATCTGCGGTATAAGGAAATAAGACTATAAGCACACAGGCTTAGTAAAACTCTTTCCTAATCACGAAAACCATTCATCATCTCATAATGAGCACATAAAACATTAACATACTTGGTGCTTTACTTAGAACATAACATCTTGAATCTCTTATCACATACATAGCATGACATGAACATAAGCATAAGTGAACATTCCTAGCATGGCATAAGACATGGCATAATCGCAAACATCGTAAACATTCTAAGCATGGCATACTACGTGGCATGAACATAAGCATGATAAACATTCTTAACATGGCATAATACATGGTATAAGCATAACATCCTAAATGTTCTTGACATGGCATAATACATGGTATAAACATATCATCCTAACATTCTTAACATGGCATAATACATGGTATAAACATGTCCATAAGGTGTAAAACAACCTGTATGGCCTAAACATAAGCATACTTCCTATCATAGCATATGAACATCTTCTTAACATAATCATGGCATAGATCATTTATTCTCATGCATATTTCTTAACATAAAGTGTAAGCATAAAATCTTATCAACATAGCATAATGCATAACATGAATGAATGCATGAGTGGAATGCATATACAAAAGGATGCTTAACTTTTAAAACATACTTTTAAATGCTTAAACATAATCATCATATCATTGGAGTCCCCGGCTTGTACCACATACATACATCATAGCGCGCATCCCTAGCAAGTCCGAGGTAGCGAGCCACGACCTACTAGGGTAAGGACAGCATAGTCGGTAGTCCCCGAACCGAGGCGTTCTTAAGGATCCCATCCCTGTTGCACAGCTCCGGTAGTGCCAGAACCGTGGACAGCTTCGGTAGTCCATAATCGGGGTGTTCTTAAGGTGCCCATCCCTTGGACCCATACTTTGGTCCGGTACAAGCCCATACATAAAGTAAAATACTTTTCATGTTTCATCATTCATAAGACATTCATAGCCTAACCATGTTACATAAAGCATGACTTAACACATGCTTGTCCTTTCATTATTCATACTTATTGCATAGCATCATGATGCCTAAAAGGCATGAGCATTATCTTCATTCATACACATGGTATGCATCTTCTTTCATAAACATGGCATGAGTCTTTATTCATTTAACATGGCATGCATCATTATCCCTACAACATGGCATGCATCATTATTCATACAACATGGCATACATCTTCCTACATAAACATGGCATGCATACCTAAACATCATTCCTTATTTTTTTTTGTACTTGCATGATAATAACATAGAAGGTAAGCATTGCATCAAACATGACATGTTTTTCATAGATATTTATCCTACTACATAGAGCTTGTATGATCATGATACATAAGGTACACTTTGCATTTCTTGCCAAAGCATGGTATCTATCTTAAGCATGCATAAGTAGGATTTCCATAACATTCTACTTATCATTCAATTACATGGCATACAACATAAGACATTCATAATAAACCCTATTATGCATGGCATCCAATCATAAACATACAACATAAAGCATGGCATGCAACCATAAACATAAAACATAAAACATAGAACATGGTGCTTAAACATTAGGGTTATGGTTAACATGATTTCTACCACATGCTTGAACCTATACATATAAATACTTTATGGTAAGCATAGACCATCATTCTTTGAACCTTAACTCCACCCCAAACCCTAGATACATGGCTTGACCGAAACCTATAGGTGGAGTTCCATCAATTCCATAAACATGTACAATAGCATAAGGTCAAGGAATAACCATACATCATCTATGAGACCATAGGAAGCCATTGGGGCTCATGATTAGGGTTAACCCTAACCTTTAGGCAACCTTCCTAGGGCTGGCCAAAACTTATTAGGCCATGGGGGCATGGAAAAATTCCATTAAAATCCCCAACCAATCATTAAACATCAATTATATCTTACCATAGGGCCCTTGGGGCCCTTACTTGAAATAAGTCCTAACTTTCTACCCTATTGGCAATCTTAGCCGAAACCCATAAGGTCTCTAGGCCATGTGAGAATTCCCATAAATCACCCTCCATCTCCCTTATATCATGATAACACATAAAACATATACTTGATGTTTAAGACCCAACCCTACCCATGGGTCCTTGAGTTGGCCGAAACTTATAGGGTCTCTAGGGTACCCAAAAAATTCTCAAAAATTATATTTAATCTCTAAACATCATAAGGGCACATAGACAACATGATTTTGATTTTTATCATCATTATAGACCAAGAACCCATGGAGGCCGAAACCTATAAGGTTAGGTTCATGGGTTTCCTTTGGTTTTCCAACATAAACATCACATACAAGACTTTTATATCATGTTAATCTTCAAGAAAAACCATTATACCACAGGTGAGAGAGTCTTACCTTGGTTGGTCTTGATTATAAACCTTAGATTTGAGGGAAGGATGAAAATCTTGTTGCCTCTTGACCACTCCTAGCCCTTGTACTCTTGTGAAAACCTTAGATCTTGGAGATGAAGCCTTGGTGGAAACTTTTCCAAGGGAGAACTCCCTTTGGGTGTTCGGCTAGAATGAGGAAGGAGGAGGGGAGAAAATGCAATTGATGGAAGGAAGAAAGAAACTCCCAAACCCCCCTCTTTATCACCCATTAAGAAGGTAAATGAAGAGTCTCTCCATGACCCTTCATCTTCTTCTAAGCCTTAACCAATCTCCATTTCATTCCCTTATAACATTCCCTTGCTAGATGAGTTGGTTAGAGCAAACATGGTTGTATAAGAGGTCCAAGATTCAATCCTTGGCCCATGCACCTTATTTTTTATTTTATTTTTCCTTTTATTTTCTATTATTTTCCCCAAAATTCTGCAAATTCTCTAAAAATCCCCCCATAATTATGTTAATATTTCTCATTAAAACCCCTTTATATTTATATAAAATTCTACCAAAAATTCTCCAAAAATTATGGTACCAAAAAGCCCATATAAGGCCCATTAGTGCTTAACTTCTCAATTTACATGAGAAAATATGGATTTCTAGGCCAAATTTCATATTAATATTTCTAGGTCCCTCGGAAAATTATCTAGACATGCTCAATATTTTAAGAAAATATTAAGAGAATTTTCTGGATCATTACAATCCCCCATACCTCGTGAAAGTTCGTCCTCGAACTTAGAATAACTCCGGGTACTTGCGCCTCATTTCGTCCTCGCGTTCCCAGGTAGCTTCTTTGAACCGTTGACTTTGCCATAGGACCTTGACTAAGGGTACCTCCTTACTCCTCAGCTTCTTGACTTCCCTATCCAAAATCTGGATGGGTCTGCTCTCATAACTTAGGTCCTCCTGCACTTGTACTGTCTGTGGCTCGATCACTTGGTCCATATTTGGGATACACTTTTTGAGCAGGGACACATGGAATACGTTATGGATAGCTGACATCTCTGGAGGCAACTCCAACTCATATGCCACTTTACCGACTCTTTTCAGAATCAGGTATGGCCCCACATAGTGCGGACTTAGTTTTCCTTTCTTCCCAAATCTGGTCACTCCCTTCATAGGAGCCACTTTGAGAAATACCCAATCTCCAACATTAAATTCCAGTGGTCTACGCTGGACATCGGCATAACTCTTCTGCCGGCTCTGAGCAGTCTCTATCCGTTGTCGAATATCCTGTATAGCTCGGGTGGCGCTATCGATAACATCCGTCGTGAGCCCCATTTCCTTCTTTTCACCACCCTCGTACCAACAGATCGGAGATCTACATCTCCTCCCATACAAGGCTTCATAAGGTGTCATTCCAATAGTAGCTTGGTAGCTATTGTTGTAAGTAAATTCCGCCAAGCATAGATATCGACACCAACTTCCCTTGAAATCCACGGCACAAGCTCTCAACATATCCTCTAGTATTTGATTCACCCGCTCAGTTTGCCCGTCAGTCTGAGGGTTAAAGGCTGTGCTAAATCGCAATTTAGTGCTAAGAGACTTCTGAACGCATTCCCAAAAATGCGAAGTAAAGCGACCATCCCTATCTGAGATGATGGTCTTGGGAACTCCATGCAGCCTAATTACTTCCTTAATATACAATTGAGCCAGTTGCTCAATCGAATAAGTCATCTTGATCGCCAAGAAGTGAGCAGACTTTGTCAGCCTGTCCACAATTACCCATATCGCATCATATCCATTCGTAGTCCTGGGAAGCCCTGAAATGAAATCCATAGAGATGTCTTCCCATTTCCACTCCGGGTCGCTGGTGTTCTGCTTTCACTTGATGGCAAGTCATGCAAGTACTAACATACTGAGCCACATCCCTCTTCATACCGGACCACCAGAACCTCTCCTTCAGATCTTGATATATCTTGGTGGATCCTGGATGCATTGAATAAGGGGTTTCGTGAGCTTCCGTCAGTATTTTTCTTCGAAGCTCTGGGTCATTAGGGATACATAGACGATCCCTAAGGTATAATACCCTCGCCCTTTCCTTCTCGGATCTCCTCTTTTATTTTCTGGAGACTGAGATCACCATTTTGTTTTTCCAATATGTCCTCACATAGCGCGGGTGATATTGTCATAGTTAACTTCATGATATACTTGCATGCATATATCATACTCATAATCATATACTTATTGTGATTCGGGGTAAACCAACTCACCTTAGGCTTCCAAAACATTAGCCCATATTTGTCGTATGGTTACTATAGGGTAGATCAGATCTTATTTATTATATCACTAAAATTTATTTATCAAGTCTGATAAGTCTATATTACAAAACTATCCTCACTCAGTGAGCTAGACGCCCCGCCATCACACCCATAACAAAGAACATCATAGCAGTCACTGCCACTCCTTCGTTCACCTCTCCTTGGCCTGCCTCAGGATCTTCTATCGTCTCCATCGGCTCCTCTTCCTCTATCTCGGGAACCTCCTCAATCACCTCAGGGTCGTCCCCAAACATCCCGGGGTCTTCCTCAATCATCTCGAGCATCTCGGGGTCTTCTTCAAACACCTCGAGATCTTCCTCGTATATCTCAGGATCCTCTTCGGATGGCTCGGAATCCACTTCGTACCTCTCGGGATCCTCCTCAACCGGCTCGGGATCCTCTTCGTACATCTCTGGGTCCTCCTCAAACATCTCATGATCCTCCTCCGAGTCCCCCAGGTCTTCCAGGAACTCCTGACGAAGCAGTTGCTTACATAATTCCGTGTATGAGAGCGACATCCGTGCTGCCCCCAGATCTGATGAGCAACCTCTCTCGCCCGATTGGGCAATGAGCGAAGCAGAGCTCCGATCCTATGATCCTCCATGACTGGAAACCCTTCCTGCTCCAGTTTCCAGAACAGCTGATCTAATAACCCCATGTTGCCTTGGATTCCACGGGTCGGAATGTACGCAACGTCCTCTATCTGGTTCATCAGCTCGCGGCACCTCTCAGTGTAGTTCTCATGCAACATCTGGAATTGAGAAGAAAATGACATAGTTAGTACTAAACCTGCCCAAGCCAGTACCAAAACCATTTCTTTTTCAATTCACAAATATATACAGAGAAAAACACACGCAAATCGGTTTCTCCTACCCCAGTGATTAAAATATATAGCTACTTCCCCTACCTTTAAATTCTAAATATTTAATTCCTAAAAGAAGATAAAATATCATTCGTCATTACATATCCTAAAGTACTTTCCATCATAACTATCGTTCATACTTGCATATCCTAAAACCATAAAGCATCTTACTACTATCAGATATGTAAAGAGGTACTTGGAAGCGGCAGGAAGAGGGCTTGATGTGTGTGTAGTGAGATGGTAACCGCTCTGATACCAACCTGTAATGCTCGCTTTTTTTTTCCATAAAGCGGCGTTACGTTAACATGATTAGGGCATGTAGACATCATAAGGAGCGGAATAACTTTAACTTTACATGCCCTATACATTCTTAACATAATGACATAGGAACCTTGGCATATTGACTTCATACTTAACATCATATCATGTCATATCATGTCATACTTAACATCACATCATAGAGTTCCATAAGTCATTATTCAAGTCATATAAGTAACCAAAGTAAAGTTCTAGCATAAACGATAAACATAGGGTTTCCTGGGCCAAGTCACTACCACACACATGCGTTCTTGCCCTCCTGCTGCTTCCATCATTGTCCCCTTGAATGATCTGCGGTATAAGGAAATAAGACTATAAGCACACAGGCTTAGTAAGACTCTTTCCTACTCACAAAAACCATTCATCATCTCATAATGAGCACATGAAAACATTAACATACTTGGTGCTCTACTTAGAACATAACATCTTGAATCACTTATCATATACATAGCATGGCATGAACATAAACATAATGAACATTCCTAGCATGGCATAAGACATGGCATAATCGTCAAACATCGGTAAACATTCTAAGCATGGCATACATACGTGGCATGCATAACATAAAGCATGATAAACATAATTCTATAACATGACATACATAATACATGGTATAAACATAACATCCTAAACATTCTTGACATGGCATAATACATGGTATAATCATAACATCCTAAACATTCATGGCATAATTCATGATATAAACATAACATCCTAAACATTCTTGACATGGCATAATACATGGTATAAACATGTCCATAAGGTGTAAAACAACCTGTATGGCCTAAACATAAGCATACTTCCTATCATAGCATATGAACATCTTCTTAACATAATCATGGCATAGATCATTTATTCTCATGCATATTTCTTAACATAAAGTGTAAGCATAAAATCTTATCAACATAGCATAATGCATAACATGAATGAATGCATGAGTGGAATGCATATACATAAGGATGCTTAACTTTTAGAAACATACTTTTAAAAATTCTTGAAACATAATCATCATATCATTGGGGTCCCCGGCTTGTACCACATACATACATCATAGCGCGCATCCCTAGCAAGTCCGAGGTAGCGAGCTCCGACCTACTAGGGTAAGGACAGCATAGTCGATAGTCCCCGAACCGAGGCGTTCTTAAGGAGCCCATCCCTGTTGCACAGCTCCGGTAGTGCCAGAACCGTGGACAGCATAGTCGGTAGTCCATAACCGGAGCGTTCTTAAGGTGCCCATCCCTTGGACCCATACTTCGGTCTGGTACAAGCCCATTCATAAAGTAAAATACTTTATATGTTTCATCATTCATAAACCATTCATAGCATAACCATGTTACATAAAGCATGACTTAACACATGCTTGTCCTTTCATTGTTCATACTTATTGCTTAACATCATGATGCCTGGAAGGCATGAGCATTATCTTCATTCATAAACATGGTATGCATCTTCTTTCATATGCATGGCATGAGTCATTATCCATTTAACATGGCATGCATCATTATCCATACAACATGGCATACATTATTATTCATACAACATGGCATACTTCTTCCTACATAAACATAGCATGCAACCTAAACATCATTCCTATTTCTTAGTACTTACATGATCATAACATAGAAGGTAAGCATTGCATCAAACATGACATATTTTTCATAGATATTTATCCTACCATATAGAGCTTGTATGATCATGATACATAAGGTACACATTGCATTTCTTGCCTAAGCATGGTATCTATCTTAAGCATGCATAGGTAGGATTTCCATAACATTCTACTTATCATTCAATTACATGGCATAACACATAAGACATTCATAATAAACCCTATTAGCATGGCATCCAATCATAAACATAAAACATAAAACATCAAACATGGTGCTTAAACCTTAGGGTTATGGTTAACATGATTTCTACCACATGCTTGATCCTATACATATATGGTAAACATGAACCATCATTCTTTGAACCCTAACTCCACCAAAACCCAAGATACAAGGCTTGGCCGAAACTTCTATGGTGGAGTTCCATCAATTCCATAAACATGTAATATAGCATAAGGTAAAGGAACAACCATACATCATTTATGGGACCATAGGAAATCATTGGGCTCATGATTAGGGTTAACCCTAACCTTTAGGCCACTTTCCTAGGGCTGGCCGAAACTTATAAGGCCATGGGGGTATGGAAAAATTCCATTAAAATCCCCAACCAATCATAAAACACTAATCACATCTTACCATAGGGCCATTGGGGCCCTTACTTGAAATAATCCTAACTTTTACCCTATTAACCCATCTTGGTCGAAACTTATAGAGTCTCTAGGGCATGTGAAAATTCACATAATCACCCTCCATCTCTCTTATATCATGATAACACATAAAATATATACTTGAAGTTTAAGACCCTACCCTAACCTTTGGGTCCTTGAAGTTGGCCGAAACTTATAGGGTCTCTAGGGTACCCCAAAAATTCTCAAAAATTGTATTTAATCTCTAAACATCATGAGAGTACATTAGACAACATGATTTGGATTTTTTTATCATCATTATAGACCAAGAACCCATGGGCCGAAACCTATAAGGTTAGGTTCATGGGTTTCCTTTGGTTTTTCCCACATAAAGATCACTTACAAAACTTTCATATCATGTAAATCTTTAAGAAAAGCCATTATACAATAGGTGAGGGAGTCTTACCTTGGTTGATCTTGAGTATAAACCTTAGAT
Organism: Boesenbergia rotunda; assembly: GCA_024364735.1. Classification (NCBI taxonomy): domain Eukaryota; kingdom Viridiplantae; phylum Streptophyta; class Magnoliopsida; order Zingiberales; family Zingiberaceae; genus Boesenbergia; species Boesenbergia rotunda. The sequence continues at coordinate 13,390 of JAGFNQ010002971.1, read as the reverse complement.
TTGAGAGAAAGATGGAAATCTTGTTGCCTCTTGACCACCCTTAGCCCTTGTACTCTTGTGAAGACCTTAGATCTTGGAGATGAAGCCTTGGTGGGAGTTTTTCCAAGGGAGAACTCCTCCTTGGGGTTTCGGCTAGAATGAGGAGGGAGGAGGGGAGCAAATGCAATTGAAGGAAGGAAGAAAGAAACTCCCAAACCCCCTATTTATCACCCATTAAGGAGGTAAATGAAGAGTCTCTCCATGACCCTTCATCTTCTTCTAGGCCTTAACCAATCTCCATTTCATTCCCTCATATCATTACCTTGCTAGGTGTGTTGGTTAGTGCATACATGGTTGTACAAGAGGTCCAAGGTTCAATCCTTTGTCCATGCACCTTATTTTTATTTTATTTTTCTTTTTATTTCCCTAAAATTCCGAAAATCCTTTAAAAATTCCCCCATAATTATGTTAATATTTCTTATTAAAATCTCTTTGTATTTATACTAATTTTCACCTAAAATCCACCAAAAATTATGGTACTAGAAAGCCCATATAAGGCCCATTAGTGCCCTTTTTCCCAATTTAAATGAGAAAACATGGATTTTCTAGGCCAAGGTTCGCCTTAATATTTCTAGGTTCCTCAGAAAATTATCTAGACATGCTTAATATTTTAAGTAAATATTAAGAGAATTTTCCGGGTCGTTACAGTTAAGAGCAAGCACAAAATTCACGAAGTAGAGGCACAACTTAGAGCACAACACAGAACAACCCTAATGCAAGAACCTTCACTTAGCTCTTCGTTCTCTCGTGTATGTTTGATTTCTGATCAGTTGCCAAACCCCCCATGTCTCTGCTTCGCCCGCCTTCTCTTAAGCTTCCCTTCTGATCATCGTCAGGCTTCGTCAGCACCCACTGAACCACAACCTCATCACCACTGACCCACTGACCTCCACTGAGCACTCAGTCCACTGATGACCTCTTCAGCTGAGCCTCTGGTCAGTCGCCAGCCGCGCTAGAAGCCGTTGAAACCTACGAACAGAAAACAGACAAACCTACCGAAGCGAAAGTCGTCAATTAACCCTCCTTCTTGGTTTGTGTCATGTCTGTATCACCTGCACACTCATTAGAAGGATTAGCACAACAAATCAATGCGTATCAGCAGAAATCAGAAGATAATCAGAAGTGATCAGAATGTCTGATAATGATTCAAATTAAAGTGATCAGGCACTGATCGGTCACCCGACCGATCAGTGAAGGGTCTGTTAGATCAGGCACCTACCTGATCGATCCGGTGAAGCGGTCACCCGACCGATCAGTGAAGGGCCTGTTAGATCAGGCTCCTACCTGATCGATCCGGTGAAGCTCTGATCGATCACCTTGCCAGATCAGAGAACAGGGATCGATCCACCGACCGATCACAAGGAAGACCAAATCTTACTAGAAGTCCGCCAAGGCCTGACTTGGGATTTCAGACCAACCCTGATCGGTTACTTGACCGATCAAGCTCGAGGCCTGATCGGTCAAGCTGACCGATCAGGCTAGAACCTGACTGATCAAGCTCCTGCCTGATCGGTCCAGGCATGCCCTGATCGGTCCGTAGACCGATCGGACCGATCAGGGTCTTCTACATAAACCCTTCTGTTCTCTTTCTGATCGTTCACCAAAATGATCAGAAACCACACAGATGGTTTCTGTTCTCTTTCTAATCATTCACCAGAACGATCAGACTCCCTGGATCAGTCACTAGATCGATCTATTATCAAGGGAGTTCGTGCCAACTCCCTGATCGAACTCCAGACCGATCCAGTCACTCTCCGACTTATGCTCAGTCCCCCGGACTAAGACTTCGTGCCCAACATCACTTACCGGGACTTTGTTCAACCTAACTTTACTCACTATGACCCAGCTTCACTCACTGGGATTTCCTTCTCGTAGCTTTGCTCACTAGGACCCGACTTCACTAACCGGGATTTCCTTCGTCTAGCTTCACTCGCTAGGACCCGGCTTCACTCACCGGGGTTTCCTTCACCTAGCTTCACTCGCTAGGACCCGGCTTGACTCACCGGGATTTCCTTCACCTAGCTTCACTCGCTAGGACCCTGCTTCACTCATCGGGATTTCCATCACCTAGCTTTACTCGCTAGGACCCGGCTTCACTCACCGGGATTTCCTTCACCTAGCTTCACTCGCTAGGATTTTGGTGCCAACCCCCGACCAGGACTTCATCCAAACTTAACTCAATTCTCACTCAATTAAACTTAAATCGGGGTAAACACCAAAACAATAATTAGGTCAGACTGCATCAACAATCTCCCCATTTTTGTTGTTTGGCAACCCGATTTAAGTTTAGGTATCAGAAGTCAAATTTCATTATAGCAAGGGAATCAGTGTCCTCTGTTAGTGATATGAGAGAAGTGTCCTAAGGCAATCGCCTTATGATTGTAAAATATTTATTTTAATAAATGATAATTCACTATTTGAGTATACATGCTTGTGTATTTGATTGGGATCTAAAACTCATCTACTGAATGTCCGCAATACAACTCACAACATAAGAGAATTTGTGATGGGATCACAACTAGTGATTATCTTTAAATGTGCAAATGTGAACTATTGAAAATATCCCTAGTCGATGAATTGATAAATATGGACACTATCAATTCTGTTGAGACTAGCATGGGTTATTCTCTAATTAGCTGATTCTCACTGGCTGGTGACATTGGGATGTCTGGAGATAAACATGGATGCTAGTTAAGGGAACTAGTTCATTGGAGTGACTAGCTGTAAGACTTCATATGGAATCTATCTATAGAAATGTCAATGAAGTTCTTACTGCGGCTTAAGTGCGATGTTCCTTTGACTTGCGGTGTTTAAGTCATCTTGGTCATGGAGACTTATCCATTAACATCTTAAGCAAGCATCTCCAAGGAGGTGTGAACCCAGGATGATTGGGTATAAGCCGAAGTGCCCGAAGATGTTTGAACAGCCTACAAAGGATTCACCACTCCTTGCGAGGAGATGTATACCCAGGCCTATCGTCGGATTGTTACGCAAAACCTCTAGCCAGAGTATATCATGTTTAGAGTGTGAGTCTCTTAAATACATGAGAGTAATTAGAAATCCAAAGGACGAGAAAGACACTACTTGGGCTAGGTGTGACGTAGTCAGCCTAGTGGGGACTGACACAAATAGACCGTGTCCTGAACCAAGTGGGTGTAAGATGGTGAAGGGAATGGGGCACGATTCATTAGAGCTGCTGAAGGGTTTCAGAATTACTTCTGAGGTCAACCGTTGATCTTTCGATTAATTGGGGGTCATGATGTACTACTAGGTGCCACTCATGATCATTCTATAATTTGTTGATTATAGACGGCCAACATAAATCAAAAGCTTATTTAGTCACACGCACTACGAGTAATCCGAGGGATTTAAAACGAGTTGAAAATTGGATTTTCCGATCAAGAGAAATAAGTCGAATCTGAATTTATCAGAGGCGCAATGGAAGCTAAAATGGCTAAGTCTTTTGAAGGCTTATTGGGCGAATTAAATGAGTTTAATTCGCGATCGGTCCGGGTTGGTTTGGCCGGCCAAAGAGGGTGCCAAACCTCTTTGTTGTGGCTGGCCACATTAAAGGGAAGAAACCAATTTAATTGGTTTAATTAATAAAATAAATCTAGTGCGATTTGTTTTATAAATTATGGATAAATAAATTTGTGTAAAGAAATTTATATAAATAAATTTATAGAAATTTATTTTTTTTTTATGGAAATTAAAATGATATATTGAATGGTTTATTTTAATTTTATAAAATCAATTATGAATTGATTTATCCATAATAAGAGAGTTTATAAATTTCTTATAAAATTTATTCGATAATAAAAGGAGAGATTAATTAGTTTTATTATAAAGTTAGTTATAATAAAATTCATAAGAGAATTTATAGGATAAATTTCTTATGATAACTAATTAGTTTTATTATAAAGTTGGTTATAATAAAACTTGGTTTAAACGGAATAATTCATAAGAGAATTTATAGGATAAATTTCTTATGATAACCAATTAGTTTTATTATAAAGTTAGTTATAATAAAACTAGGCATAACGGAATAAGTCATAAGAAATTTAATAAGATAAAATTCTTATAACTAATTCCATTAATTCCGTTAAGAGGAGACTTGGCAAGGGAGAAGCAACTATATAAGGAACCAAAGGGAAGCCTTTATTTCTAATCAATAATCAATTAATTGATAATTGAGAAGCTCTCTCTCTCTCATTAATTCTCTTCTCCTTCCCTTCTCCCCACCTAGGGCCAGCGCACCTCCTCCCAACCTTGGTTGCCGTGAGCTATCAAGAAGAAGGAGAAGCTAACCAAGAAGAAGAAGAAGCGGATCACATCTCCTTCCCTCTCGGAATTCGATTCCGTTTCTTTGGTGGTTAGTTTTCTAATTTTTCTCTTGTACATCTAATTGTGCCTATAGAGAATCTAGTAGTTCTCGTCGGCACAAAACTCGTGACTTTGCGAAGTCATCCCGAAGAGAACTCGGCGTGGACGCGAATAGAGGCGGAGCTTCTAAGGGACGCTACGGTTGGATCTCGTCCCTTTCTTCGAGTTACGAAAGGTATAAAGTAAATTAGTTTATTTTTCCGCAAAGTTTTATTTTATGATTATGTCAATACACCATAAGATTGCATGCTAGATACGAAGTTAAAATAATTTAGGAAATTATTTTATGCAAATTCTTCCGCTGCACGAAAAAATTTAAAATTTTACGAACTCGTATCCTTGTCAACATGCACCCAGTCCCAACATCCTCCCCCTTCAATAGTTAAGTTCGCAACAAAACCTAAACTTAACTAACCATCCTCTCTCCCTTTGTCAAACACCGAAAAGGGTGTATACTGGTTATTAAGTTTTAAACAACTCCCCCTTCTCTCCTCAAAACCAAAATAAAGACGAAAGATAATTTTTGAATTGCATATGAGAGGCATATACCATAAATGTATCATGGCAACAATGTGTATGCATCATATGTCAAGTAAGGAATCAACTAAGCTGATGACTGAAGTAACACCGAAACAAATAGGCATACTATCATCAACCGCATAGTCAAAAGACAATATCAATTAATAGTCATAAGTCAGAGCACATCAGTCTGTGAACCGATCAGATAGAGCCCTAATTGGTCTGTGGACCGATCAGAGAGAGCCCTGATCGGTCACCTTGACCGTTTAGGATGAGGCCTGATTCGTCTATGGACCGATCAGATTTCAGATGAGTTTTTGAAATTCTGATATCAAACTGCATTGACAATTGACAGTTCAGAAAAAAATTTCTGAAACACGATATGAGTCCCTTAACCAACATAAACAAGCATAGCATATCAGGGAATAAATCTACATCTTCCACGTGATATATCAACTTGATCATCATATCATACTACATCTCCAACAATAATATAATTAGAGAGTAAAGCACATAAATACATAGTTAAAAACATGATTCAGAAAAACTGGTAAACTTAAGTGTGATGAGCTAGAAGTTGAGTATGTATATACTAAGTTCTAGAACTTAAGTACTGATACCTTGATTTAGTTCGATAGAAAGTATTGAATTTTGAAGCTCATGTCTTTGTCTATTAATGCCTTGTGAGATTTTTATAATGATTTTTGGATCAGTACAAACTATGTGTCCATACTATACTTTAACATGCATTAATGTTGTATAACATATACAGGAAAATTTTGGCATACACGAATATTGTTCACCTCCAAAAAGTATATATATTTAAATTTTAAAAAAACATAAGCCTGAGATATATAACAAGATATGGAAAAAATAAGCTGTTATTTTAATATTGTGGCTATCCTCTAGATTTACAGTAAGCTAAAAATTACAACAATAAAACTAATCATTCTAAGCAATCCATAGTTCTAATTCAAGTTTGTATCAACAACTCAAAGCAAGTTTGTATATTATGTTTATATCAAAAATAATGCTCCCCGATCATTTGTTTGGAGCACCCACTTCCAACAAACCATGTTGATAGTTGCTCCCCCTCAACCAATGCTATACTACCTCAAAAATTGATAATTCAGGTACCCAAACCTTGGAACCTAATGAACCTACAATGCAAGTCTTTGGGACCCATGCCTTGGTCATTTTCTTTCTAACTTTTTGACCCCTTGAAGTATTTGGTGATCTAACATGGGTTCTAGGCATTAATGACATAAAGCTAGGCTCCTTAGATTGATACCCCTATACTGGCCTTGTTGTAGACCGCTCTTTGGGAGTTGAGGATCATATCCAACGTCTTAGAGCTATTTGAAAATTTCCCAAGAAGATTCTTGAGTTTTTCAATTTCACTCATTAGGCCCTTGTTCTCATCCTCAAGAAACCTAACATGCAAATCATCTATGTTATCATCCTTAAAAGATTTCAATTGTTCTACTTCTAATTTCAATGATTTTACCTTGTTCATAGATTTTTTAAGCAAGGTAGTTAAATATGCAATAGTTCTATAACATTTATCCAACTCGAGAGAGATTACCTCTTCATCATCTGAAGATGATGAAGCCGCGGTTGAAGTATCACTTGATTCGTTATCACTCTCCTTGTTTGAATCTTCTAGTGCCATCAGAGCCATGTGACAGATACTCTTCTCCTCCTCCTTTTCCTTCTTCTTCTCCTTCTTCTTCTTACTTCTGTCCCCTGCTACAAAAGCAATACTATTCTCCTTTGGGCTTTTGTTAGCGATCTCATGTAATTCCATTTCACAAAAGAAATCTTCTAATTTAACTATGGAAAGATCCTTAGATACCTTGTAGGCATCCACCATGGATGACCACAAGCCATTCCTAGGAAAAGATTTAAGTATATACCTTACAAGGTCCCGGTTCTCTACCCTCTCACCGATTGAGTGCAAACTGTTAAGGATTTCCTTGAACCGACAATGAAGCTTACTTACCATTTCATTTTCATCCATAGAGAGGTTCTGGAGTTGGCTGAGGAGGAGATCATTCTTGACTATCCAGGAATCTCAAGTGCCTTCGTGAAGTTCTATGAGCTTGTGCCATAGATCTTTTGCACTTGAGAATGGACCAGCTTTGATGAGTTGCTCCTTGGTCATCCCACACTGCAGGGTGATCACTGCCTTAGCATCAGCCTGACCTTTTCATATCTGATCGGCTGCCCATCATGAGAACTCAAGTTCTTTGCCCTCCGCATCCCTTGGAGGAGTGAAGCCCTACTTCACTTAGAACCACTGTTAGTGATATGAGAGAAGTGTCCTAAGGCAATCGCCTTATGATTGAAAAATATTTATTTTAATAAATGATAATTCACTATTTGAGTATACATGCTTGTGTATTTGATTGGGATCTTAAACTCATCTACTGAATGCCCACAATACAACTCACAGCATAAGAGAATTTGTGATGGGATCACAACTAGTGATTATCTCTAAATATGCAAATGTGAAGTATTGAAAATATCCCTAGTCGATGAATTGATAAATACGGACACTATCAATTTTGTTGAGACTAGCATGGGTTATTCTCTAATCAGCTGATTCTCACTGGCTGGTGACATTGGGATGTCCGGAGATAAACATGGATGCTAGTTATGGGAACTAGTTCATTGGACTGACTAGCTTTAAGACTTCATATGGTAATCTATATAGATATGTCAATGAAGTTCTTACTGTGGCTTAAGTGCGATGTTCCTTTGACTTGCGGTGTTCAAGTCATCTTGGTCATGGAGACTTATACTTTAACATCTTAAGCAAGCATCTCCAAGGAGGTGTGGACCTAGGATGATTGGGTATAAGCCGAAGTGCCCGAAAATGTTTGAACAGCCTGCAAAGGATTCACCACTCCTTGCGAGGAGATGTATACCCAGGCCTATCGTCGGATTGTTACTCAAAACCTCTGGCCAGAGTATATCATGTTTAGAGTGCGAGTCTCTTAAATACATGAGAGTAATTAGAAATCCAAAGGACGAGAAAGACACTACTTGGGCTAGGTGTGACGTAGTCAGCCTAGTGGGGAATGACACAAATAGACCGTGTCCTGAACCAAGTGGGTATTAGATGGTGAAGGGAATGGGGCATGATTCATTAGAGCTGCTGAAGGGTTTTAGAATAATTTCTTCTGAGGTCAAACCGTTGATCTTTCGATTAATTGGTGATCATGATGTACTACTAGGTGCCACTCATGATCGTTCTATAATTAGTTGATTATAGACGGCCAACATAAATCGAAAGCCTATTTAGTCACACGCACTACGAGTGATCCGAGAGATTTAAAATGAGTTGAAAATTGGATTTTTCGATCAAGAGAAATAAGTCGAATCTGAATTTATCAGAGGCGCAATGGAAGCTAAAATGGCTAAGTCTTTTGAAGGCTTATTGGGCGAATTAAATGAGTTTAATTCGTGAACGGTTCGGGTTGGTTTGGCCGGCCAAAGAGGGTGCCAAACCTCCTTGAAGTGGCCGGCCACCTATTGGGGAGAAAACCAATTAATTTTGTTTTAATTAATAAAATAGATCTAGCGCGATTTATTTTATAAATTATGGATAAATAAATTTGTATAAAGAAATTTATATAAATAAATTTATAGAAATTTATTCTTTTTTATGGAAGTTAAAATAATCCATGAATTGGTTTATTTTAATTTTATAAAATCAATTATGAATTGATTTTCCATAATAAGAAAGTTTATAAATTTTTTATAAAATTTATTCCATAATTTAAAGAGAAGATTAATTAGTTTTATTATAAAGTAAGTTATAATAAAATTCATAAGAGAATTTATAGGATAAATTTTCTTATGATAACTAATTAGTTTTATTATAAAGATGGTTATAATAAAACTTGGTTTAAACGGAATAATTCATAAGAGAATTTATATGATAAATTTTCTTATGATAACTAATTAGTTTTATTATAAAGTTGGTTATAATAAAACTTAGTTTAAACGGAATAATTCATAAGAGAATTTATAGGATAAATTTCTTATGATTCCGTTAATTCCGTTAAGAGGAGACTTGGCAAGGGAGAAGCAACTATATAAGGAACCAAAGGGAAGCATTTATTCCTAATCAATCAATTGATAATTGAGAAGCTGCCTCTCTCTCTTATTCTCTTCTCTTCTCTTCTCTCTTCCCCATTAGGGCCGGCGCCCTCTTCACCATCCCTAGGGCCGGCGCCCACATTGAAGCTTCTAGGGCCGGCGCCCCTTGAAGCACCTTCCTCCATCTAGGGCCGGCGCAAACCCCTCCTACCCTCTTGGTTGCCGTGAGCTATCAAGAAGAAGGAGAAGCCAACCAAGAAGAAGAAGAAGCGGATCTCATCTCCTTCCCTCTCGGAATTCGATTCCGTTTCTTGGTGGTTAGTTTCCTATTTATTCTCTTGTTCTTCGCTGTTGTGCCTTTAGAGAATCTAGTAGTTCTCGTCGGCACAAAACTCGTGACTTTGCGAAGTCATCCCGAAGAGAACTCGGCGTGGACGCGAATAGAGGCGGAGCTTCCAAGGGACGCTACGGTTGGATCTCGTCCCTTTCTTCGAGTTACGAAAGGTATAAAGTAAATTAGTTTACTTTTCTGCAAAGTTTTATTTTATGATTATGTCAACACACCATAAGGTTGCATGCTAGATACGAAGTTAAAATAATTTAGGAAATTATTTTATGTAAATTCTTCCGCTGCACGTAAAAATTTAAAATTTTAGGAACTCGTATCCTTGTCAACATGCACCCGGTCCCATCAGTGGTATCAGAGCCGGTTAGTGTTCGACTTAATCATATAATTGTTTTGTGAAAAACTTTGTCATGATCTCAATTTCGGAAAAAATTTCAATTATAGAAACTTTCAAATTATAATAAATTTTAGATTTAGGAATTTCAAAGTTTGGAAATCCTCATGAAATTTCGCAAACGTTTGAAATTTTCTAATTTCTGAAATTTTATAATAATTGTGAAAACTTCCCATCTTTGGAAACTTTCCAATTTTGGAAATTTTTCTATTTTAGAAATTTTCTAATTTTGGAAATATGTAAGTTTTCTTTGTACCAGAATCTTACAATTATTCTGAAAACCTATTTTTGAAATCTCGCAATTTTGGACACTTTCTTTTAAGAAAGTCTAGACAAATTCATGGATAGTTAATTGACAATTAAATTTGAATTGGTTTTTAAATTGACAACAAAATTCTTTATTTTGGATTGAGCCACGGGGAGCCGTCCAATTTAAAGTTAGTTGTTGTAATTTAATTTCCCAATTTTTAATTGAAATTGTCATGTTTGATTTGGATTGAGCCTCGGGGAGCCGTCCAATTGGATTTACAACACATTACTTTTCTTTGGGTATCTGAGCCTCGGGGAGCCACCCTTAGAAAACAATTTGTTGTAATTAATTAAATCCATGAATAAAATATGTTTGAAGAGGTGATGCTCTTACATATTGTTGTCTCCAAAATTAATTAGGAAAATTATTTCCTATAGAGTTTTCTTAAATGAGATTTTCATGAAAATAATATGTAGTTGAATTAAGGGATTTGTCTCTTAATTTAATAAGATTTGATTTAGAGAAATCAAAGTTTTGAACATATTATTTTCGAAATTAATTATGACAATTTAGGAAATTATTTCCCAAAACAATTCCTTTAATTAAGTATGAAATTGGAATTAGGAAATCCGGTTCCTAATTCAATTAATGAGACTTGATAACTTAAGTCACTTACATACTTAATTAAGGAAATTGTTAGTCATACATAATTCTATGTCATGAATGTGCTTAGAAAAGAAAGGATGAGACCCAAAACCCCTTACAAAATATTAAGGCCAACACCTTCCATTAATATGGTTAGAATCGGAGTTTTGTTTCTCGTTTGGGTTGATGGACACATCCATGCCCGACTTGAACCTCAACATGATCAAACCATGGAATTAGTTTATGAATAATATAGTTGGAGTCAGAGGTCAATCCTTAGTTTTGGTTGTTGGACACATCCAAGCCTGACTAAACGGTTGAATGAGCTCCAACCATATTAAAACTATTTCTTGATTAATGGGTCAGCCTTAAGCTTGGAGCATCGATTTGTTGTGCCACAGCCAAGGTCAATGCAAAGAGAGGTGCAGTTGGGTGATATGTATAAAGTTGCATACTTGTTAATGAGTTAACAACCCAATGATTTATGCAAACATTCAATCAGTTGATAGCATAAAGTGATAGTTACATATATGTGATGTGTAATCGGTATAATTACCTACCTTCATAGCTAAGAAAAACTTGATGGCCACAGCCATGGTTGTTCTTATCTATGGTTGGATATCAACCTATTTGGAGATGTTCCTACGATCTCCCGAATTGATAATAAGGGTGACTCAATTCGTAAAATAAATAGGATTTAATTTATGTATGATGATATATTCTTTAATCATTCTTCTCACATAATCTCAATTTGTATTTCTAGGATAATCACTCGATCATGTCTTCCCTAAACTTGCGTTCCATTTTGGACACCAATAAACTGACTGGGCCAAACTTCATGGACTGGCTTCGAAACCTGACGATAGTCCTCAAGGCAGAGAAGCTTGCTTATGTCCTTGAAGATCAACTTCCCAACCGTCCTCCTGAAAATACAACTCCAGACCAGTTTCCTAAGTTGCTCAACCTGCTGAAGACTGTAGAGCCTTCTGTGAAGCAGGATCAAAAGACGGTACTGTTAGTTGGTTCCTCGAAGAAAGGTTCTAAGAGGAAGGCCAAAGAACAGAATAAGGGAAAGAAGAAAAAGGCCAAAAAGACTGAAAATACCCTAAAAGACACTTGCCATCACTATGGCAAGGAGGGTCACTGGCGAAGAAACTACAAGGTTTATCTTGAGTCCTTGAAAGAGAAGGCATCCGATGCCCCATCCTCTTCAAGTATCTTCGTTATTGAATGTCACTCTATTTCCTCAAACACCTGGGTACTTGATACTGGGTGTAGCTCACATATATGTAATGACATACAGGGGCTAAGGAATAGAAGAAGACTCATCAAAGGAGAAGCGAATTTGCAAGTTGGAAATGGAGCAAAGATTGCTGCTGTTGCCATCGGAACATATTTGCTAAAGCTCCCTACTGGACGTGTCTTAGAATTGGATAATTGTTATTTCGTTCATTCGTTAATAAAAACATTGTATCTATTTCATGTTTGAATGAAAAGGGTTATCATTTAACTTTTAGTAACAATTGTTGTTACATAACTTTAAATGGCGTTCTTTATGGGAATGGAACATTGTGCAATGGTATCTACACGTTAGATTTATCCAGTGACGTTTTCAATATCGAAGTTAGCAACAAACGTGCTATAATAGATAATCGAATAGACTCCTACACGTGGCATTGTCGTCTTGGCCATGTAAGTAAGAAACGCATGACTGAATTACACCGATGTAGAATTTTGGAATCATTTGAACCCGATTCATTTGATACATGCGAATCATGCTTAAAAGGCAAGATGACCAAATTACCCTTTTCCGGAAAAGGTAATCCAGTGGGAGAATGGCTTGGTCTAATACATACTGATGTATGTGGACCAATGTCAACTCTTGCACAAGGAGGCTATAGCTACTTCATCACCTTTATCGATGATCACTCACGATTCGGGTACGTGTTCTTGATGAAACACAAATCTGAAGCCTTTGAGAAATTCAAAGAGTTTAGAAATGAAGTAGAGAAACAGCTTGGCAAAAGTATTAAAATACTTCGATCCAATCGGGGTGGTGAATACTTAAGTCAAGAGTTTCAAGATTATCTTAGGGACAATGGGATATTATCCCAATGGACTCCGCCGTATACACCACAGCATAATGGTGTATCTGAGAGGCGCAACCGAACCTTGATGGACATGGTTAGGTCGATGATGAATCATGCAACTCTTCCAAAATCCTTTTGGGGCTATGCACTTAAGACAGCTGTTTACTTGCTAAACAGAGTCCCGACCAAGGTAGTCTCTACTACTCCATATGAGACATGGAATAGTAAGAAACCCCACTTAACTCACCTTAAGATATGGGGTTGTCCTGCTTATGTGAAGCGGATTATATCAGACAAATTGGATGCTAAGTCTGATAAATGTCTATTTATTGGATACCCTAAGGAAACGAAGGGTTACCAATTCTATCATCCCTTGGAACAAAAGGTGTTTGTTTCAAGGCATGCTGTATTTCTGGAAAAAGAATTTCTTTTACAAGAAAATAGTGGGAGTGGCATTGAACTTGATGAAGTTCAAGAAACTCCAATAGACATAACAGAGACACCTAGTCTAGACCCACAACCAATATCTCATAATGATGAGCTATCAGTTGAACCTAAGACTACACCACCTCTTCGTAGATCTGATAGGACACGCAATATTCCAGAGAGATACGTGT
>JAGFNQ010002970.1:92284-125341 GCA_024364735.1 Boesenbergia rotunda | reverse complement strand
AGGGAAGGAAAGAATGGTCTTCAATTATAAGAGACTGAATGACAACACTCAAAAGACCAATATAGCCTCCTGGAATCAACACCATCATCAAACGAGTTACTAGTAAGATTTACTCAAGTTTGATCTAAAAAGCGGTTTTCATCAGGTTATGATGGACCCATCCTCGATTGAATGGACAGCATTTTGGGTTCCAGAGGGACTGTTTGAATGGCTCGTAATGCCTTTTGGCCTTAAAAATGCCCCTGCAGTCTTCCAAAGAAAGATGGATCTTTGTTTCCGAGGTACAGAAGAATTTATTGCTGTTTATATAGATGATATCCTAGTATTTTCACAGACAAAGAAGGAGCATGAGGAGCATCTTAAATTAATGCTGCAAATTGTCAAGAAAAATGGGCTTATTTTGAGTCCGACAAAAATGAAGATTGGAAGTTCATCAATTGAGTTTCTGGGTGCAACACTAGGGAATTCTCGCATCAGACTCCAGGAGCATATAATCAAGAAAGTGGTAAGTTTTAAGGATGAAGAGCTGCAGACAACTAAAGGACTGCGTTCCTGGTTAGGGCTTCTTAATTATGCAAGGAGTTACATTCCTGAGATGGGCAAAATTTTAGGCCCTTTATATTCTAAGACTAGCCCAACTGGTGAAAAGAGAATGAATAACCAAGATTGGGCTCTTATCCGCAAGATGAAGCAGCTTATTCAGCAGTTACCTGATTTGGAACTTCCCCCTGAGCAAAGTTATATGATTATCGAAGCAGACGGCTGTATGGAAGGATGGGGAGGGATTTGTAAATGGAAGCCACAAAAATTTAACCCCAAAGAAAAAGAAAAGATTTGTGCATACGCCAGCGGAAAATTTAACCCCCTAAAATCCACCATAGATGCAGAAATCTTTGCGGTAACAAATAGCCTCAGTAACTTCAAGATTTATTATCTGGATAAAACTGAGTTATTAATCCGTACTGATTGTCAAGCCATAATCAGTTTTTACAACAAAACAGCCCAAAATAAACCCTCACGGGTTAGATGGCTGTCATTTACGGATTTCATTACCGGCATTGGAGTTCCTATCATTTTCCAACACATTGACGGTAAAGACAATTTACTGGCTGACGCTTTATCCAGGCTTGTTTGTTTTATTACAGGACCATGGACTTCAACGCCTCAAAAGGACGAAATATTACTTCAGATGGAGGCTCTAGCAGCACAAATCCAGACCAAGCCCAGCAAGGAGGCCTCACAACACCTGTTGGGCCTTGCACACTTCTTCACCAGTACCAAGATATCTTCTTCTCCATCCCGCCAGGCGTCCAACGCTCAGAAGACTATGAAAAGAGACAACAATTATCAAGGATTGAGAGAGACATTTCTGAAGGGACACTTAACCTCATCCGTGACCTGGAAACCACCCTCCAGCTCAAAGAATATGAATACACTCACAGAAGCCACGGAGGAGATCCCGCAGATCCCTATTGGCGAAACCAGCTGGCCTGCATACGAATCATTAAACGACAATTATGGGATTCCTTTCTTAACATCCAAGAAATAACAAAGGCCATCAAAAATCTGCCACCATAGGAAACAAGAAGCAGTGGTGGGCACCATATCTCTGCAGAATCCAAACTTTGTTTAAAGAAATAGTAATGTAATGAAATAATGTTGAATCTGTCAAATTAAGTTAGGCCCGTGAAGCCACTTGAAGAGATAAGATTCCCACTTAGCTGTAAAGATATTTAGGCTTTGCTGGAAAGGTTTATAGGGGGGTACGATGGAAATGATGATGGGGCCCCTCAGCGCACCCAGTTTCCATCCTTGCTTCCCTATATAAACCTTACCCTAGCTCATTGCAAAGCACAAGTCGACTCACGACACAAGCTTTACTTTGAGAACCAGCATTTTCAGTTGTAAGTCTCAAGCTTTCAAGCTTTTAAGCAATTTCCATTTCCTTTTCCCGTAAGAATAGTCTGTGTATTTCTAGTTCTATACTTATCTTTCTTATTGGAAAAGAAGCACGTTTCCTTTATGGTATCAGAGCATATGGCTGAGTAAATCTTATTCAAGGTATTCGGGTAAGCAGGAGGTTGTTTTATGCATACAATTAATCATAACAATAGACTTTTCCAAAACTCTAAACGAAGGTCTTTAACAAAGTCTTCCAAGGATAAATTCTTGATGCATAGTGTTTAATCCTTTCTTGCAATAAGGCGACCGAGTAACGACGAGTGGATTGCAAAAGGGTAGGTCCTAACATGGATAAGGCTGGGAGCCTAGAAAACCAAGGGCACACCTGCATGAGCAAGAAAACTCCTAGAAGCTCCTAAGCTGTAAGCAGTCAGGAAAAGGCACTAAGTAAAAGAGTTCACCCTTATGAGTGTCAAAAACATAGTTCAGTTGCCAAAATTATGTCTAAACGTTGGGAAGCCTCTATACAGGAGTGGTATGCAAAAGCACCTACTGTAAACCTTGAATACCTTGACCTAGCACAAAAAGAGCCAACCCCTAAAGAACTAGCCCATAACCTTGTTGTAATTTATGACAAGGTTATTTTATCTAGTAGAATAAACCTACGAAATCTCAAGCTTATTCAAGAAGAAATCGAGTTGCTAAAGGAGGAAAATCAGAAACTCTCTAAGGCAGTTAAAGAATTAACTGGTGAAATTGTTAAAGAGAATTCTTCTCTAACATTCTCTGAGCTTGTAAAGTAGATAGGAACCTCTTTGTCTTTCTCCTTGGATCTCCAATAAACTCAAATGAAGGTTCTGCTTCTGGTGTGAACTTGACTTTTCTCTTGCGGCAGTCTATAGAAGCACTATACTTGCTCAAGAAGTCCATCCCTAA
Source organism: Boesenbergia rotunda (assembly GCA_024364735.1). Classification (NCBI taxonomy): domain Eukaryota; kingdom Viridiplantae; phylum Streptophyta; class Magnoliopsida; order Zingiberales; family Zingiberaceae; genus Boesenbergia; species Boesenbergia rotunda. Next base: position 122,503 of record JAGFNQ010002970.1, on the reverse strand, counting down.
AATGACATCGTAATCCTTCATCTCAAGGACTACCAAGTCACTATAGAGCTCTCGGTTGGAAATCCAGATTGGTACTGCCCTTAGCCTCTGAGTAGAGGCCATTACTTCCCCTGATGGTAAGGTTGTTAAGAACTTCATCGTTCAATATTTCTGGTGGCCTTTATACTGTTTAAGTAGTGCTCAGTGATCAAAACACTATTTATCAATTCTTCGGAGGTTTGCGGCCTCTTAACACCGCTAGCCCCATTTAACGCTATCTCAGGACTTAACATCTTGAGCATTAGCCTGACTCTTTCTCTTTCAGTGCCAACTAGCTCTGGGCACAGACGCGCTAACCGATTAAACTTCTTCACTGCTTCATCCACGGATAAGTCTCCTTGTCTGAACTCCGTGAATTCGTCGTAATGCTTGTTGGTTACTCGCATGTGAAAACATTCTTCGAAGAGCTCAGTCTCGAAGTCGGCCCATGTCATCTAGCTGATATTTCTCTTGGCCTTAACTTTCTCCCACCACATCCTAGCATCTCCCGTAAGTCAGAAAGATGCACACTTTATCTTCTCTACCTCATGCCCGTCCAGTAGCCCTACTATTCTTTCCAACGTTTTGAACCATGCTTAAGCATCCCATGGTTTGCTTGTGCCTGGGAAGTTCCCTGGCTTCAGTTTCTTCTACTGAATGAGGTACGCTTCTTGCCTCACCCCCCCCCTTGCCGGGATTACAAAAGTAACCGATAGGTCTTTGGTCACAACTGGTACTACTACATTCTCCACCGGCGGATTAATGGGAGTAGCTTACTGGTTAGTCATCATGGTGGCAATAACTTGCTGCTATTCTACTACTTACCTTTGTAACCGAGCCACCACCTCTAAAAGATTTGGTGGTGGTACTGACTTTGTTGCCTCTTGCCCTTTAGGAGCTCGCTCCTCATTTTGGGCCTTTCTAGGACGTCCTCTTGACATTCTCTTACTCCATATCATAAAGAGACTATGTTGGCTCTTGCCCTCTAGGAGCTTGCTCCTCATTTCGAACAATTTTGGGATGTCCTCTTGCCATTCTCTTACTCTATAGTGTAAAGAAAATAAAAACTCATTATCTCTTACTTACTTCATTATCTCCATGCACATATTAGCATAAAATAATACCAATATACTTTTCTATCATCATGCACTTACTGATACTAGCAGTCAATAATAAAAAAACATATAAAAGTACAACATATGAACTTCTTACTTGGCAGGCGGCAGGATTGATGCTTGATGTCAGTGTGGCGGAAGGGTGGAAACTTTGCTCTGATACCACTCTATGACGACCCGCCTTCTGGTACTAAGCTTTAAGGCGGATCGCTACTAACTAACTAACTAACTAATTAGTGATTTCTTATAATGCTAAACCAACTGGGAGAATTTAAAATTTCTTATTTCGCTATTTGCTGAACTAACAATTCATAATCATGTTTAAAGTACTAATCAGCCAAAATAAAGCAAAAACTTTAATTTTATTAGCTTGGCCATGATTTGACCCCTAGACCTCTTAGTTGTAACACTAAAGCACTAACCAACTGCTCTATACCACTTCTTTTCAATGGTACCAGTCGACTGCTATATATCTAGTCGACTGGTATCGGCCACAGAAACTTTCCGTGCCCGGCACCAGTCGACTGGCCTCATGGCAGTCGACTGGTGCATCGAACAGTAGGTTCTGTTCGATATCGCAGTTGACTGGTTCTGAACCAGTCGACTGGCACGGCTGAAAACCTGCATTTCAGACCTAAAAACCATCTCCAACGATCCACAAAACATATACTTCCAAGACATACAAAGACATAACTCCATTTCTATACTCTATACTAGTTTTATGAACATTTTAGCAACTCAAAACGAATCCAATAACTTGAAATTAGAATCCTTGCGAGATTTAACAAAACTATCAAAACGTAAGCAAAACACTCTAGAGTTTGTACCAAACTTAACCTCTATGCGTAGTTTAAACAAAGTCATTCATTCTACCACTTCAAAACACCAAAACACATGTTCTACAAGACTTAGCCCAAAGATCTCTTCCACGGTTCCGCCGCCACTGAACATCAAAGCAAGTCCCTTCGCCTCCTTAACTTATGCTTTTTCTTTACCTTTATCTGCAATAGAAGGAAAATGCAACTAATAAGCAAATTGCTTAGTAAGTAAATCCTAACTCACAAATCCAAACGATAAGGGATAAACATGCTCTTTTCAAATAATGCTTACTTCAAAACACATGCACTTTGAAATACTTACACATGGAAACTTTCACATACTTATCATGCTCAATCATGCTTGAAAACATTTACTAGCATTAAAACATTGGCAAATCTAACATGCTCATAATTTCTTTTGAGACTTGCTACTTATGCATTTCCATACTTTAAACCACTAACTTCCTTGCTCTTGCTCTTTAACATGCTTGTAACATACTTAGCAAAACATATGCTTAAACTGAAAACACTTACATATACTCATATACTTCAAAATAATAATCAACTTTCTCAGGCCTTGACAATGTACCTGGTATTAGTGTACCAATGCGCGCATCCCTAATAGGTTTCAGGGTAGCTAGCCACCGCACCCTATTAGAGCTTCTTTCTAACTTTCTGTGGGCCTCTCTTTTGCCCGGTACATGTCACTTTACAAAAGTAAAATACTTTCTTATTCATAATGCTTATACTTATCAAGCTATCTTTCTTTTTACATAAGTCTTTGCACTACAAAACTTTACCTTTCTCACTTGGAACTTTCATCGAGCACCTTGCATGCCTTTAACCCAAAACTCATCTTTGGGACTTTTCAAGAACTTGGCCTTTCATGCTTAGATCACACATATAAAATCTACTCCAATTCAAGTTCTATGATTAAAAACATGTATTCTTGAGAAACTTAAATCACACCATAAACAATATTCTCCAAGCATGCACTTAGATTACAAAATTAGGGTTCTACAACAAGAAAACTACATGCGAAGCTACTCCTATTGCAGGTGAGTGATTTACTTACCCTTTTCTTGAAGAAAACTCACTAAGTATCTCGAAATTCCTAGCTTAGGGTTCTTTTCCTCTTCTTTTGCAAGAAAACTCCACTTCTTGGCCCTAGGGAAGAAGCCCTAGGCTCTCCACTCAAGAGGAGGAAGAGGAAGTAAGGAAACTCCCCTCTTTTCTCCCTGTTTTCGCAGCCTCCCCCCCCCCTGTTCGCGCAGCCTCCTCCAAGCCCTAATGGGGTCTTAACTCAACTTAAGTGGATGTTGAAACACCTCTTCATGAAAAGGCCTTACTTAACTATAATATTAATTCGCTTCATCTTTTTCTGTGCTTGATACCCTTGCCCAGCTGGTTAGCAAAGCTTGCTTAAGATTTTGCTTCTCGCGTGGTCGCGAGATCAATCCCCGCCCGACCCTTTAATTTTTTTTTCTTTTTATTTTAATTCTGAAAAATGCTAGAAAAATTCTGAAAAATCCCTAATAATACCAGAAAATTATTGGGTGTTACAATCCTCCCTACCTTATAAAAAGTTCGTCCTCGAACTTAGAACAACTTTGGATACCTTTGCCTCATGCTATCTTCTGATTCCCAGGTTGTCTCTTCATACTTCTGATTCAGCCATAAAACTTTTACTAGTGGTACCACTTTGTTCCTCAACTTCTTATCTGCTCGATCTATTATCTGAATAGGTCGACTTTCATAACTGAGATCTTCTTGAACTTGTACCATCTATGGCTCAATCACTTGGTTGGCATCTGGGATGTGCTTCTTCAACATTGAGACATGGAATACATTGTGTATTGCTGACATCTCTGAGGGTAGCTCCAACTCATAAGTTACTTTGCCAACTCTTTTCGTCACTAGGTAGGGTCCTATGTATCGAGGACTTAGCTTGCCTTTCTTGCCAAATCTCATTACACCCTTCATAGGAGCTACTTTGAGGAAAACTATATCCCCAACTTCAAACTCTAACAGCCTACGGCGTACATCGGCGTAACTCTTCTGCCTACTCTGAGCAGTCTCTATCCTCTGGCGGATACTCTAACTGCCCTTGAAGTCTAATGCTCAAGCTCTGAGCATATCTTCTAAAACCTGATTCACTCTCTCTGTCTGTCCATCAGTCTGGGGATGGAAAGTTGTGCTAAACTTTAGTTTGGTGCCTAGCGCTGTCTGTAAGCACTCCCAAAAGTGTGAAGTGAAACGACCATCTCTATCAGAGATAATGGACTTCGGGACTCCGTGTAGTCGGATCACTTCCTGTACATATAGCTGGGCTAATCTTTCAATCGAATAAGACACTTTGATTGCCAAGAAGTGGGCAGACTTGGTCAATCTATCTACTATTACCCAAATAGCGTCATAGCCATTAGTTGTCTTTGGTAGACCAACTATGAAATCTATGGCTATGTCTTCCCATTTCTACTCTGGAATCTGAATGGGTTGTAGGATACCTCCTGGTCTCTGGTGTTCTGCTTTAACTCTCTGACATGTCAGGCAGGCGTTGACATACTTGGCTATGTCTCTTTTCATTCCAGACCACCAAAATCTTCTTTTCAAGTCCTAGTACATCTTAGTGGAACCAGGGTGCATTGAGTAGGGAGTTCTATGGGCTTCTTCAAGAATCTTCTTTCTCAGCTCTTCACTATTAGGGACACATAAACGGTCACCATAATAGAGTATCCCACTGTCAGATACTCTAAACTCTTTACTTTCTCCTTCTTGTATCTCTTGCTTGATCCTTTGGATATCAGAATCCTCAGCTTGCTCTTTCTGTATATCTTCAAGCAAGGTTGACTCTAGTGTCAATAGAGCTAACTGCCCATAAATGATCTCAACTCCATAATCTACTATTTCCTTCTGTAATGGTGGTGATAATGCTGATAAGGACAACAAGGTGGCACAAGTCTTTCTACTTAGTGCATCTGCTACTTTATTTGCCTTACTAGGGTGGTAAAGGATCTCACAGTCATAATCCTTCACTAACTCAAGCCACCTTCGCTGTCTCATATTGAGGTCTTTCTGAGTGAAGAAATATTTCAGACTCTGGTGATCTGTATAAATCTTGCACTGCACTCCATACAGATAATGTCTCCATATTTTTAGAGCGAAGACTACAGCTGCCAACTCCAGATCATGAGTGGGGTAATTCTTTTCATAGTCCTTGAGTTGCCTGGAAGCATAAGCTATGACTTTGCCTTCTTGCATAAGTACGGCTCCAAGTCCTAGCTTTGATGCATCACTATATATATCAAAGCTCTTATCACCTTCGGGTACTGTAAGAATATGAGCACTTGTCAGTCTCTTCTTCAACTCAAGAAAACTCTGCTCATAGTCTTCAGTCCACTCATACTTCTTATTCTTTCTGGTAAGGGCTGTAGTGTTTGATTCACTTTGCCTTATTACACATTTCTTAGCATGAAATTCTACTCTAAAACCGGCATCACATAGTTGACTTACACTTAATAAATTAAACTTCATATCCTTAATTAAAAGTACTTTATGGATCGAAATAGTGGGAGATACCTCAATTGTGCCCCTACCAATGATCCTCAACTTTTCACTCTTCCCAAAGGAGACCGTCCCTTCTCTTAGGTAGCTAATAGTGGTGAATTTGCTCACATCCCCGGTCATGTGTCTTGAGCATCCACTATCTACTATCCACAAAGTTGGGGTCTCCTTCACCTTTACCTAGACAACATGGAAAACATGCTCTTTTGGTACCCATATCTTTGATCCATAAGCATCATTTAAAAATTTCTTAGGTACCCATGCCTTCTTTGTGGTTCCCTTTGCCCCTAGTCTCCTAGATGCACCAATCTTACCGGTAAGTGAGACAAATACTACTTCCTTGGTCTTAGGTCTATAACCCAATCCGACCTTGTTATATACAGCCCTTTGACTGTTGATGATCATATCAAGGTTACTTGATCCTACTTGGAATTTTCTAAGGGCCTTTGTGAGGTCATCTACTGTTAGTGATATGAGAGAAGTGTCCTAAGGCAATCGCCTTATGATGTAAACATTTATATTAATAAATGATAATTCACTATTTGAGTATACATGTTTTGTGTATTTGATTGGGATCTTAAACTCATCTACTGAATGTCCGCAATACAACTCACAGCATAAGAGAATTTGTGATGGGATCACAACTAGTGATTATCTCTAAATGTGCAAATGTGAAATATTGAAAATATCCCTAGTCGATGAATTGATAAAAACGGACACTATCAATTCTGTTGAGACTAGCATGGGTTATTCTCTAATCAGCTGATTCTCACTGGCTGGTGACATTGGGATGTTCGGAGATAAACATGGATGCTAGTTAAGGGAACTAGTTCATTGGAGTGACTAGCTGTAAGACTTCATATGGGAATCTACATGTAGATATGTCAATGAAGTTCTTACTGTAGCTTAAGTGCGATGTTCCTTTGACTTGTGGTGTTCAAGTCATCTTGGTCATGGAGACTTATACTTTAACATCTTAAGCAAGCATCTCCAAGGAGGTGTGGACCCAGGATGATTGGGTATAAGCCGAAGTGCCCGAAGATGTTTGAACAGCCTACAAAGGATTCACCACTCCTTGCGAGGAGATGTATACCCAGGCCTATCGTCGGATTGTTACTCAGAAATCTCTGGCCAGAGTATATCATGTTTAGAGTGCGAGTCTCTAAAATACATGAGAGTAATTAGAAATCCAATGGACGAGAAAGACACTACTTGGGCTAGGTGTGACGTAGTCAGCCTAGTGGGGACTGACACCATAGACCGTGTCCTGAACCAAGTGGGTATAAGGTGGTGAAGGGAATGGGGCACGATTCATTAGAGCTGCTGAAGGGTTTCAGAATAATTAATCGAAAGATCAACGGTTTGACCTCAGAAGAAATTATTCTGAAACCCTTCAGAGCGAGGTTAGTGTTCGACATAATCATATAATTGCATGCTAGATACGAAGTTAAAATAATTTAGGAAATTATTTTATGCAAATTCTTCCGCTGCACGTAAAAATTTAAAATTTTACGAACTCGTATCCTTGTCGACATGCACCCGGTCCCAACAGTGGTATCAGAGCCGGTTAGTGTTCGACATAATCATAAATTGTTTTGTGGAAAACTTTGTCATAATCTCAATTTCTGAAAATTTTTCCAATTATGGATGCTTTCAAATTATAATAAATTTTAGATTTAGGAATTTCAAAGTTTGGAAATCCTCATAAAATTTCGCAAACGTTTGAAATTTTCTAGTTTCTGAAATTTTATAATAATTGTGAAAACTTCCCATCTCTGGAAACTTTCCAATTTTGGAAAATTTTCTTTTTTAGAAATTTTCCAATCTAGGAAATATGTAAGTTTTCTTTGTACCAGAAACTTACAATTATTCTGAAAACCTATTTTTGAAATCTCGCAATTTTGGGCACTTTCTTTTAAGAAAGTCTAGACAAATTCATGGACAGTTAATTGACAATTAAATTTGAATTTGTTTTTAAATTGACAACAAAATTCTTTACTTTGGATTGAGCCTCGGGGAGCCGTCCAATTTAAAGTTAGTTGTTGTAATTTAATTTCCTAATTTTTAATAGAAATTGTCATGTTTGATTTGGATTGAGCCTCGGGGAGCCGTCCAATTGGATTTACAACACATTACGTTTCTTTGGGTATCTGAGCCTCGGGGAGCCACCCTTAGAAAACGATTTGTTGTAATTAATTAAATCCATGAATAAAATATGTTTTAAGAGGTGATGCTCTTACATATTGTTGTCTCCAAAATTAATTAGGAAAATGGTTTCCTATAGAGTTTTCTTAAATGAGATTTTCATGAAAATAATATGTAGTTGAATTAAGGGATTTGTCTCTTAATTTAATAAGATTTGATTTAGAGAAATCAAAGTCTTGAACATATTATTTCCGAAATTAATTATGACAATTTAGGAAATTGTTTCCCAAAACAATTCCTTCAATATAGTATGAAATAGAATTAGGAAATCCGGTTCCTAATTCAATTAATGAGACTTGATAACTTGAGTCACATACATACTTTATTAAGGAAATCGTTAGTCATGACACATGTCATGAATGTGCTTAGAAAAGATGAGACCAAAAACCCCTTACAAAATATTAAGGCAAACACCTTCCATTAATATCGTTAGAATCGGAGTTTTGTTTCTCGATTGGGTTGATGGACACATCCATGCCCGACTTGAACCTTAACATGTTCAAACCATGGAATTAGTTTATGAATAATATAGTTGGAGTCAGAGGTCAATCCTTAGTTTTGGTTATTGGACACATCCAAGCCTGACTAAACGGTTGAATGAGCTCCAACCATATTAAAACTATTTCTTGATTAATGGGTCAGCCTTAAGCTTGGAGCATCGATTTGTTGTGCCACAGCCAAGGTCGATGTAAAGAGAGGTGCAGTTGGGTGCTATGTATATGATGCATACTTGTTAATGAGTTAACAACCCAATGATTTATGCAAACATTCAATTAGTTGATAGCATAATGTGATAGTTACATATATGTGATATGTAATTGGTATAATTACCTACCTTCATAGCTAAGAAAAACTTGATGGCCACAGCCATGGTGGTTCTTATCTATGGTTGTATATCAACCTATTTGGAGATGTTCCTACGATCTCTCGAATTGATAATAAGGGTTATTCAATTTGAAAAATAAATAGGATTTTAATTTATGTATATTGATACATTCTTTAATCATTCTTCTCACATAATCTCAATTTGAATTTCTAGGATAATCACTCGATCATGTCTTCTTTAAACTTGCGTTCCATTTGGACACCAATAAACTGACTGGGCCAAACTTCATGGACTGACTTCGAAACCTGAGGATAGTCCTCAAGGCAGAGAAGCTTGCTTATGTCCTTGAAGATCAACTTCCCAACCGTCCTCCTGAAAACACAACTCCAGACCAGTTTCCTGAGTTGCTCAACCTGCTGAAGACTGTAGAGCCTTCTGTGAAGCAGGATCAAAAGACGGTACTGTTAGTTGGTTCCTCGAAGAAAGGTTCTAAGAGGAAGGCCAATGAACAGAATAAGGGAAAGAAGAAAAAGGCCAAAAAGACTGAAAATATCCTAAAAGGCACTTGCCATCACTGTGACGTCACTGGCGAAGAAACTGCAAGGTTTATCTAGAGTCCTTGAAAGAGAAGGCATCCGATGCCCCATCCTCTTCAAGTATCTTCGTTATTGAATGTCATTCTATTTCCTCAAACACTTGGGTACTTGATACTGGGTGTAGCTCACATATATGTAATGACATACAAGGGCTAAGGAATAGAAGAAGACTCGTCAAAGGAGAAGCGAATTTGCGAGTTGGAAATGGAGCAAAGATTGCTGCTGTTGCCATCGGAACATATTTGCTAAAGCTCCCCACTGGACGTGTCTTAGAATTGGATAATTGTTATTTTGTTCCTTCGTTAATAAAGAACATTGTATCTATTTCATGTTTGAATGAAAAGGGTTATCATTTAACTTTCAGTAACAATTGTTGTTACATAACTTTAAATGGCGTTCTTTATGGGAATGGAACTTTGTGCAATGACATCTACACGTTAGATTTATCCAGTGACGTTTTCAATATCGAAGTTAGCAACAAACGTGCTCGAATAGATAATCGAATAGACTCCTACACGTGGCACTGTCGTCTTGGCCATATAAGTAAGAAACGCATGACCGAATTACACCGATGTGGAATTTTGGAATCATTTGAACCTGGTTCATTTGATACATGCGAATCATGCTTAAAAGGAAAGATGACCAAATTACCCTTTTTCGGAAAAGGTAATCCAGTGGGAGAATTGCTTGGTCTAATACATACCGATGTATGTGGACCAATGTCAACTCTTGCACAAGGAGGCTATAGCTACTTCATTACCTTCATCGATGATCACTCACGATTCGGGTATGTGTTCTTGATGAAACACAAATCTGAAGCCTTTGAGAAATTCAAAGAGTTAAGAAATGAAGTAGAGAAACAGCTTGGCAAAAGTATTAAGATACTTCGATCCGATCGAGGTGGTGAATACTTAAGTCAAGAGTTTCAAGATTATCTAAGGGACAATGGGATATTGTCCCAATGGACTCCGCCGTATACACCACAGCATAATGGTGTATCTGAGAGGCGCAACCGAATCTTGATGGACATGGTTAGGTCTATGATGAATCATGCAACTCTTCCAAAATCCTTTTGGGGCTATGCACTTAAGACAGTTGTTTACTTGCTAAACAGAATCCCGACCAAGGTAGTCTCTGCTACTCCATATGAGATCTGGAATAGTAAGAAACCTCACTTAACTCACCTTAAGATATGGGGTTATCCTGCTTATGTGAAGCGGGTTGTATCAGACAAATTGGATGCTAAGTCTGATAAATGTCTATTTATTGGATACCCTAAGGAAACGTAGGGTTACCAATTCTATCATCCCTTGGAACAAAAGGTGTTTGTTTCAAGGCATGCTGTATTTCTAGAGAAAGTGTTTCTTTTACAAGAAAACAGTGGGAGTGGGATTGAACTTGATGAAGTTCAAGAAACTCCAATAGACATCACAGAGACACCTAGTCTAGGCCCACAACCGATAATTCATAGTGATGAGCTATCAGTTGAACCTAAAACTACACCCCCTCTTCGTAGGTCTGATAGGACACGCAACATTCCAGAGAGATACGGATTTCTCTAAGTGAATCGAACGACGTGTTACTCATTGCGATGACGAACCTATCAGTTATGAAGATGTTCTGAAAAGTTCAGAAAGGGACAAATGGCTTGAAGCCATGAAGTCGGAAATGGATTCCATGTACGAAAATCAAGTATGGGACTTGGTTAACCCACCTGAAGGGATTAAACCCATAGGGTGCAAGTGGGTTTTCAAGAAGAAAACCGACATGGAAGGTAATGTAGTTACCTTTAAGGCTAGATTAGTGGCAAAAAATATCGTCAAAACAAGGAATTGATTATGACGAAACCTATTCGCCAGTAGCTATGCTTAAATCCATTCGGATGCTCCTAGCCATAGCAGCTCATTATGATTATGAGATATGACAAATGGATGTGAAAACAGCTTTCCTTAATGGAAACCTGCTTGAGGATGTATACATGATACAACCTGAAGGTTTCACATCGGTTGATAAAACCAAGGTATGCAAGCTTCGACGATCCATATATGGACTGAAGCAAGCATCTAGGAGCTGGAACATCCGTTTTGATGAGACAATCAAAGAGTTTGATTTCTCACAAAATCCTGACGAACCTTGTGTGTACAAGAAGGTTAGTGGGAGTGCAGTCGTATTCCTAGTATTATATGTCGATGACATTTACTTATAGGAAACGATATATCAGTTTTACAGACAGTTAAAATTTGGTTGTCCAAAACTTTCTCCATGAAAGACCTGGGAGAAGCAACCTATATCCTTGGGATTAGAATCTATAGAGATAGATCAAAACGGTTGCTTGGTCTTTCGCAGTCTACATATATAGACCGAGTGCTAAAAAGGTTTAGCATGTCGGAATCCAAGAAAGGTTACCTTCCCATCAGGCATGGGATCAACCTTTCAAGTCTATGTGTCCGCGCACAGAAGACGAGAGGATTTGCATGAATAAGATTCCCTATGCATCCGCGATAGGATCTATCATGTATGCTATGTTATGTACTAGGCCCGATGTATCGTATGCTTGAGCGTCACAAGCAGATACCAGTCGATCCAGGAATGGATCATTGGGCGGCTGTCAAGACAATCCTTAAGTACTTAAGAAGAACTAAGGATGTTTCCTAATATATGGAGAAGGAGATAGGTAATACGTGGGTATACAGATGCCAGTTTCCAGACAGATAAGGATGACTCCAAATCTCAGTCTGGATACGTATTTACTTTGAATGGAGGCGCAATAAGTTGGAAGAGTTCCAAATAAGACACCGTAGCGGATTCTACCACGGAAGCGGATATATCGCAGTTCGGAGCACAAAGAACAGTTGGATCAAGAAGTTTGTCTCCGAACTTGATGTGGTTCCAACCATTGATGAAGCAGTGCCGGTTTACTGCGACAACAATGGAGCTATTGCACAAGCAAGGAACCAAGGTCTCATCAGCGATCCAAACACGTGCTTCGCCGCTATCATCTGATCAGAGAGATTATAAGTAGGAATGAATACAAATTGAGAGATTCCCACTGAAAGGAATTAGCGGATCCTTTAACTAAGGCCTTGCCTCAAAACAAGTTTGAGGTCATGTTAGAGCCTGTGGTATTGGATACCGTAGCGATTGGCATTAGGCCAAGTGGGAGTTTGTTAGTGATATGAGAGAAGTGTCCTAAGGCAATCGCCTTATGATGTAAACATTATTTTAATAAATGATAATTCACTATTTGAGTATACATGTTTGTGTATTTGATTGGGATCTTAAACTCATCTACTGAATGTCCGCAATACAATCACAGCATAAGAGAATTTGTGATGGGATCACAACTAGTGATTATCTCTAAATGTGCAAATGTGAAGTATTGAAAATATCCCTAGTCGATGAATTGATAAAAACGGACACTATCAATTCTGTTGAGACTAGCATGGGTTATTCTCTAATCAGCTGATTCTCACTGGCTGGTGACATTGGGATGTCCGGAGATAAACATGGATGCTAGTTAAGGGAAACTAGTTCATTGGAGTGACTAGCTGTAAGACTTCATATGGGAATCTACATGTAGATATGTCAATGAAGTTCTTACTGCAGCTTAAGTGCGATGTTCCTTTGACTTGCGGTGTTCAAGTCATCTTGGTCATGGAGACTTATACTTTAACATCTTAAGCAAGCATCTCCAAGGAGGTGTGGACCCAGGATGATTGGGTATAAGCCGAAGTGCCCGAAGATGTTTGAACAGCCTACAAAGGATTCACCACTCCTTGCGAGGAGATGTATACCCAGGCCTATCGTCGGATTGTTACTCAAAACTCTGGCCAGAGTATATCATGTTTAGAGTGCGAGTCTCTTAAATACATGAGAGTAATTAGAAATCAAAGGACGAGAAAGACACTACTTGGGCTAGGTGTGACGTAGTCAGCCTAGTGGGGACTGACACCATAGACCATGTCCTGAACCAAGTGGGTATAAGGTGGTGAAGGGAATGGGGCACGATTCATTAGAGCTGCTGAAGGGTTTCAGAATTTCTTCTGAGGTCAAACCGTTGATCTTTCGATTAATTGGGGGTCATGATGTACTACTAGGTGCCACTCATGATCGTTCTATAATTAGTTGATTATAGACGGCCAACATAAATCGAAAGCCTATTTAGTCACACGCACTACGAGTAATCCGAGGGATTTAAAACGAGTTGAAAATTGGATTTTCCGATCAAGAGAAATAAGTCGAATCTGAGTTAATCAGAGGCGCAATGGAAGCTAAAAATGGCTAAGTCTTTTGAAGGCTTTTGGGCGAATTAAATGAGTTTAATTCGCGACGGTGGGTTGGTTTGCCGGCCAAAGAGGGTGCAACCCTCTTTGGTGGCCGGCCACATTAAAGGGAGAAACCATTTAATTTGGTTTAATTAATAAAATAGATCTAGCGCGATTTATTTTATAAATTATGGATAAATAAATTTGTATAAAGAAATTTATATAAATAAATTTATAGAAATTTATTCTTTTATGGAAGTTAAAATAATCCATGAATTGGTTTATTTTAATTTTATAAAATCAATTATGAATTGATTTTTCCATAATAAGAAAGTTTATAAATTTCTTATAAAATTTATTCCATAATAAAAGGAGAGAAGGTATTTGTTTTATTATAAAGTTAGTTATAATAAAACTTGGTTTAAACGGAATAATTAATAAGAGAATTTATAGGATAAATTTCTTATGTAAAATTCCGTTAAAGAGGAGACTTAGCAAGGGAGAAGCTACTATATAAGGAACCAAAGGCAAGCCTTAATTCCAATTGAGTTATCAAGAGATTAGAAGCTCCCTCTCTCTCTTATTCTCTTCTCTTCTCTTCTCTCTTCCCTTAGGGCCGGCGCCCCCTAGCATTAGGGCCGGCGCCCCATACCTAGACCCCCAGCACAAGGTGGTTGCCGTGAGCTTCAAGAAGAAGGAGAAGCCAACCAAGAAGAAGAAGAAGCGGATCACATCTCCTCCTTCCCGAATTTCGATTCCGGTTCTTGGAGGTTAGTTTCCTTTTTTCTCTTGTTCTTCTAGTTGTGCCTTTAGAGAATCTAGTAGTTCTCGTCGGCACAAAACTCGTGACTTTGCGAAGTCATCCCGAAGAGAACTCGGCGTGAACGCGAATAGAGGCGAAGCTTCCAAGGGACGCTACGGTTGGATCTCGTCCCTTTTCTTCGAGTTACGCGAGGTACAAAGTAAATTAGTTTACTTTTCCGCAATGTTTTAATTTATGATTACGTCCACACATCATAAGGTCGCATGCTAGATACGTGGTTAAAATAATTTGTGAAATTATTTTATGCTAATTCTTCCGCTGCACGTAAAATCTTAAAATATTACGAACACGCATCCTTGTCAACATGCACCCGGTCCCAACAACACGAACATGGATTTAGCTAAGGTTAGAAGTAGAATTAAGGATCTTAAGGAAGAAATTACTATGCTTAGAGTAGAAGCTATTAAACTTAAAGATTTGCATGCTAGCTCTACCTCTTCACATGTTTCACATATTGAAAATAAAAATAAGGAGTTAAGGAAACAAGTAGATGACCTCACAAAGGTCCTTAGGAAATTCCAAGTAGGATCAAGTAACCTTGATATGATCATCAACAGTCAAAGGGCTGTATATAACAAGGCCGGATTGGGTTATAGACCTAAGACCAAGGAAGTAGTATTTGTCTCACTTACCGGTAAGATTGGTGCATCTAGGAGACTAGGGGCAAAGGGAACACCAAAGAAGGCATGGGTACCTAAGAAATTTTTAAATGATGCTTATGGATCAAAGATATGGGTACCAAAAGAGCATGTTTTCCATGTTGTCTAGTTAAAGGTGAAGGAGACCCCAACTTTGTGGATAGTAGATAGTGGATGCTTAAGACACATGACCGGGGATGTGAGCAAGTTCACCACTATTAGCTACCTAAGAGAAGGGACGGTCTCCTTTGGGAAGAGTGAAAAGTTGAGGATCATTGGTAGGGGCACAATTGAGGTATCTCCCACTATTTCGATTCATAAAGTACTTTTAATTAAGGATATGAAGTTTAATTTATTAAGTGTAAGTCAACTATGTGATGCCGGTTTTAGAGTAGAATTTCATGCTAAGAAATGTGTAATAAGGCAAAGTGAATCAAACACTACAGCCCTTACCAGAAAGAATAAGAAGTATGAGTGGACTGAAGATTGTGAGCAGAGTTTTCTTGAGTTGAAGAAGAGACTGACAAGCGCTCATATTCTTACAGTACCCGAAGGTGATAAGAGCTTTGATATATATAGTGATGCATCAAAGCTAGGACTTGGAGCCGTACTTATGCAAGAAGGCAAAGTCATAGCTTATGCTTCCAGGCAACTCAAGGACTATGAAAAGAATTACCCCACTCATGATCTGGAGTTGGCAGCTGTAGTCTTCGCTCTAAAAATATGGAGACATTATCTGTATGGAGTGCAGTGCAAGATTTATACAGATCACCAGAGTCTGAAATATTTCTTCACTCAGAAAGACCTCAATATGAGACAGCGAAGGTGGCTTGAGTTAGTGAAGGATTATGACTGTGAGATCCTTTACCACCCTGGTAAGGCAAATAAAGTAGCAGATGCACTAAGTAGAAAGACTTGTGCCACCTTGTTGTCCTAATCAGCATTATCACCACCATTACAGAAGGAAATAGTAGATTATGGAGTTGAGATCATTTATGGGCAGTTAGCTCTATTGACACTAGAGTCAACCTTGCTTGAAGATATACAGAAAGAGCAAGCTGAGGATTCTGATATCCAAAGGATCAAGCAAGAGATACAAGAAGGAGAAAGTAAAGAGTTTAGAGTATCTTACAGTGGGATACTCTATTATGGTGACCGTTTATGTGTCCCTAATAGTGAAGAGCTGAGAAAGAAGATTCTTGAAGAAGCCCATAGAACTCCCTACTCAATGCACCCTGGTTCCACTAAGATGTACCAGGACTTGAAAAGAAGATTTTGGTGGTCTGGAATGAAAAGAGACATAGCCAAGTATGTCAACGCCTGCCTGACATTGTAACACCCCGAAATTTCACCATGAATAATATTATGAATTCCTTATAAAATATTATGTGGATAATATTGTGAATTCATGATGAAATATTATTATGGAAGAATACGAAATATTATCATGAAATGTTATGAAATATTATGAATTCATGAATATGAGATGTGATAGACTTCATGAAATATTATTATGAAATATTATGAAATATTATGAATTCATGAATATGAGATGTGATGGAATTCATGAAATATTATCATGAAATATTATGAAATGTTAAGGAAATTCATGATATTATTATTGTTATGAAATTTCATGATGGGTTTGGCTTAAGGGGTTGGATATGGATTAGTGCAAAATAAAATAAAA
Organism: Boesenbergia rotunda; assembly: GCA_024364735.1. Lineage (NCBI taxonomy): Eukaryota > Viridiplantae > Streptophyta > Magnoliopsida > Zingiberales > Zingiberaceae > Boesenbergia > Boesenbergia rotunda. The sequence goes on along the minus strand of JAGFNQ010002970.1, from coordinate 105,945 downwards.
AGAAGAGGTGGAAAGGAGGAAGCAAGGATTTGAACCTTGAACCTCCTAGTTGCACTCTCCATGCCTTAACCACTACACCAAGCATTGTTTCTTGTTGAGAGAATAAGAAACATGCTTGTTAAGTGTGTAAGAGTGAAGAGACATGTCTTTTCATGAGAAAAGTATAAATAGGTGGAAGTTGGAGCAACTTCCTTCTCTCCTTTTCTTCTTCCTCTTCACCTTCCAAAACCGAGACCCCCCTTTCTCCCTTCCCCTTCCATTTTCGAAAACAAGATCTAAGATTCTAGCCCTAGAAAAGTTGGAAGGAAGAAAACTCTCCAAAGACCATGTCACTACTAAGTTCAAGAAGGCTTAGAGGAAGATTCCAAGAGAAGGATTCTCACTCACCCTCCAAGTGTAGGGTACCCTACAATTTAAAGAGAAGAGTAAATTCAAGCGCAAGGATGTAAGTATCCTCTCGCCTGTGGCATAATTGTTGTTGAACGTTTGTTGTGTGCATTCCTTTGCAAAAGATCACAAGACTTCCCTTAGGAAGTTTCGGCCACCCCTTGTAAGGGGTCCAAGTGAAGTTTTCTTTGTCAAATCTTGATACATGCTGTTGCCCTAGGGATTTTAGACCCATAGGTGTTGTTTCCAAATTTTTGGAGAACAAAACACTAGGGTTTCCCCTTGGGAGACTTTCGGCCACCCCCTTGGAGGGAGGCCTTGGTCCCTTTGGTTATAGGAATACATTCCTTAAAATTTAATGTAAATGTGTATGGGTTTTCTTAATGGTGTTATGTACAAAATTCTAGGGTTACCCCTTGTGTAAGTTTCGGCCAAGACCTAGAGAAGGGATTAGTGAGGGTGGAATTATCCAAAAGTTTATCCATGTTTAATGTATGGTATGATACTGTATACAAGATGTTTGTATAATTGGTTGTGTGAGAATTTGGTGCCAAAAATCAAGCCTACCCTATCCTACAACTTTCGGCCCAAGAGGATTGAATTAGGGTTTTGGGTTGTTTGTTATCCTAGGATGAGTAAATGGTTAGTAGTATAGGTAAGGTGCTTGGATAAATATTTGTGTGAAGATTGGATGTCAAAAACCTAGCCTACCCTACCCTTACAATATTCGGCCAACTTAGGAAGATGAGGGTTTAGGGATGATTGATTTACCTATGATGAACATTAGGGTTTAGGAAGGTAGAATTATTTTATGTGATGTGTATGTGAAATGATATGAGATGTATATGCATGAGATGATTAAATGAGATGTGTGATTGAAATATGATGCATGTACGAATTATGAGGCATGTATGAAATATGATGAACATGTGAACATGTATGACATATGATGTATGTATGAACATGTATAAAATATGATGAATATATGAACATGTATGAAAACATGATGCATGTATGGATGACATGTGATGTATGAACATGGATGACATATGATGTATGAACATGATGTGGTTGATAATATGCCTAAAAAGGAGATACTCTATTAAAACTGGGATCAAGAGCACCCGAATGCGTGGTGTGTCCCTAGGGGATCAAGAGCACCCGAATGTGTGGTGTGTCCCTTTGAGAAGTGATTAAGAGTACCTTTAGGCATATACATATATAAGTAATTGCATGATAAATTACTTTACTTTGAAAAGTTGTGTACCCGACTCGGAAGGGGGTCGTTAAACAAATCCAATGAGCATGTTAAGGTCATGGCATTGGTAGGACGGAAGGGTCCTGCTCTAATTAGATTGGTGGCTCGCTACCCCAATTTATTAGGGAACGCGCATGATGTGGTACTACAACTGGGCCCTGGATGATGATATGTTATATTGAAGTACTTACCATTATGGAACTTTTTGAAAAGCATATTTTCTCATTATGTGATGATCTTGTTCTGTAAAGTACTTAGAGATATTTGATGTGATGTTCATAATGCTTGATGAGATGCTTATGATGCATGATGCTTTGATGAGATGCTTATGAGGCTTATAATCTTGTTCTATCTTGATTACTATGTACATGATATGATGTATCGATATGGTTTTGCGAGTAGGCCCGGATTCTTACTAAGCATGTTTTGCTTACTAGTTCATGTTGTTTTCTTATGCTGCAGATAGCGGTAAGAAATACTTGAACTAAAGGAAGAGGCAGGAGAGCTGAAGATGTGTGGGGTGGTGGCTCGGGAATAAAGATCTTCATATCTACATTATCATACTGTGTTAACATTTATTATTAATGAATGTTATACTTGAATCACTTATATACTTGATTTTATGATAAGTGAAACCTATTATGTTATAGGTTAAATAAGCATGCTTAGTACTTTGTCCTTAGTACTTTAGAAAGAAAAATTTTATATGCGGATTTAGAGATTAAGTGCACGTGACCCCGCCCCGAGGGTAGATATAAGGGCGGGCGTTACAGACATGTCAGAGAGTTAAAGCAGAACACCAGAGACCAGGAGGTATCCTACAACCCATTCAGATTCCAGAGTGGAAATGGGAAGACATAGCCATGGATTTCATAGTTGGTCTACCAAAGACAACTAATGGCTATGACGCTATTTGGGTAATAGTAGACAGATTGACCAAGTCTGCCCACTTCTTGGCAATCAAAGTGTCTTATTCGATTGAAAGATTAGCCCAACTATATGTACAGGAAGTGATCCGACTACACGGAGTCCCGAAGACCATTATCTCTGATAGAGATGGTCGTTTTACTTCACACTTTTGGGAGTGCGTACAGACATCGCTAGGCACCAAACTGAAGTTTAGCACAGCTTTCCATCCCCAGACTGATGGACAGACAGAGAGAGTGAATCAAATTCTAGAAGATATGCTCAGAGCTTGTGCATTAGATTTCAAAGGCAGTTGGTGCAAATATTTATGTTTAGCTGAGTTTGCCTACAACAACAGTTACCAAGCCACTATTGGTATGGCACCCTATGAAGCTCTTTATGGTAGGAAGTGTAGATCTCCCCTCTGTTGGTATAAAGGTAGTGAGAAGAAAGAAATGGGGTCTCAGACTGACCTTATAGATGATACCACAGAAGCTATAAAGAGCATCCGCCAGAGAATAGAAGCTGCTCAGAGTAGGCAGAAGAGTTATGCCGATGTACGCCGTAGACCGTTAGAGTTTGAAGTTGGGGATACAGTTTTCCTCAAAGTAGCTCCTATGAAGGTGTAATGAGATTCGGCAAGAAAGGCAAGCTAAGTCCTCGATACATAGGACCCTACCTAGTGACGAAAAGAGTTGGCAAAGTAGCTTATGAGTTGGAGCTACCCTCAGAGATGTTAGCAATACACAATGTATTCCATGTCTCAATGTTGAAGAAGCACATCCCAGATGCCAACCAAGTGATTGAGCCATAGATGGTACAAGTTCAAGAAGATCTCAGTTATGAAAGTCGACCTATTCAGATAATAGATCGAGCAGATAAGAAGTTGAGGAACAAAGTGGTACCACTTGTAAAAGTTTTATGGCTGAATCAGAAGTATGAAGAGACAACCTGGGAATCAGAAGATAGCATGAGGCAAAGGTATCCAGAGCTGTTCTAAGTTCGAGGACGAACTTTTTATAAGGTAGGGAGGATTGTAACACCCAATAATTTTCTGGTATTATTAGGGATTTTTCGGAATTTTTCTAGCATTTTTCAGAATTAAAATAAAAAGAAAAAAAATTAAAGGGTCGGGCGGGGATTGATCTCGCGACCATGCGAGAAGCAAAATCTTAAGCAAGCTTTGCTAACCAGCTGGGCAAGGGTATCAAGCACAGAAAAAGATGAAGCGAATTAATATTATAGTTAAGTAAGGCCTTTTCATGAAGAGGTGTTTCAACATCCACTTAAGTTGAGTTAAGACCCCATTAGGGCTTGGAGGAGGCTGCGCGAACAGGGGGGGGGGAGGCTGCGAAAACAGGGAGAAAAGAGGGGAGTTTCCTTACTTCCTCTTCCTCCTCTTGAGTGGAGAGCCTAGGGCTTCTTCCCTAGGGCCAAGAAGTGGAGTTTTCTTGCAAAGGAAGAGGAAAAGAACCCTAAGCTAGGAATTTCGAGATACTTAGTGAGTTTTCTTCAAGAAAAGGGTAAGTAAATCACTCACCTGCAATAGGAGTAGCTTCGCATGTAGTTTTCTTGTTGTAGAACCCTGATTTTGTAATCTAAGTGCATGCTTGGAGAATATTATTTATGGTGTGATTTAAGTTTCTCAAGAATACATGTTTTTAATCATAGAATTTGAATTGGAGTAGATTTTATATGTGTGATCTAAGCATGAAAGGCCAAGTTCTTGAAAAGTCCCAAAGATGAGTTTTGGGTTAAGGGCACGCAAGGTGCTCGATGAAAGTTCCAAGTGAGAAAGGTAAAGTTTTGTAGTGCAAAGACTTATGTAAAAAGAAAGATAGCTTGATAAGTATAAGCATTATGAATAAGAAAGTATTTTACTTTTGTAAAGTGACATGTGTCGGGCAAAAGAGAGGCCCACAGAAAGTTAGAAAGAAGCTCTAATAGGGTGCGGTGGCTAGCTACCCCGAAACCTATTAGGGATGCGCGCATTGGTACACTGATACCAGGTACATTGTCAAGGCCTGAGAAAGTTGATTATTATTTTGAAGTATATGAGTATATGTAAGTGTTTTCAGTTTAAGCATATATTTTGCTAAGTATGTTAACATTGTTATGTTACAAGCATGTTAAAGAGCAAGAGCAAGGAAGTTAGTGGTTTAAAGTATGGAAATGCATAAGTAGCAAGTCTCAAAAGAAATTATGAGCATGTTAGATTTGCCAATGTTTTAATGCTAGTAAATGTTTTCAAGCATGATTGAGCATGATAAGTATGTGAAAGTTTCCATGTGTAAGTATTTCAAAGTGCATGTGTTTTGAAGTAAGCATTATTTGAAAAGAGCATGTTTATCTCTTATCATTTGGATTTGTGAGTTAGGATTTACTTACTAAGCAATTTGCTTATTAGTTGCATTTTCCTTCTATTGCAGATAAAGGTAAAGAAAAAGCATAAGTTAAGGAGGCGAAAGGACTTGCTTTGATGTTCAGTGGCGGCGGAACCGTGGAAGAGATCTTTGGGCTAAGTCTTGTAGAACATGTGTTTTGGTGTTTTGAAGTGGTAGAATGAATGACTTTGTTTAAACTACGCATAGAGGTTAAGTTTGGTACAAACTCTAGAGTGTTTTGCTTACGTTTTGATAGTTTTGTTAAATCTCGCAAGGATTCTAATTTCAAGTTATTGGATTCATTTTGAGTTGCTAAAATGTTCATAAAACTAGTATAGAGTATAAAAATGGAGTTATGTCTTTGTATGTCTTGGAAGTATATGTTTTATGGATCGTTGGAGATGGTTTTCAGGTCTGAAATGCAGGTTTTCAGCCATGCCAGTCGACTGGTTCAGAACCAGTCGACTGCGATATCGAACAGAACCTACTGTTCGATGCACCAGTTGACTGCCATGAGGCCAGTCGACTGGTGTCGGGCACGGAAAGTTTCTGTGGCCGATACCAGTTGACTGGATATATAGCAGTCGACTGGTACCATTGAAAAGAAGTGGTATAGGGCAGCTGGTTAGTGCTTTAGTGTTACAACTAAGAGGTCTAGGGGTCAACTCCTTCTAAAGCAAATAAAATGAAAGTTTTTTTTTAAAAGTTGTTTTTTTTTAGAAAAAAAAAAGAAAAAAAATTTCAGAGCAAGTTAAGGGAAGTCAAGTAGTTGTAACATAAGGCTAAGAATAAGGTAAAGTTAAGGTTAAGTAAAAGTGACGTCCGCTTTAGTGGTAGAGAAGGTGGGTCGTCACACCAAGTCCACTATTTTAGGATCTTTGGATGTAAAGTTTACATCTTAAATACCAAAGATGACCTAAGAAAATTTGAGTTAGAAGTCGATGAAAGAATCTTAGTAGGGTATTCATTGACTAGTAGCTAGGGGTTATAGAGTGTACAACAAGAGGACAAAAGTGATTGAAGAGTCCTCAAATGTCAAATTTGATGAAACCACGAGTGCTTCTATTGATAAGGATATAGAAGAAGTCCAACCCTTGCCCAAAGAATCCAAGACCTACATTTGGAGGGCAATGATCAAGGGGGAGTAAGAAACACACTAGAGGATGAGGAAGAAGGAGTAAATGAACCTACAACCTCTAGGCCCTTGAGACATCACCATGATCATCCTATTGACCAAATTCTGGGTGATGTCACTCAAGGAGTAAGGACTAGATCATACTTTAGAGACCAAATGAGTCAAATAGCTCTAATCTCCCAATTAGAACCCAAGACCATTGATGAAGCATTGGGAGATGTTGATTGGGTTTTAGCTATGCAAGAAGAGCTAAATCAATTTAAGAGGAGTGAAGTTTGGGAGTTAGTTCCTAGGCCCAATGATTGCACCATTGTAACCACGAGATGAGTCTTTAGGAACAAGGCTAGATTAGAGGCTAGGGGGTTTAACCAAGTTGAGGGATTAGATTATGATGAGACCTAAGCCCCCGTAGCTAGGTTAGAATCAATTAGAATTCTACTAGTCTATGCCACTCACATGGATTTTACACTCCACCAAATGGATGTGAAGTCGGCATTCCTTAATGGGATCATTAAGGAAGAGGTCTATGTAGAACAACCTCCTGGGTTTGAGAACCCCAACTATTCAAGACACATGTTTAAATTAAGAAAAACCTTATATGGATTGAAACAAGCTCCCCGGGCTTGGTATGAGAGTCTTTCTTCATTTTTGGTGTCTAAGGGGTTTAGAAGAGGAACAATTGACCCTACATTGTTCCTAAAATCTAAGGATAAGGACATATTTGTTGCCCAAGTCTATGTAGATGATATCATTTTTGGGTCAACAAATAATGACTTCCTATAAGAATTCATCAAGTGTATGGAAGATGAATTTGAGATGAGTCTTGTGGGAGAGTTAACCTTTTTCTTAGGCCTTCAAGTTAAGCAAACGAATGAAGATACACATGTATTTCAAACCAAATATGCTAAAGTGATGCTAAAGAAATTTGGTTTGGAACATGCTAAGGAAGCATCTACACCCATAGGAACTAATGTGAAAATAGATAGTGACATTGAAGGAAAAATGGTAGACTCTAAATAATATAGGAGCATGATTGGTAGCCTCCTATACCTAACCGCTAGTAGACCCGACATACTTTTTGCGGTAGGTATGTGTGCAAGGTACCAATCTTGTGCCAAAGAGTCCCATTTGGTAATAGTCAAGAGGATCCTAAGGTATGCGAAAGGTACCCTCAATGTCGGACTTTGGTATCCTAGAACCCCTAGTGTTGATCTAATTGGATACACCGACTCAGACTATGCGGGGTGTAAGTTAGATAGGAAGAGTACAAGTGGAGGGTGTCAATTCCTTGGGTCTTCTTTAGTTAGTTGGAGTAGTAGGAAACAACCATGCGTTGCCCTATCAACAACGGAGGCAGAATATGTGGCAATGGGTGGATGTGTTTCCCAACTCCTTTGGATCATGCACACCTTAGAGGACTATAAGCTACATTACACCAAGGTCAAAGTCTTGTGTGATAATGTAAGCACCATCAACCTAACTAAAAATCCGATTCACCATTCTAGAACAAAACACATTGAAGTGAAACATCACTTCATTAGAGACCATGTGGCAAGGGGATGTGGTATTTTTCGGGCCGCGAAAACTGCTTTTTCGCGTCGCGGAAACCCCGAAAGCCCCAATAGAAAGGATCCGAGCGAAGAAAACCATTTCAAAATTTTACGAGTGCTCGTTTACATGCTTCAAAACCGATCTACAACCTAGATCTATTAGAGAAGAGAAAAACTACCTTCGATGCGTGCCCCGCAATTCCCGCTCGCTCCTCGGTTGGTGTCGGATCTCAAGGATGCAAAGTAGCAACCCTCTAGAAGTATCCACACAAGCAAGAGAGTGGAGAGGAGAGCCCAAAAGTGTGCTAGCACTACTTGGGGTCTCGGCAAGATGAGAGGAGAGGGAGAGCCAAACCAAAACAAAAACCAAGTTCGGAGAAGAATGAATCACCACACCAAAATTAAAACACCTTTTGTGTGTTTTAATGGCCGACCATTTAATGGCCATTATTGGCCATTAAGTGGCCGGCCACCACCTTTGGTAATCCCCTTTTTGAATTCAAAATTCAAATGAGGAGGTTACTTAGCCTTGATGATGATGCCAAGTCATCACTTGGTCAAGTCAAGGTGATGTGGCTTGAGTCAAGTCAAACTTGCCTCTTATGGACTTTCCATATTTAGCCAAAGTCAAACTTTGACTTCATTACTCTCTCATGATTAGATTCATCCAACACTTGGATCAAACTCGAGTCCAACTCAAGTTGTCTAATTTGAGTCAAGTCAAACTTGCCTTTTATGGACTTTCCATATTTAGCCAAAGTCAAACTTTGACTTCATTACTCTCGGTCCATCATATGGACTTATTCTCCATCTATTGCTCTATGTGTGTGACCCTATAGGTTCTTGTAACGTTGGCAATGCCCTTAAACCTATTTAAGGACATAAGCAATGAGAGGTATCTAGCAACACATCATTGCTACCCAAGTTACAAGAATGTCGAGATCCAACATCACCATTGTGACTAATAATTGTGACCATCACAATATGTGACAACGTCCTTCTATCCTCGATATCTAGATTGATCTTTCATGAGGCATAGACCGTGTCATCCTCAAATCAATCTATATGTCTTGATCTCTAAGTAGACTCACTATAATCAAATAAGCTCAATATCTAATATTGCCTTATTTGGGCATGGTCATGCACTTAGTGGTCTTACTCTATCAAGAACGAAGATATCACTCCCGTCATATAGGAGGGATAGGTCCCATCTACGTTACTCACATCCCTCTGCATAATTTGTTACAAACCCAGTAATCGCCTTTATAGTCCACCCAGTTACGGGTGACGTTTGACGAAGCCAAAGTACGTAACTCCTTATGTAGGGAACTATGGTAACTTCAGGTCTAGGACTATAGTCATACTAATAGTCACATGAGAAAGTATATGACACTCATATAACGATCCATGATACTTTCTCATGGCGGGCCATTCAGTATACATTCTCTAATGTATACTCATGTGTCAACTTGATATCTCATATCCATGACTTATGAGATCAAGTCATCATGTTGACCTACATGCTAGTCTCTATGCATTAACATTGTCCTTGAATGTTAATACTTGACTAGGAATAATTAAGAGTAGTGTTCTCTATATCATCTCACTATCGATTCAACTAATCGATTGATATAGATAAGAACCTTCTACTCAAGGACGTTATTATACTAAGTTATTTGGCACCAATACACATAAGTACAATAACCATAAGAAATGCCTTTATATATAAGAAATATATATACAAGAATATGATACAATGAGTCCAAAAAGTAATCATCATATGATTGGCTCTAGGGCTCTCACTAACAATCTCCCACTAGCACTAGAGCCAATCGCTGTAGTATCTAATACCCAATGACCTAGTGTGACCATCATGCTTCATCTGTGCTAAAGCCTTGGTCAAGGGATCTGCTGCACCCCACCCTTGGGTTTAAGTGCTGCAGAGCTGGCTTTGCCCTTGGTTTGGGTCTTACCCTTACCTTTGGGCTTCCACTTACCCTTGCCTTTGCCCTTCTGTACCATCAGGACGGTACTAGGCTTGGTGAGATTAGGCTCAGCAGTTCTTAACATGTTGAGTATCTCGGGAAGTGGTTTGTCTAATTCGTTTATGTTGTAATTCATGATGAATTGACGGTAACCTGGCGGCAATGATTGCAGAATCAGGTCGGTAGCCAGCTCTTGGCCCAAGGGAAACCCTAGTCTATCGAGGTTCTCGAAGTACCCAATCATCTTGAGTACGTGAGTTCTTACTGGGGTTTCCTCTTTCATCTTGCATGAAAAGAGGGCCTGAGTCACTTCGAACCGCTCATGCCTTGCCTGCCCTTGATATAATTGCTTGAGGTGGCCAATCATATCGTAAGCATTCATGTTCTCGTGTTGCTTCTGAAGCTCAGAGGACATGCAGCATAGCATTAGGCACGACACGTCTAACGCGTCGTCTAGATGCTTCTGATGAGCATCTCTAACGCTACGGATGGTTGAGGGTGGTGGTGCTTCAGGAACTGCTTGCTCTAAAACGTACAACTTACGTTCCTGTTTGAGGACTATCCTCAAGTTCCTGTACCAGTCCAGGAAATTAGCTCCAGTGAGCTTATCCTTCTCAAGGACAGATCGCAGAGAGAGAGTATTCGCGTTTGAAGACATGGCAATCTACAACAGATAAATGCAGAGAATAAATATCATATTCTAGTAATCATCTAATTAGGCCTTTAATTAAATGATGCTCCCACTAAATTATAGGAATTTTGGTGGAATCAAGTCATTGGAGTGGTCAAACCACACTACTAGATCCGTACCAATTTACTATAATTTATGTGGGACAAGATCCACATCATACTATGCCTTGAGTTAGCTTTGGCTAAATCGCCCAAGACTTAGTATGATCGGTAGATAACTAATTTATCAATTACATCTCTATGCAACTCTTGTTTATAGGATCAAGATTTAACGTTTACGAATAATCTTGAGTTAGCTTTGGCTAAATCGCTCAAGACTATTTAAAACGGTGATTTTGTCCTACCCTTTCCAACTATTGGAATACGCCTATAGCTTTACTCGATCCAATTGAGTTAACTAGTTACTCAATCTGATTGAGCTCGATCTAACCTGAGCCGTGATAGGCGGGACCAAGGTTGTCCCTCCGCATCCTACCAAGATTAAATGCGTTGCTCTGCTTTGGCAGAATCGACAAGCGCATATGATCGAGCTAGTGATGGGTATCAGGACCCGGTAGGCGTTTACGAGTTGATTCGATTTTAGATCTAATCTAATCCAGGATGTGCATCACATCTAGGCATTTATGAAATCTAATTTAATCCTAAATGTGTATTAAGTGCACATCAAAATGTGGTTCCCACATTACTTGTGCATCTCATACACTTAAGTTTATTTTTTACTATTCTACATTATCATGCATCATATACATCACAAGCATAGCAATAATAAAATTAAACATAAGTGACTTGGTCATGGCCCTACTAAGACCCTCTCAAGAGAGGATCCGATGGTCAACCTAGGTCTAGCGGCTTCTCCAAGCGCTTCCTCTTGACCATCTTGGTGTTGTCGGCTAGTTCTCCCGAGTCCAAGTTCTCCGGAATTTCCGTCGTCTTCACTTTTGTACATTACAAATTTTTATACTCGAGTTACATTCGAGTCTGAATATGAAATACAACAGAAATAAAATATTAAAAGCCGACACACAGGTCGCAAACACAATACAACATGCATATGTACAAAAACGGCGCGCAGGCCGTATTATGAATTACAACACAATTTTAATCTTATTAAAAATTGGGTTTTGGGCCATGACCATCACACTACTGTACATAATTCAAAATTATGTAATTTTACAGATTTTATATAATTTTTCTACTGATTTTTAGAATTTTTCGAGTCACAACTCCGCGGCGGTCCCGGTAAGCGGGTTTCGGGCGTAATCGCGAGACAAGGCCCCTTGCGGGGTTAGGGGCAGCGCCCCTACTCGTGAAATAACCTTCATGAGTGTCTTCTTGCAATTATACAGCACCTTTACCCGCTGTCCCAAAATCCATTTGGGCGAAACTTGCCGTTTCGGAGAAATTTTTCTCGGTGGCAAAGTCTACAAGTGCTTCGCACTCGTCGCTTTGCCTCTACGAGGAAAAATACTCAAAAATCCTAAAATTTAGAAAAATTACAGAAGCATAAAATTATCTAAATTTTGTATCATATACAAAAAAATAAAAACCAAAACGAGCACAAGCTTCGCTCGTGGCTCTGATACCACTGTGGTATTTTTTGGGCCGCGAAAACCGCTTTTTCGTGTCGCGGAAACCCCGAAAGCCCCAATAGAAAGGATCCGAGCGAAGAAAACCATTTCAAAATTTTACGAGTGCTCGTTTACATGCTTCAAAACTGATCTACAACCTAGATCTATTAGAGAAGAGAAAAACTACCTTTGATGCGTGCCCCGCAATTCCCGCTCGCTCCTCGGTTGGTGTCGGATCTCAAGGATGCAAAGTAGCAACCCTCTAGAAGTATCCACACAAGCAAGAGAGTGGAGAGGAGAGCCCAAAAGTGTGCTAGCACTACTTGGGGTCTCGGCAAGATGAGAGGAGAGGGAGAGCCAAACCAAAACAAAACCAAGTCGGAGAAGAATGAATCACCACACCAAAAAAAATCCTTTTGTGTGTTTTAATGGCCGGCCATTAATGGCCATTATTGGCCATTAAGTGGCCGGCCACCACCTTTGGTAACCCCTATTTGAATTCAAAATTCAAATGGGAGGTTACTTAGCCTTGATGATGATGCCAAGTCATCACTTGGTCAAGTCAAGGTGATGTGGCTTGAGTCAAGTCAAACTTGCCTCTTATGGACTTTCCATATTTAGCCAAAGTCAAACTTTGACTTCATTACTCTCTCATGATTAGATTCATCCAACACTTGGATCAAACTCGAGTCCAACTCAAGTTGTCTAATTTGAGTCAAGTCAAACTTGCCTTTTATGGACTTTCCATATTTAGCCAAAGTCAAACTTTGACTTCATTACTCTCGGTCCATCATATGGACTTATTCTCCATCTATTGCTCTATGTGTGTGACCCTATAGGTTCTTGTAACGTTGGCAATGCCCTTAAACCTATTTAAGGACATAAGCAATGAGAGGTATCTAGCAACACATCATTGCTACCCAAGTTACAAGAATGTCGAGATCCAACATCACCATTGTGACTAATAATTGTGACCATCACAATATGTGACAACGTCCTTCTATCCTCGATATCTAGATTGATCTTTCATGAGGCATAGACCGTGTCATCCTCAAATCAATCTATATGTCTTGATCTCTAAGTAGACTCACTATAATCAAATAAGCTCAATATCTAATATTGCCTTATTTGGGCATGGCCATACACTTAGTGGTCTTACTCTATCAAGAACGAAGATATCACTCCCGTCATATAGGAGGGATAGATCCCATCTACGTTACTCACATCCCTCTGCATAATTTGTTACAAACCCAGTAATCGCCTTTATAGTCCACCCAGTTACGGGTGACGTTTGACGAAGCCAAAGTACGTAACTCCTTATGTAGGGAACTATGGTAACTTCAGGTCTAGGACTATAGTCATACTAATAGTCACATGAGAAAGTATATGACATTCATATAACGATCCATGATACTTTCTCATGGCGGGCCATTCAGTATACATTCTCTAATGTATACTCATGTGTCAACTTGATATCTCATATCCATGACTTGTGAGATCAAGTCATCATGTTGACCTACATGCTAGTCTCTATGCATTAACATTGTCCTTGAATGTTAATACTTGACTAGGAATAATTAAGAGTAGTGTTCTCTATATCATCTCACTATCGATTCAACTAATCGATTGATATAGATAAGAACCTTCTACTCAAGGACGTTATTATACTAAGTTATTTGGAACCAATACACATAAGTACAATAACCATAAGAAATGCCTTTATATATAAGAATATATATACAAGAATATGATACAATGAGTCCAAAAAGTAATCATCATATGATTGGCTCTAGGGCTC
>JAGFNQ010002970.1:0-84281 GCA_024364735.1 Boesenbergia rotunda | reverse complement strand
TATTCAAAGACTCAGGAAGAACATGCGAACACCTGAAGATGGTATTGCAAACCTTACATCAGAAGGAGTTGTACGCCAAATTCTCAAAGTGTGAGTTTTGGCTTGACCAGGTGGCCTTCCTAGGCCACATCATTTCCAAAGAAGGTATTATGGTAGACCAAGCCAAGATTGAAGTAGTTAGTAACTGGAGTCGACCAAAGAATGTCAGTGAGATCAGAAGTTTTCTGGGTTTGGCAGGGTACTACAGATGGTTTGTAGAGGACTTTTCAAAGATAGCTTCTCCACTTACAGCCCTTACCAAAAAGAATAAGAAGTATGAGTGGACTGAAGACTGTGAGCAGAGTTTTCTTGAGTTGAAGAAGAGACTGACAAGTGCTCCTATTCTTACAATACCCGAAGGTGATAAGAGCTTTGATATATACAGTGATGCATCAAAGCTAGGACTTGGAGCCGTACTTATGCAAGAAGGCAATGTCATAGCTTATGCTTCCAGGAAACTCAAGGATTATGAAAAGAATTACCCCACTCATGATGTGGAGTTGGCAGCTGTAGTCTTCGCTCTAAAAATATGGAGACATTATCTGTATGGAGTGCAGTGCAAGATTTATACAGTTCACCAGAGTCTGAAATATTTCTTCACTCAGAAAGACCTCAATATGAGACAGCGAAGGTGGCTTGAGTTAGTGAAGGAGTATGACTGTGAGATCCTTTACCACCCTGGTAAAGCAAATAAAGTAGCAGATGCACTAAGTAGAAAGTCTTGTGCCACCTTGATGTTCTTGTCAGCATTATCACCACCATTACAGAAGGAAATAGTAGATTATGGAGTTGAGATCATTTATGGGCAGTTAGCTCTATTGACACTAGAGTCAACCTTGCTTGAAGATATACAGAAAGAGCAAGCTGAGGATTCTGATATCCAAAGGATCAAACAAGAGATACAAGAAGGAGAAAATAAAGAGTTTAGAGTATCTGACAGTGGGATACTCTATTATGGTGACCGTTTATGTGCCCCTAATAGTGAAGAGCTGAGAAAGAAGATTCTTGAAGAATCCCATAGAACTCCCTAACTAATGCACCCTAGTTCCACTATGATGTACCAGGACTTGAAAATAAGATTTTTGTGGGAATGAAAAGAGACATAGCCAAGTATGTCAGCACCTGCCTGACATGTTAGAGAGTTAAAGCAGAACACTAGAGACCAGGAGGTGTCCTACAGCCTATTCAGATTCCAGAGTGGAAATGGGAAGACATAGCCATGGATTTCATAGTTGGTCTACCAAAGACAACTAATGGCTATGACGCTATTTGGGTGATAGTAGACAGATTGACCAAGTCTGCCCACTTCATGGCAATCAGAGTGTCTTACTCAATTGAAAAGTTAGCCCAGTAAATGTGCAGGAAGTGATCCGACTACACGGAGTCTCGAAGACCATTATCTCTGATAGGGATGGTCGTTTCACTTCACACTTTTGGGAGTGCGTACAGACAGCGTTAGGCACCAAACTAAAATTCAGCAACAGCTTTCCATCCCCAGACTGATGGACAGAGAGAGAGAGTGAATCAAGTTTTAGAAGATATGCTCAAAGCTTGTGCATTAGACTTCAAGGGCAGTTGGTGCAAGTATTTGTGTTTAGCTGAGTTTGCCTACAACAACAGTTACCAAGCCACTATTGGTATGGCACCCTACGAAGCTCTTTATGGCAGGAGGTGTAGATCTCTCCTCTGTTGGTATAAAGGTAGTGAGAAGAAAGAAATGGGGTCTCAGACTGACCTTATAGATGATACCACAGAAGCTATAAAGAGTATCCGCCAGAGAATAGAAACTGCTCAGAGTAGGCAGAAGAGTTATGCCGATGTACGCCGTAGACCGTTAGAGTTTGAAGTTGGGGACACAGTTTTCCTCAAAGTAGCTCCTATGAAGGGTGTAATGAGATTTGGCAAGAAAGGCAAGCTAAGTCCTCGATACATAGGACCCTACCTAGTGACGAAAAGAGTTGGCAAAAGTAGCTTATGAGTTGGAGCTACCTCCAGAGATGTCCGCAATACACAATGTGTTCCATGTCTCAATGCTAAAGAAGCATATCCCAGATGCCAACAAAGTGATTGAGCCACAGATGGTACAAGTGCAAGAAGATCTCAGTTATGAAAGTTGACCTATTCAGATAATAGATCGAGCAGATAAGAAGCTGAGGAACAAAGTGGTACCATTAGTGAAAGTCTTATGGCTGAATCAGAAGTACAAAGAGGCAACCTGGGAATCAAAAGATAGCATGAGGCAAAGGTATCCACAGCTGTTATAAGTTTGAGGACGAACTTTTTATAAGGTAGGGAGGATTGTAACACCCAATAATTTTCTGGTATTATTAGGGATTTTTCGGAATTTTTCTAGTATTTTTTGGAATTAAAATAAAAAGAAATAAAAAGGGGGGTCGGGCGGGGTTTGATCTCGCGACCACAGGGCAAAGCAAGCCCTTAAGGGAGTTGGGGTAACCAGCTGGGCAAGGGTATCAAGCACAGAAAAGGATGAAGCGAAATAATGTTATAGGTAAGTTAGGCTTTTTCATGAAGAGGTATTTAAACTTCCGCTTAAGTCACGTTAAGTCCTCGATTAGGTTTTGTGGCTGCGCGAAAAATAGAGGATGAGGGAGGCTGCGAAAACAGGGAGAAAGCCATAGTTTTCTTCCTTCTTCTTCTTCTTCCTCTTGAGTAAAGAACCTAGGGTTCCTCCCCTAGGGCCAAGGAGTGGAAGTTCTCACAAGGAAGAGGAAAGGAGTCCTACGCTAGGGTTTTTACCTCTATTTAGTGAGTTTTCATCAAGAAAAGGGTAAGTAGATCACTCACCTGCAATAGGAGTAGTTTTCGTATGTAAGATCTTGTTGTAGAACCATGTTTTATGATGCATGCGTTAAGATTATGGTTAGCGTGTGTTTTAAGTTCTTAAAGATGCATGTTTTCTCATGATAGAAATTTAATTGGTTTAGATTTGGTGTATGTAAGCTAAGCATGATAAGATTTAATTTGTGAAGAGTCCCAAAAATGAGGTTGGGATTAAGGGCACGCAAGGTGCTCGATGAAAGTCCCAAGTAAGAAAGGTAAAGGATTTTAAGTGCAAAATTTATGCAAAAGTAAGATAGTTGATAAGTATAAGTACTGTAAGTAAGAAAGTATTTTATTTTCAGAAAGTGACATGTACCGGGCAAATGGAAGGCCCACCGAAAGATAGAAAGAAGCTCTAATAGGGTGTGGTGGCTAGCTACCCCACAACCTATTAGAGAAGCGCGCAATTGGTACATTGATACCATGGTACAATGTCAAGGCCTAAAGAAAGTTGAATATTATTTTCAAGTATATGAGTATTTACAAGTATTTTAGCTTTGAGTACATGTCTTTATTTCAATAAGTTCACATTGATACTTTGCAAGCATAATAAGGAGTAAGAGTAAGGAGGTTAGTGTTTTAATGTATGAGCATGTTAAGGTTACAAATGTTTTATGCAAGTAATGTTTTCAACATGATTGTGCATGATAAGAATATGAAAGTTTTCCCATGTGCATGTATTTTGGAAGTAAGCATTCTTTGAAATGAACATGTTTATTGTTGATAGCATGGATTTGTGAGTTTAGGATTTACTTACTAAGCATTTTGCTTATTAGTTGCATTTCCTCCTATTGCAGATAAAGGTAAAGAAAAAGCATAAGTTATGGAGGTGACCGGGACTTGCATTGATGTTCTGTGGCGGCTGAACCGTGGAAGAGATCGTCGGGTTAAGTCTTGTAGAACATGTGTTTTGGTGTTTTGTATAGGTAGAATGATTGACTTTGTTTAAACCTTGCATAGAGACAAAGTTGGGTACAAACTTTAGTCTGTTGGGACCGGGTGCATGTTGACAAGGATATGGGTTCGTAAATTTTAAAATATTTACGTGCAGCGGAAGAATTAGCATTAATAATTTCTCAAATTATTTTTAACCACGTATCTAGCATGCGACCTTATGATGTGTGGACATGATCATAAATTAAAATTTTACGAAAAAGTAAACTAATTTACTAAGTACCTCGCGTAACTTGAAGTAAGGGACGAGATCCAACCGTAGCGTCCCTTGGAAGCTCCACCTCTATTCGCGTCCACGCCGAGTTCTCTTCGGGATGACTTCGCAAAGCCACGAGTTTTGTGCTGACGAGAACTACTAGATTCTCTGAAGGCACAACTAGAACAACAATAGAAAAGAATGGAAACTAACCAACAAGAAACGGAATCAAAATTCCGGGAAGAGAGGAGTTGCGATCCGCTTCTTCTTCTTCTTGTTTGGCTCCTTCTTGGTGATGGATGCACACGCCAACCCTTGGAAGGGTGAGGGTGCGCCGGCTCTAGGTTGGACTAGGGGCGCCGGCCCTAGGATGAACAAGGGGCGCCGGCCCTAGGAGGGAAGGAGAAGGAGAGGAAGAGAATAAGAGAGAGAGAGGGAGAGAATTAATCTCTTGATTACTCTATTGATTGGAATTCAAGGCTAGCCTTGGTTCCTTTATATAGTAACCTCTCCCTTGCCAAGTCTCTCTCTTAACGGAATTTTCATAAGAAATTTATCCTATAAATTCTCTTATTAATTATTCCGTTTAAGCCAAGTTTTATTATAACTAACTTTATAATAAAACAAATATCTTCTCTCCTTTTATTATGGAATAAATTTTATAAGAAATTTATAAATTTTCTTATTATGGAAAAATCAATTCATAATTGATTTTATAAAATTAAAATAAACTATTCCATGGATCATTTTAATTTCCATAAAAAGGGAATAAATTTCTATAAATTTATTTCAATAAATTTCTTTATACAAATTTATTTATCCATAATTTATAAAACAAATCGTGCTAGATTTATTTTATTAATTAAACCAAATAAATTGGTTTCTCCCCATTGATGTGGCCGGCCAAACCAAAGGGGTTTGGCACACTCTTTGGCCGGCCAAACCGAGCCGAACCCAACGCGAATTAAACTCATTTAATTCGCCTAATAAGCCTTCAAAAGACTTAGCCATTTTATGTTTCCGTTGCGCCTCTGATTAACTCAGATTCGACTTATTTCTCTTGATCGGAAAATCCAATTTTTAACTCATTTTAAATCCCTTGGATTACTCGTAGTGCGTGTGACTAAATAGGCTTTCGATTTATGTTGGTCGTCTATAATCAACTAATTATAGAACGATCATGAGTGGCACCTAGTAGTACATCATGACCCCCAATTAATCGAAAGATCAACGGTTGACCTCAGAAGTAATTCTGAAACCCTTCAGCGGCTCTAATGAATCGTGCCCCATTCCCTTCACCATCTTATACCCACTTGGTTCAGGACATGGTTTGATTGTGTCAGTCCCCACTAGACTGACTACGTCACACCTAGCCCAAGTAGTGTCTTTCTCGTCCTTTGGATTTCTAATTACTCTCATGTATTTAAGAGACTCATACTCTAAACATGATATGCTGTGGCCAAAGGCTTTGAGTAACAATCCGACGATAGGCCTGGGTATACATCTCCTCGCAAGAAGTGGTGAATCCTTTGTAGGCTGTTCAAACATCTTCGGGCACTTCGGCTTAAACCCAATCATCCTGGGTCCACACCTCCTTGGAGATGCTTGCTTACGATGTTAAAGTATAAGTCTCCATGACCAAGATGACTTGAACACCGCAAGTCAAAGGAACATCGCACTTAAGCTGCAGTAAGAACTTCACTAACCTGTCTATGTATAGACTTCCATGTGAAGTTTTACAGTCAGTCACTCCAATGAACTAGTTCCCTTAACTAGCATCCATGTTTATCTCCGGACATCCCAATGTCACCAGCCAGTGAGAATCAGCTAATTAGAGAATAACCCATGCTAGTCTCAAGAGAATTGATAGTGTCCGTTTTTATCAATTCATCGACTAGGGATAATTTCAATACTTCACAATTGCACATGTAGAGATAATCATTAGTTGTAATTCCATCACAAATTCTCTTATGCTGTGAATTGTATTGCGGACATTCAGTAGATGAGTTTAAGATCCCAATCAAATACACTAACATGTATACTCAAATAGTGAATTATCATTTATTAAAATAAATGTTTACAATCATAAGGCGATTGCCTTAGGACACTTCTCTCATATCACTAACATAGTCTAGAGTTCATATATTTTGATAGCTTATTTACTTCCGCAAAGATCCTACTTGCAAGTTTATGAGGTTGTTTTGGGTTGCTAAAATGTTTATAAAACTAGTGTAGAGTATAGATTTGGAGTTATTTATCTATATACTTGAAAGTATATGAATTGTAAAGCTTTAGAAATGGTTTTCAGGTCTGTAAATGCAGGTTTCAGGCGTGCCAGTCGACTGGTTCAGAACCAGTCGACTGCGATATCGAACAGAACCTTCTGTTCGGTGCACCAGTCGACTGCCATGAGGCCAGTCGACTGGTGCCGGGCACAGAAAGTTTCTGTGGCCGATACCAGTCGACTGGCTATCTAGCAGTCGACTGGTACCGTTGAAAGGAAAGTGTTGTAGGGTAGATGGTTAGTGCTTCAGTTTTACAACTAAGAGGTCTAGGGGTCAAATCCTTGCAAAGCAAATAAAATGAAAGTTTTTTTTAAAAGGAAAAAAAATTCAGAGCAAGTTAAGGGAAGTTAAGTAGTTGTAACCTAAGGCTAAGAATAAGGTAAAGTTAAGGTTAAGTAAAAGTGACGTCCGCTTTAAGGATGAGAGAGAGAGAAGTTAAGGAAGTCGGGTCGTCACATGTTGTGTGCCACATATGGGTTATTGGTGCACTTGCATTGATGAGGGTTTAAATCTGTTAGGAAGAAGAATAAGATGAAGTGTTAAGGGAAAAGGGATTGGATGAGAAATCAACTGATGAAATGGGAAGCTGCGTGAATTGGAATTGAGAGGAAACCGCTATATGGCTAAGAATATTCAGAAACACTTCTGTATAAACTCAGAATCTGTGATGGTGTGCCAAAGAGTTGAAGCTGAATTGGAAGATGAATTGGTGACAGTAACAAAATTTGTGCAATGTATGGGTTATTGGTGCACTTGCATTGATGAGGGTTTAAATCTGTTAGGAAGAAGATTAAGATGAAGTGTTAAGGTAAAAGAGATTGGATGAGAAATCAACTGATGAAATGGGAAGTTGCAACTGAGTTGACTGCAGAAAAAATGAGGACAATTCTATTCCCTATTCCTTTGCTGAAAAATGATAGTAGTGAATTGGAATTGAGAGGAAACTGCTATATGGCTAAGAATATTCAGAAACACTTCTGTATAAACTCAGAATCTGTGATGCTGTGCCAAAGAGTTGAAGCTGAATTGGAAGCTGAATTGGTGATAGTAACAAAATTTGTGCAATGTATGGATTTCGGCAGTTGCAAATAGGTTAAACGAAGCTGGAAATGTTTGGCTATTTGTCACTGCTATTGGGTGGTTTAATATGAAAATAAAATTGTGAATGCTTCTATATTGATTGGAGGTTATGGTGTTAAGTTGGAATTTGGAGTTTCCCTCTTATGTACAGGTGAATTTTTTTTTTTTTAGAATTCATTGAATTTGTGCCAAGGCTGAAGGTAGCAGCATACCATGTATTAATGGCATTAGCAAATGGCACGGATAGACATTGGAATGGAAGAATTGAAACAGTAAGATCAAATTTGTGCTAAGTTTAGGACAAAAAAACAAGGAAGTATCAAGTCCTAATTTAGAACTGCAAGTTACTGAAAAGTCTGAACATTTATGAAGTGCTGAGAATTGATTTTGCAAGCTGATATCAGAAGAAGTCTGATCGGTCACCGTGACCGATCAAAAGACTGCTAGACCAATCAGAAGACTGCTAGACCGATCAGAAGACTGCTAGACCGATCAGAAGATTGCTAAACTGATCAGAAGGAGACCTGATCGGTCTGCTTGACCGATCAGGAAGAGCCTGATCGATCTCCTTGACCGATCAGGAAGAGCCTGATCGATCTCCTTGACCGATCAAAAGGAACTTTTTGGTTATCAAGATCTATTTGTCTTGAAACAGTTGGAAGGTTTTCTTGAAAAAGAAATTAATTCCAGTGAGATGATGGATGCTGAAATGAAAAAAAAAGAGAAAATAAAAGAGAAAAAAAGTCAGAAAAAAATTCTTTTGGATGAGAATGGTAGTAGTTTTTCAAACATGGAGTCTCTATATGGACTTTTATCAAAACTGGATGAGTTTGCTATGAAAGAGGATTATGGAAGCATAAAAAGTATTATCATGATAAGTTTATTCTCATACAATTTGTATCTCAGCCATGTGAAATGTTCACAAAACTTAAGCAATGAAGCAATTCATCAAGAAAACTATAGTTTTAATGGAAAGATGGTGGATAATCAAAGCTTGCTTCATGGATTGAATTTCTTTTTTAGCTTCATTGGTGCTGTATTGGGCGACCCAAATCTAACAAGAATAGCTCAAATAAGGTTTCATCAAAACTTTGTTCTAGCAAGCTGCCAGTGTTTGAAGCCTCAGAAATTCATTGGAGATGACAATGTTCCACCTCATGTAGTTAGTACCCTCCACTCATTATTAGCTTCTCCTTCGGATGGAGAGGTTGGCACAGAACAGTGAATTCTTGGCACAGTTTAAGAGTTAGTTACTGATGGAAAAGGAAAGAAATCAGAAAGGAGCAGAATTCTGAAATTGTTTTCTGTTTCTGACAGAAATTTCGAACAGCAAATAGGTTCAAAGGGAATTTGACTCAATTAGATGGTACTCTATTGGGAATTTGACTCAAGGTGAGGTAGCTGAGTAACTGAGCTCATCTTAACTCCGAACTATGTAGGATAATACAGAAAGAGAGGGGCAAAATTCATTTAGTGACATTCTTTAGTATCCAAGTTTTCCACCTTCTTAAAATTTTCATCTACTACACTTCTATTCTATTCTTATCATTCCGTATTTCCTTAACATGTTCAAATAAGCCTTTTTAGGTGTGAATTCTGTTGATGCAGTCTGACCCTGATTGTTGTTTTGGTGTTGACACCGATTTAAGTTTAGGTTAATAAGTTGAGTCTGGTTTAAGTCCTGGTTGGGGACTGGGCACGCCTTCCGGTGAGTGAAGCCGGGACCTAGTGAGTGAAGCCGGGACCTAGTGAGTGAATCTAGGTGATTGAAACCCCGATGAGTGAAGCCGGGTCCTGGTGAGTGAAGCTAGGTGATTGAAACCCCGGTGAGTGAAGTCGGGTCCTGGTTAGTGAAGCCAAGTGATTGAAAACCCCGGTGAGTGTAGCCGAGTCTTGGGGAGTGAAGCTTGGTGATTGAAATCCCGGTGAGTGAAGCCAGGTCCTGGTGAGTGAAGCCAGGAGATGAAAATCCCGGTGAGTGAAGCCGGGTGACTGAAACCCTGGTGAGTGAAGCCAGGTCCTAGCTAGGGAAGCTAGGTTGAACGAAGTCCCAGTGAGTGAAGCTGCGCACGAAGTCTTGGTCCGGGGGACTGAGCATTGTGTGTACTGGTCGGAGAGGGCATGTGAGCTCGTTCTCTGGGACCAGAATGAGTCAGAGAAGGCTAGGAAGGTTGTTCTCAGGATTTAGGGCTGATTTGGTCGAAGCTGGATCAGTCTGGAGACTGATCAGGGAGTTAGCACGAACTCCTGTTATGGATCAGTCTGGTGACTGATCCAGAGAAGTCTGATCATTCTGGTGAACGATCAGAGGGAGAGACAAATGCTTCTGTTCAGCTCCTGATTAGTCTGGTGAACGATCAGGGAGAGAACAGAAGGCTTATACTGGGTTTCTGATCGTTTTGGTGAACGGTCAGAGAGAGTTCAGATGGACTCAAAAAGTTCCTATGAGGAACTTTGATCGATCAATCTAACCGATCAAATTGTCTCAGGATTCCTCATCCTGACCGATCAGGATGGCTCCTGATCGGTCAGGGAGTGGCCTGATCGGTCACCAGACCAATCAGAGCACAACCTGATCGGTCAGGTGACCGATCAGGGCTTTATGGCTGGTGGAAGCTGGAGGAAACCCTACAAATTGAGGATCGGTCTGGTGACCGATCCCTGATCTGTGATCGGTCAGTGTGACCGATCACAGATTAGTCCGTGATCCCAATTTCTCACCGTGGACTGATCAGGCTGGAGCCTGATCGTTCAAGGCTTTCCTTGATCGGTCTGGTGACCGATCAGGGTCCTCCCTGATCAGTCTGTGGACCGATCAGTAGCTGACAGCTTTAATTCAAATCCGCTGTCAGACTTCTAATAACTTCTGTTTGTTCTGTATTTTCTCTGCTACTTACTGATTCCTAGTTGATTTCATTTTCTAAGTATCTGCTAAGTGTGCAGGTGATACAAGGAGGATTCAAACAATGGAGGAGAGTCAACTGAGGACTTTTCTTTGAGCAGGTTTGGACGTTTTCCTCTTCTCAGGTTTCAACGGACGTCTGGCGCTACTGGCAACGACTGAGAAGCTGACTGGGGCTCGGCTGAAGAGAGTTCAGGGAGTCCAGGAGAGGGCAGTGTAGCTAGGTTGTTGCAGATGAGCAGCTGGGAGCTGCAGAGGCGCGCCTGCGACCTGGGTTTCAGGCAGAGACTTAAGAGCTAGTAGCAAAGTAGCCTAAGGAACAACTTCTCCATCTCTTTGGCAACAACTCTGAATCTTTAAGTGACTCTTGTATACACTTTGAGCGATCAGTTGAATCTGCAACTTGAGCACCTTGAATCAGAGGAGAGCTTGGCGAGTCCATCAGCAAGCAGACACGAAGAGCGGGGAGCTCTTGCGTGAGAGTTGTGCTGGGTGAGCTCGGTGAAGTGTTTCTTTCTGTGTGTTCATTGTGCTCTGTAAGTTTGTTTTTGTCTCTGTGCTTTCATTTCATATCTCTTTGTTGAGACTTGCTGTGGAGAGGTTTTTCCATCGAGAAGGAGGATTTGATATCCGAATTTTTTGGGGCTTGATCTGCCGACGATCAATGGATCACCCACCTTACGGGCAGGCCAAGGAGTAGAGGCAAGTTATCCCCAAACCTTGTATATCCTCGTGTTAGAGTTTTCGGTTTGTTCTTTGATTTCTGCATTTCTGTTTCCTACTGTTGCTAACTTTCAAGTGCAGAAAACCTAAAAGAGCAAATGATTTGGGGTCTGGCTACATTCACCCCCCTCTATAGACATCCAAGTTCCAACAAATTCAACTCAAGAATGATGGTGGAGAGTAGAGCATAAGCAAGCTTATGGTAGTGCAATAAACATGATGTGTTTGAGTGATCTCCGCTTTCATCAAAATTTAGAACTTAGGAAGAGAGCCACCAAATATTTCCTTGAGAGGATTTGTGTGTTTAATTCATCTCAATTAGTCATGAAGGATGAAGTATACTTTGTTGTTGACTAAGGACAAGACTCTAGTCCATTGAGTTTAGATTTTTAAGATTTGACAACCCTAGGTAATTCCCTTTCAATTGCTTCTAACTATGATTGAGAATAGCCTAGGGGGTACATCATTAGTTCACTAGTTGGTTTGTGCGAGACGCCCAAGAGCAAGTGTGGGGGAGTTGATAAATACCATTTTGATAATCAATTTAGGCTCTCAAATCTATGTTTTGATCCCTTTTTATATGCTAAATTTTGCATTTACACTAGGTTTCATGAGTTATTTCTATTTTAGCTTTGGATGCAAATCATTTTATATTTGAGATGTTTTGGCATTAAATTTAAATATAATGTTGTAGACTTCGAATGATCACGGACCTAGATCAGATTGGATCGAATTTGAGTTTAGACTTGACTTCAATCAAGAGGATCAAGAGATGGTGAAATGTGGGTCGTCTAATCAAGAAATGGGGAGATCTGAGCCATCTTTCATCTTCTAATCAATCCGAGCTCAAGGTAGAGTAAATCAAGACCATAGATCAAGATATGAAGTTTTGGTCCAAATCATAAGTCATCTAGCTGTTGGATCAAGCTCAAGAGCAGGCTAAGCCATCCATTCAAAAGGAAGGGTAATCCAAGCCATCCGTTGCAGATCTGATCGATCCAAGCTACGGAGAAGAAGATCCTGACCATTGATGGAGATCTGAAAAGTATGGTTTCAACCCGAGATGATCTGACCGTTGGATTAAGCAAGGATGATCACAGCCGTTCATTTTTAATTGTAGTTAGTTAAATCAGAAAACTTCTCACCGAGTTCAGCGTCGCGAGTTCTTCCCTGTTCTTGGCATTTTCTCAACTTTTCTTCTCCGATTCGCTCAGCCAACATCAGATCCAAGTTCATTTCAAGATCTCGAATCATCGAGATGAGTTTCCAGTGAAGTTTGCTAATGAATCTCGCCACTGAAAAGCTCAGGTGAGGGTTTCGCCATAATTTGTTTTAAATGCAGGGATAGAGGGCACTACATAAACTAGTGTCCTACTCGTAAGATTTGTACGTCACCACAGGCGGCAACGAAGGAATTGGCGCCAGGAGGTCGGAGGGACAATGCCATATCTAATGCTTCAAGTGCCAAAAGCAGGGGCACTACAAGAACCAGTGTCCAGACTGGAGGATCAGTAGGTCAACAATGCCAAGAAATGCGACCACAGTAAAGGAGGTATAAAAATTTATTTTCGCAATAATATTTTTTAAAATTCTGCACAGTTACACAATTCTTCTAGTAATTTGGATAACAATATCAATTTTTTTGGTAAATTAGATTTTTTGTATTGCAAACTTAATGAATTGCATGATAAATTAGCTAGTAATGGATCTAAATCAAATATTGACAATATTAAAATATTAAATATTAAATCATTAATCTTTAATATTAATGCTATAATTTTTGAAATTAATTCTAATACTTTAATTAATAATTTTTCTGATAATTCTAATAACTTTGAGGATAATGATGAAATTTTAATTAATAATTTGTTTGATAATTCTAATATTCTTGAGGATAATGTTGAGAATACTGATAATAATACTCAACCCCTTATTAATAATTCTGAAGATAATCTTATTAATTCTAATGATAATACTCAACCCTTACATAATAATTCTACTGATTTTGAATATAGAACTACAACCTTAATTAGTAATTCTGAAAATTATTCTACATATTTTGAAGATGATAATGCAATTTTAATTAATAATTCTGAATATGATTCTGAAGATGAAGAAGAATATGATTCTGAAGATGAATATGAATTTATTAAAATTAAAGTTATAATTAAAAAGACTTACAAGAATTCAAATAAAATAGAAATATTAAATAAAATTGAAAACATAAAAATAAAAGAAATAATAGATGAATCAGAATTTTTTGAATTAATGGAAATTATGCAATTAGACCCAAAATTATTATTCAAATCTTAAATCTTAATTAATTCTTTCTTAATTTTTAATTAATTCGTAAAAATTTTAATTAATTATTTCTTAATTCTTAATTAATTCTTAACAACATAAATTTTAATTAATTCTTTCTTAATTCTTAACAACTTAAATTTTAATTAATTCTTAACTTAATTCTTAATTCTTAACAACTTAAATCTTAATTAATTCTTAACAATTTAATTTTAATTAATTCTTAACTTAATTCTTAATTCTTAACAACTTAAAACTTAATTAATTCTTAACAACTTAATTAATTCTTAATCCTTAATTAATTCTTAACAACTTAATTCTTTCATAATTCTTAATTAATTCTTAAACAACTTAATTTTCATTTAATTCTTAACAACTTAATCTTAATTAACACTTAACAACTTAATCTTAACAGACTCTTAACAACTTAATTTTAATTATTTCTTAACAACTTAAAATTTAATTAATTATTAACAATTTAATTCTTAATTAATTTTTAACACAATTATCAACTTAAATTTTAATTAATTCTTAACAACTTAATTCTTAATTTAATCCTTAACAAATTAAATATTAATCTAATTCTTAACAAATTAAAACCTTAATTTAATTCTTAAATCCTAATTCTTAACAATCTTAATTAACCCTTAACAACTTAGATCTCAATTAATAATCAAAACCTTTAATTATTAAAAACCCAAACGTAAATCTTAATTAATAATCAAATCTTTTAATCCTTAAAATGCTTAAAGCTAACTGAATAAATCTTATTTAATTATCAACAATTCAATTTTAATAACAAACTCAATCCTTAATACAAAATTCAAAATTTATACAAAATTCACGAACTAAATTCCAATTAATTACCTTCAGTTAGGAAACTAAATAAAATCTTACCCAATTGAAGCATTCAACTTAATAATAACAAATATGTCAAAGTGGGTTGACATATTCATGGGTTCACACTTTCTATATTAAATAGAGAATTTGATACATTATTAGAAATCTAATTAAAACAATTTGACTTGATTGATACATGCATAATTGTCATGCTCATGCATTTGTTTATTTTTCACATATATATGTCATGTCATTTATGTTAGTTTACTTTTGTGTTTAACTTAGAATGGCTAGATAGGAAAAAGATAGCTTGACATTATTGGATTCCGTTATGGGTTCCTCTCCATATCTCCGGATTAAAATTCTATACATTAGAAATAATCTGGATGGAAAGAAAACTTTCCGAACGACCTACTTCATCATCATGCTTTTCGATTGACTGATCGCTTGAACAAACTTGTTGTTCAAGCAATCTAACTCCTTTATCGATTAGCTGTGAAATAGATGATGAAATTTGATTGCCGGTTCTTGTGTTTGATTCGGGGTCCAAGTAAACAACATGAATACAATAAACTAGAATGAAAACAAAGGAATAAAACCAAGATTATACCTCTTGTTTTACCTCTTGATCTTCTATTGTAATCCTATCCTCTTCTTGGACGTCGTGTGGGCGACGATCTTCCAATAAACAAAACCACCAAGAACCCTTCCTCCTCTTCTTGCTTGTGCCGACCAAAGCCCCACAAAGTGGTGCACCGCCGGCCCTAGCTTCCTTGCACCTCCTCCTCCTCTTGTTCTTGTTGCAGCTGTTAGTAGGAGCCCTAGAGCCAATCATGTGATGATTGACTAGAGACATTTTGTATCATATTCTATTATTAACAAAGGCATTTTGATTATTATACTTACTTTGTATTCTGTGCCGAATGACTAAGTATAATAATGTCCTTGTGTAGTAGGTTCTTATCTACATTATATCGATTGGTTGAATCGATAGTGAGATAATGTAGAGAACACTACACTAAATTATTCCTAGTCGAGCATTAATATTCAGGGACAATATTAATGCATGGAGACTAGTATGCAGGTCAACTGATGACTTGAGCTCACAAGTCATGGATATGTGATATCAAGTTGACACATGGGTATATATTGGAGAATGTGTACTGAATGACCCACCATAAGAAAGTTTCATAGATTGTCATATGAGTGTCATAGACTTTCTCATGTGACTATTGGTATGAATAGTCCTTAGACCTGAAGTCACCATGGTTCCCTACATAAGGAGTTATGCACTTTGGTATCGTCAAACGTCACCCGTAACAGGGTGGACTATAAAGGAGATCACTGAGTATGTAATGAATTATGCGGAGGGATGTGAGTGATATAGATGAGATCTATCCCTCCCATATGACGGGAGTGATATCTGTGGGCCCCTTGATCGAGTAGGACTACTGAAACGCATGGCCATGCTCAAATGAGTCAATATGAGATATTGAGCTCATTTGTTTGAGTAAGTCTACTCGGGGATCAAGAAACACAAGATTGATTGAGGATGACACGGTCTATGCCTCATTGGTCAATCTAGATATCAAGGATAGAAGGACAAGGTCATACACTATCATAGTCACGGAGGTTTAGTCGGATTTCGACTTTTGTTGTTACTTGGGTAGCAATGATGCATTGCTAGATGTCGCTCATTGCTTATGTGTCTAAGGTGTTAGGCGCATTGCCAACGTCACGAGAACCTATTGGGTCACACACAAAGGACACAATGCTTCGGGAATTTGATCGGCAGACCTGAACCCGAGTTGGGAACTCGGGAGGTCAATTCGAGAGTCCGATCCCGAGTTGGGGAACTCGGGTGGCCTGAGCCCGAGTTGGGGAACTCAGGAGTCCGATCTCGAGTGGGAGTCCGAGCCCGAGTTGGAGAACTCAGGAGTCCAAGCCCGAGTTGGAGAACTCGGGAGTCCGAGCTCGAGTTGGAGAACTCGGAAGTCCAAGCCCGAGTGGGGAACTTGGGAGTCCGAGCCTGATTTGGGAACTCGGGAGATCTGAGCTCGAGTTGGGAACTCGGGAGTGCAGGTCGGGAGCTCGGCACTCGGCAGACTGAGTCGGAGCTCTGCAGACTGAGTCGGAACCTCGGCACTCGACATACTGAGCAGGGAGCTCGGCAGACTGGGTCTGCACTCGGCAGTCGGGACTCGGTACACGGTGTTGGGACCGGGTGCATGTTGACAAGGATACGGGTTCGTAAGTTTTAAAATATTTACGTGCAGCGGAAGAATTAGCAAACATAATTCTCAAATTATTTTTAACCACGTATCTAGCATGCGACCTTATGATGTGTGGACATGATCATAAATTAAAATTTTGCGAAAGAGTAAACTAATTTACTTAGTACCTCGCGTAACTCGAAGTAAGGGACGAGATCCAACCGTAGCGTCCCTTGGAAGCTCCGCCTCTATTCGCGTCCACGCCGAGTTCTCTTCGGGATGACTTGGCAAAGCCACGAGTTTTGTGCCGACGAGAACTACTAGATTCTCCAAAGGCACAACTAGAAAAACAAGAGAGAAAGATGGAAACTAACCACTAAGTAACGGAATCAAAATTCCGGGAAGGAAGGAGTTGCGACCCGCTTCTTCTTCTTCTTCTTTGGCACCTACTTGGTGGAGATGACTCACGGCTAGGGGAGGTGGCGCCGGCCCTAGGGGAGGAAGTGGGCGCCGGCCCTAGAGGGAGAAGATGGGCGCTGGCCCTAGAGGGAGAAGATGGGCGCCGGCCCTAGAGAGAGAGAGAGAGAGAATAAGAGAGGGAGAGAGCTACTAAATCTCTTGATTAATTGTTTTAATTCAAGGCTTGCCTTTAGTTCCTTTATATAGTAGCCTCTCTATTGCCAAGTCTCTCTTTTAACAGAATTAACCGAATAAATTTTCATAAGAAATTTATCTTATAAATTTTCTTATGAATTAATCCATTATGCCTAGTTTTATTATAACTAACTTTATAATAAAACAAATAATCTCTCCTTTTAATTATGTAATAAAATTTGTATAAAATTTTTCTTATCATGGAAAAATCAATTCATAATTGATTTTATAAATTAAAATTAAACCAATTCATGGTTCATTTTAATTTCCATAAAAAGAATAAATTTCTAAAAAAAATTTTATATAAATTTCTTTATATAAATCTCTTTATATAAATTAATTTATTTATCCATAATTTTATAAAATAAATCGCACTTGATTTATTTTATAATTTAAACCAATTAAATTGGTTTCCCTCTTTAATGTGGCCGGCCAAACCAAAGAGGGTGGGCACCCTCTTTGGCCGGCCACACCAAGCCCTAGAGCCTCGCGAATTAAACTCATTTAATTCGCCCAATAAGCCTTCAAAAGACTTAGCCATTTTAAGCTTCCTATGCGCCTCTGATAAACTCAGATTCGACTTATTTCTCTTGATCGGAAAATCCAATTTTCAACTCGTTTTAAATCCCTCGGATTACTCGTAGTGCGTGTGACTAAATAGGCTTTCGATTTATGTTGTCCATCTATAATTAACCAATTATAGAACGATCATGAGTGGTACCTAGTAGTACATCATGACCCCCAATTAATCGAAAGATCAACGGTTGACCTCAGAAATAATTCTGAAACCCTTCAGCAGCTCTACTGAATCGTGCCTCATTCCCTTCACCATCTTATACTCACTTGATTCAGGACATGGTCTGTGTGTGTCAGTCCCCACTAGGCTGACTATGTCACACCTAGCCCAAGTAGTGTCTTTCTCGTCCTTTGGATTTCTAATTACTCTCATGTATTTAAGAGACTCATACTCTAAACATGACATGCTCTGGCCAGAGGCTTTGAGTAACAATCCGACGATAGGCCTGGGTATACATCTCCTCGCAAGGAGTGGTGAATCCTTTGTAGGCTGTTCAAACATCTTCGGGCACTTCGGCATATACCCAACCATCCTGGGTCCACACCTCCTTGGAGATGCTTGCTTAAGATGTTAAAGTATAAGTCTCCATGACCAAGATGACTTGAACACCGCAAGTCAAAGGAACATCGCACTTAAGCTGCAGTAATAACATTCATTGACATATCTATATGTAGATTACCATATGAAGTTTTTATAGTCAGCCACTCCAATGAATTAGTTCCCTTAACTAGCATCCATGTTTATCTCCGGACATTCCAATGTCACCAGCCAGTGAGAATCAGCTGATTAGAGAATAACCCATGCTAGTCTCAACAGAATTGATAGTGTCCGTATTTATCAATTCATCGACTAGGGATAATTTCAATACTTCACAATTGCACATGTAGAGATAATCATTAGTTGTAATTCCATCACAAATTCTCTCATGCTGTGAATTGTATTGCGAACATTCAGTAAATGAGTTTAAGATCCCAATCAAATACACAAACATGTACACTCAAATAGTGAATTTTCATTTATTGAAATAAATGTTTACAATCATAAGTCGATTGCCTTAGGACACTTCTCTCATATCACTAATAAACTCCCACTTGTCCTAATGCCAATCGCTACGTTATCCAATACCACAGGCTCTATCATGACCCTCAAACTTGCTCTGAGGTAAGGC
Organism: Boesenbergia rotunda; assembly: GCA_024364735.1. Taxonomy (NCBI): domain Eukaryota; kingdom Viridiplantae; phylum Streptophyta; class Magnoliopsida; order Zingiberales; family Zingiberaceae; genus Boesenbergia; species Boesenbergia rotunda. Next base: position 65,508 of record JAGFNQ010002970.1, on the reverse strand, counting down.
CTTAGTTAAAGGATCCGCTAAATTCCTTTCAGTGGGAATTTTCTCAATTTGTATATCATTCTTACTTATAATCTGTCTGATCAGATGATAGCGGCGAAGCACGTATTTGGATCGCTGATGAGACCTTGGTTCCTTTGCTTGTGCAATAGCTCCATTGTTGTCTCAGTAAACCGGCACTGCTTCATCAATGGTTGGAACCACTCCAAGTTCGGAGACAAACTTCTTGATCCAGACTGCTTCCATTGCTGCTTCCGAAGCTGCGATATATTTCGCTTCCGTGGTAGAATCCACTACGGTGTCTTGTTTGGAACTCTTCCAACTTATTGCGCCTCCATTTAAAATAAATACGTATCCAGACTGAGATTTGGAATCATCCTTATCTGTCTGGAAACTGGCATCTGTATACCCACGTATTACCATATCTCCTTCTCCATATATTAGGAACATATCCTTAGTTCTTCTTAAGTACTTAAGGATTGTCTTGACTGCCGCCCAATGATCCATTCCTGGATCCGACTGGTATCTGCTTGTGATGCTCAGAGCATACGATACATCGGGCCTAGTACACAACATAGCATACATGATAGATCCTATCGCGGATGCATAAGGAATCTTATTCATGCAAATCCTCTCGTCTTCTGTGTGCGGACACATAGACTTTGAAAGGTTGATCCCATGCCTGATGGGAAGGTAACCTTTCTTGGATTCCGACATGCTAAACCTTTTTAGCACTCGGTCTATATATGTAGATTGCGAAAGACCAAGCAACCGTTTTGATCTATCTCTATAGATACTAATCCCAAGGATATAGGTTGCTTCTCCTAGGTCTTTCATGGATAATGTTTTGGACAACCAAATTTTAACTGTTTGTAAGACTGATACATCGTTTCCTATAAGTAATATGTCATCGACATATAATACTAGGAATACGACTGCACTCCCACTAACCTTCTTGTACACACAAGGTTCGTCAGGATTTTATGAGAAATCAAACTCTTTGATTGTCTCATCAAAACGGATGTTCCAGCTCCTGGATGCTTGCTTCAGTCCATATATGGATCATCGAAGCTTGCATACTTTGGTTTTATCAACCGATGTGAAACCTTCAGGTTGTATCATGTATACATCCTCAAGCAGGTTTCCATTAAGGAAAGCTGTTTTCACATCCATTTGCCATATCTTGTAACACCCCAAAATTTTCCCATATGAAATATTATGAATTCATGAAATATTATTATTATTATGAAATTTCATGATGGGCTTGGCTTAATGGGCTTGGATGTGGATTAGTGCAAAATGTGATAAAAAGGAAATGTAGAAAGGAGGAAGCAAGGATTGAACCTTGAACCTCCTAGTTGCACTAATCATGTCATAACCAACGCACCAAGCCATGTTTCATGTTGAGAGAATAAGAAACATGCTTGTTAAAGCTAGGGAAGTGAAGAGACATGTCTCTTCATGAGAAAAGTATAAATAAGAGAAGGAAAGGTTGGAATAACTTCCTCTCTTGTTCTTCCTCACTCTCCCCACCGAAAATTCACTCTCCCCTTTCCTTTTCATTTTCGAAAAGTAAACCCTAGGGTTCTAACCCTAGGGAATTGGAAGGAAGGAGATCCCACCCAAGGACCTTGCTCTCTACTAGGGCCAAAGGTTCTAGAGAAGTTTTAGCAAAGGAAATTCTCACTCTTACTTCAACCAAGGGTACCCTAAAGATTTAGAGAAGGTGAAATTCAAGCGAAAGGATGTAAGTATCCCCTCGCCTGCAGTGTAATGGTTATTGTATGAGTTCTTCTCCTTGTAGTTTTCGAAAATGAGGATCTTTCCCCTTTAGTGAGTTTCGGCTACCCCCTTAGAGGAGGCTTTGGTTACTTCTTGTTTCATGAGTAGACCCTTGGAACTTAGGGTATATGTATATATTGTTTCCTTCATGATGTTATGAACAAAATTTTAGGGTTTCACCCTTGAGTAGGTTTCGGCAACCCCCAAGGGGGAGACTTTGGTTACTCCTTGATGCATGAGAAGACCCCTTGGAATTTAGGGTATACTTATATGTTATTTTCCCTACATGTTGTGATGACAAAAATTAGGGTTGAACCCCCTATAAGGTTTCGGCCAAAACATGAAGTAAAGAGGGTTTAGGGTTGGATGGTTTCCTATGATGTATCCATGTTTAGTTGTGTAGACAAAGTGTTTGTGTGAAACCTAAGTTCAAGAACCCTAGTTTCCCCTACCCTTGACTCTCGGCCAACCCTAGAAAAATTAGGGTTCAGGGTGCATGATTATCCTAGGATGTATTCTAGGCTTAATATGTTGCATGAAATATATGTGAAGGTTAAACTACCCTACGAGACATGATTATGTTTAGTAAGATGATATGTATATGCATGTAATGTCTAAATGAAATGCTTGATTGGAAATCTTAAGGTTCCCTAGTATGTGATATTCGGCCAAGGCATGAACATTAGGGATTGTGAAGGTGAAACTACCCAACGAGACATGATTATGTTTAGTAAGATAATATGTATATGCATGTGATGTTTAAATGGAATACTTGATTGGAAATCTTAATTTCCCTTAGCATGATTTTCGGCCAAGGCATGATATATTAGGTTTGTGAAAGTTGATTACCCCATGATGTATGCTATGCTTAGTATGATACATGATGTATATATATATGATGTTTGTATGGGATGTTTGATGTCAAAAACCTAAGCTACCTCTACCCTTGACTTTTGGCCAAAACCTTAGGTTTAGGGGTAAGAAGAACTCAATTAACTCATGAAGCATGCTACCACTTCCTATGACATGAATATGATTTATGTGACCAATCTTATCATATATAGGTATGTGTAAGTGGTTGAAATATGATGTATGTATGAGCATGTATGTATAGCCCATGGGGCACCCTTTATGAATTGCTTGTGATATGTATGATAAAATGCTTGAAAGGATACTCCACTAAGTATGGGATCAAGAGCACCCCTTATGTTGTGTGGTGTGTCCCTACGGGATCATGAGCACCCTTGAAGAGTGGTGTGTCCCTTAAGAGTGGATTTGGAGTACTCCTTAGCATATATGTAAAAGCATGATAAGTATTTTACTTTGGAAGTTGTGTACCCGACTCGGAAGGGGGTCGTTAAACAAATTCGGAGTACATGTTAACGTAAGGTCATGGCTCCGGTAGGACGGAAGGGTCCTGCTCTAATTGGTTGGTGGCTCGCTACCCCAATTCATTAGGGAACGCGCAATATGTGATCCACGCAATATGTGGTACACAACAGGGCCCTATATGATATGGATGTATTTTTAAGTAATACCTTTATGGAATTGTTTTGAAAACATTCATTGAAAACATTTATTATATGTGAAGGGTATGCTTAAGGTACTTTATACTGGATGCTTAGAAACTAGGATGTTTAGTATGCTTTGATGAATTCATGCTTATGATTTATTATGTGTACATGTTGTATTCTTTCGTATGGATTTTGTGAGTAGGACAGGATCCTTACTAAGCATTTGTGCTTACTAGTTTATGTGTTGTCTTATGCTGCAGATAAGGGTAAGGAACTCTTAAACTAAAGGAAGAGGCAGGAGGCTGAAGATGTGTGGGGTGGTGGCTCGGGAAAGAAAGATCTTTATATCTACATTACTATGTTTATGATAACATTTTCTTCAAAAATGAATGTTAGTAATTAGGTTTGATATTGCATGATAATGATTACACTTAGAATAACTTTTGATCAAGCATGACATGTGATTGACATGTATTGACTAGCATGCTTAGCACTTAGTCCTTGCGCACTTGCAATTATTATATGTTAAATTTTTATTATATGAATGGATTACTACTACGTAACCCCGCCCCGATAGTAGATATAAGGGCGGGCGTTTACAGGTTGGTATCAGAGCAGATTTCCCCTCCACCACACACACATCAAGCTTCTTCCTGCCGCTTCCAAGTAAGAGATCCTAACCTCGCTTTACTTTATTTCATGTACAGTAATGATTATATAAAGATGATTTATGCTTGCATAACTAATGAAAGTAGTATTAATTTTCACATTAGTTTATTTATCACATGTATGATAGACAATGACTAGTAATTGTAAGATATGTGAACATGAACGATACTTCCTCTTATATAAATATATGCGTTCATTAATAATCTAGAATTTGGGGTAAGAGGGTGGTTACATATCGTAATCACTAGGGTAAACTACACTGATTGGGTGTGTGTTTTCCTCTGTATATATTTGCGAATTGAAAAAGGAATGGTTTAGTACTAACCATGTCATTTTCTTTCCAATTCCAGATGTTGCATGAGGACTACACTGAGAGGTGCCGCGAGCTGATGGAACGGATAGAGGCAGTTGAGTATTGTCCAACCCGGGGAATTCAAGGCAACATAGGGTTTTTGGATCGACTCTTCTGGAAACTGGAGCGGGAAGGGTTTCCAGTCATAGACGATCATAGGATCGGAGCTTTACTTCGTTCATTGCCCAACCGGGCAAGAGAGGTTGCGCATCAGATCTGGGGACAGCACAGATGCTGTATCTCATATGCGGACTTATGTAGGCAGCTTCTCCGCCATGAGTTCCCAGAAGATCTGGGAGACTCGGAGGAGGATCCCGAGCCGTCCGAGGAGGACCCCGAGCCCTTTGAGGAGGATCCCGAGCCGTTCGAGGAGGACCTCGAGCCCTTCGAGGAGGATCCCGAGCCCTTCGAGGAGGATCCCGAGCCCTTCGAGGAGGACCCCTAGCCCTTCGAGGAGGATCCAGAGATGCTGGAGATGTTCGAGGAAGACCTTGAAGCGGACGAGGAGATTCTCGAGATCGAAGAAGACGACCCGATGGGAACAGTAGAGGATCCTGAGGCGGGCCAAAGGGAGATGAGCGAGGAGGTAGTAGGCATCGCTATGATGTTCTTTATTTTGGGCCTAACGGCAGCCCATCTTGCTCGCTGAGTTGGATTAGTTTTGTATGTAGACTTATAAGAATGAATAAAAAAATAAATTTTGGGTGGTATAATAAATAAAATCTCATTTACCCAATATTGATCATGCGACACATAAGGACGAATATTACGGAAACATAATATGAGTTGGGTTACCCATGATCATGATCAAGTATCATTCTTGGGACATGCTATCTCCAAGGAAGGAGTAATGGTGGACCCAATTAAAATCGAAGCCGTGAGTAACTGGACTAGACCCAAGAATGCCAGTGAAATCAGAAGTTTCCTCGGGCTAGCAGGCTATTACAGAAAATTCGTAGAGAACTTCTCTCGGATTGCAGCCCCTATGACAGCTCTTACAAAGAAGGACAAGAAATATGTATGGACCGAGGAATGTGAAATGAGTTTTACTGAACTGAAAAGGAGGCTGACTAGCGCTCCAATATTGCTGTGAAGTAAAGCAAATGAAGAATTTGATGCTGGAAATAGAAGAACTGCCGAATTTGAATTGCCAATTCTGATGAAGCTTGCTACGGGATCTATTGAGAAGTAGGAAATGCTGAAAAGAAATGCTATGAAGGAAACAACTGCTATAAAGGAGTTTGATCGAGGCCTGCGGTGGAGCTGCGACGGCTGCGTTCGGCTACGTTCGGCTAAAGCTCGGAACCCCCAAAGCCTAGCTGTGGTCACCGGTGATGAAAATGGTAGAAGGACTTCTCTCCGAACCCCGAAAGAGAACTCTTCCTCTCTTCTCTCCGAACCCCGAAAGAGAAGAGATGGAGCTCCGGCCGGCTAAGATTCGGAACCCCCTAGCCCTAGCTTCATGCAATGGCCGGAGATGGTGGTGGATGAAGAGGAAGGTGGAGTCGCCGGCGTGTGATGGTGTGTGGCTGCTCGATTTGTTGTAATGGTGGCTGAAAAAATTGATTGGGTTGCTCAAAAACTGAAAATTGGGGCTGCCCATTCTGAATTTGTTGGAAATTTGAGTAGGGCTGTTGAAAAGCTTGCTGTGGTTGATTGAATGGTTGGTTCTGCTAAAATTGTGGACACGACTGCTGATAAGTAGATGGGAATATTTTGAGCAGGCAGTCCTGTCACACAACAAACAAGAAAAATGGTAGCACCCGTATATGAAAGATAAAGTAAAATAAAACAGAACCCAATGATATATCAAAAAGCATACAAGCAAAAATCAAACAAATCAACTAGTTGCTTCCCCGGAAACGGCGCCAAAAATTTTATAAGCCCAGATATACTAATTAAAGTTGTCACGAAAGTGTGGGCTCATCAGATTTAGATGTGAATGAATGCTGGAAACCCTTTTACAATCAAAAGTATAAAAATGTAGCAACGGGGCCACAGGTCGTATTTTTCTCGGGGCTAGTTGACGTTGTTTGATTCGCGCTTGTATTTAGGTGTCGTTTGTGAATTTCGGGTTTCAAATTAAATCTGGGTTTTAGTGTTGCAATCTGAAATGAAATGGCAATCAAAATGGAGAAAACCAACTAATGAACCAAACAATGTGATGGCAAGTACTAACTCCACTAATGGAAACCGAATCGACTAAAGCACTTAATCAATTTGGGAATTGATTCTGATTTCAAGGCAAAACAAATTGCTAAACAATTGCAGCAACAACATCAAATGCAAGACAGACCACATGCAACACTCTTAAACCAAATGGATACAAAAATCGAGCCATGATTTCACTTGCGTGCCACATGCAAAAGAAATAAAGTGAACTTGCTTCAAAGAAGAAGGATCTTAAACTCAAATGCTAGAGTACATTGCAATTGGTGTTGAACTCCAGAGGTTGTAATTCCAGGCCTAAACTCAGCTTGATACAAGGTGGAAAAGTAGATGCAATCTTGATACAAAGAGGATAACTCATGTGCCATTAGCTGAAACTAAATGCTTGAGCTGTAATCTAGCAATTCTGAATGGCTGATGAATTCAAAAACATTACAGATCTGAAGGAAAATATGTAGAAACTAATCTGATTGAAATGTAGAATTCAAAGTGGGGAAATATGGACTGATGCAGGACTAAATTTCAGACTTGCAGAAATGGACTGCAGGAATTGAGATCAAATGCAGAAATCGAGCTGAGTTCAGAAATGGCATCAAAGTGCTACTCAAATAGAGCAACGGCAGTGTAATTTCAGCAGGTAAGCTATAATTAGCTTGATACAAACTGAACACGCAGGAATCAAAGAACTGATACACAGCAGGTTTAACAAAATATTCAGGAATGAAATAGGGCAGAGTTGATACGCAAAGGGCTGAATTCTAAAGCAAAAAATGAAATCAAAACCTTTTGGAAAGAAACCAACTACAAAGGAAATTTAAACAAGAAAACTAAACAATCTTGATACCAAATGCAAGAACTAGAGAAAAAGGAAATTGGTACGCATCAGCCAAGAAAACTGATACGCAAGCTATTGAAATGGCACGCAACAGGGAAAATAATTTCAGAAATGAATTGAAGTGAAATAAACTGATCTAATTACAAGAGTTCATTACACAACCAATCTAGCTAATAGAAACACTAAATTAGAACTCTAATCGAAGCAAAAACTATTCAGAATCGAAACATTACAGAAATTTAATCAGAATTTCAGAAACGAATTGACATGGTTCAAATCTACTGCTAATAAACGAAATTAAGCTAAGCCTCCATCCGAATCCTTGCTGTCACTCAAGGATGAGCTCGAATCGAGGTGGCCACGCCTTCAAAACGAAGAAATTGCTGAAGAAACGAAGTAAAACGAGGAAGAAACCAAGGCAAACGAGCTGCGGCGAGGACGCGACCAAGAACAAGCTGCGCAGGAAATTTCCTTAAGTATTTGGCATTGGACGGCTCAGATCAATTTGAGGAAATCCAACGGCTGATCTTGCTCTGATTTGAGCCAAACTTTGAGGATGTTGATCAGGGGTCAGGATCTGCCTCGTGGTAGCTCGGATTCTCCAGATGTGCAACGGATGGTCCAGATCAACTCAATCTGTGAATGGACGATCTAGAGCCCTCCAAGCTTGATCCAACGGTTGATTGAGCTCTGATTGGGATGAAACCTTCAGATCATGATCATAGTGCTTATTCAACCCTAACCCTAGCTCGGATTGCTTCAGATCGTCCCGGATGGCTCAGATCTAGCCGCTCTTGAATCGGACGGCTCAAATTAATCGTAGGCTTGATAATTCGATCCGGTTCACTTCCGACTCAAGTTTGACCCAATATGCCCTAGGTCCAGGATCCTTTCATGCCTATAAAAATATATCAGAAAATTAGTGGCCAAATAATCCAAAAATATGTAAATTTGCAATTAAGTCCAAAATAAGAGGAAATCCTGAAACCTAGGGCAATTTCACAACTAAGCAATAAAAACATAGGTCAAATATGGATTTAAGCAACTCAAATGATCAATAAAGTGGTACTTATCAACTCCCCCACACTTAAGCTTGAGCGTCTCGCGAAATCACTAAGTATGTATCCCTTTGATTTTCTTAAGCATAATTAGAAGCAAATGAAAAGAAATTACCTAAGATTGTCAATTCTCATGAATCTAAGCTCTATGGATTAGTATCTTGTCCTTAAATCAACAACTTAGCCTTTTCATCCATCATGAGTCATTGAGATGAATTTAAATCACTAGTCTTTCAAGGAAAATTTTGGTGGCTCTCTCCTTAAGTTCTAACTTGATGATGGAAGTGGAGCTCACTCAAACACATATGATTCTTGCGCTACCATAGGCTTGCTTATTATCTACTCTCTACCATTATTCATGAATAGGATCAACATCTACAAAAACAAATAAAAGCATGGAAAATGGTAAGAAATGGAGTAAAAGCCAAGAAAAATGGAAAAATTGATGGAATGGGAGACTTAGTTGCTCAAAGATGTTTCCAATGTACTTTGCCCCTCTTGACAGTCCTCTAATGAAATCAAAAGTGTGGTGGAGCCAAATTTAAATAATTGCCTTTGATTTGGATGAAAAACCCTTCCTTGGTTTCAATGTGCCAAATTGCCCTTTTGTGTGCCAACTTTGCTCTTTGTTTTGTTCTCTGAATTTTTTTCTTTCTTTCTTTTCTCTACTGCAATCAGAATGATATGGAATAAAGCTTTTGATTCGGATGGGAGAAACTTCACTTGATTTCATGGTGCCAAAGTTCACTTGTGTCCACTTTGTTTCTCTCTTTTTCTTTTCTTTTCTCAAACTGTTTTTTTTCTTTTCTCTGTTTTGACCAGCAGTGGTTGCTGTCAACACTTTGTAACACATTTGTGTGCTTCATTTCTTAATTTACAGCCCTCAAGAACCGAAATCAGCTCTCCTTTCAAACTGCTCAAAAACTGCTGCCCTGATTTTTTTTTCTGTTTTCCAAACTGTTTTTCTATTTTTCAACCCTTCTAATTAATCACTTCAGAGCAGGAACACAAGTTCCTATTTCAGATTACAGCTTCATGTTCCAATCTAATTCGTGACAGCAGGTTGCATCAAATAAGAATGGCAGATTTAAAGCTTGAAGTTGACACCAAACTGTTTTTTTTTCAGAATTTACCTCAGGTTTTGTTTGGCTTCACTGCAATTTTTTTTCTTTTCTCTGTTTCGATCTATCAGTCCTAGCAAGTTGTTACTGATCAGCTGTGATGTTCTCAATACTCTTTGATGCATTTTCGAATTTTGTTCCCTGATTCACAGCCCTTGAAAAACCCAATTTCAGCCTCAACTTGGCACATTTCTGCACAAAATGCTTGTATTGATTTTCTTCTTTGTTTTCAGCTTTTGTTCAGCCCTTTCGAATTTTGATTTCTACAACAAAGGACAGCTACAATCATCTTCTAACAGGGTGGCTGAACAGCTCTATCAGCTGCAAATTCAGCATCCTTGCAAGTGGAGTTCCTTTGGGCACAAAATTTTTCTGCATTGATCCCAACTTTTCTGATTTTGGCACAGAAATTGCCATGTTTCAGATCTATCCAGCTATAATTCCGAGTCACGAATCTAGCATCAAATGATATTGGATAATGCTCTGCTTCCTTGGGAGTTCACTGATCCACATCCATTTCCTACTCACAATAGCAGAAAAATTTTGTTCTTCTTTTTGGCACAACTTCTTTTCTCTATATTTTTTTTCTGTGCCATTTGTTTCCATTTCCAATTCTTAACCGAATTCAACTTGAGGTTAAACTTCCTTGGATCTTCAAATGATGATCAAGAATCTTCAATTGTTTCCAATCTTTGACCACTTCCCTTTCTTGCAACTCAATTTGGCAAAAAAAAAATTTTTTTTCCGAAATGAAGTGCATCCTTGATGAAAAGTCATTCCAAATCACCAATCACTCCCCCACACTTAAATCTTTGTCCATCTCGGGCAAAATAACATTAGAAACATTTCAAACAACAAGTCCAATGAAAAGTGGGGGTAAGAGTAAGAAATAAGCAAAGAAAAATGGAATGAACATGATTCTTTTTTCTTAAAATTGATATGGAAAGGGAAACAAATGGTTTAGCCTTTATAAATGTGATCCAATCATTGAAATATGGTTTTGAAAGAACCTAAGCAAGTTCTAGAGTTTAATAACATGTGTGTATCACAAAAGTAAGGCTAATTCTCACTAGGCAAAAATAATTCATCTCAAATCATCAATTAAGAATTTAAAACCAAGTAGTACTCAAGCATCCAAGAATTCATCCATTAGCTCAAACCCTAAGTTTTGACAACCAAATTTAATTTATTTTCAAAAAGCTCTAAAATGCTATGGAGATAACCTAAGGGATACATTTATTCCTAATCATGCAAAAACATGGTATTTACAATGACTTTTATTCATGTTACTCTACTCAAGCATTTATTAGCAAGGACTTAACTCAAAAGTGAAAACATACAATAAAAGAAAAGGTAAGAAAAATCAAACTCCCTTTATTTCTGGCGGTCGGAGTCTATCCAGAAACAACCTCCATCTTGGTAGTGGAGGAGTCTGTATGTGCGAAAGAGCTTCTTTTATTTGTTCAACTTCACGGTGCATCGCTCCCCCACACTTGGACTGTACAGCAATCTGTTCAGGTGGCCGAAGGTTATTTAGATACAAGACCCATTTAAGAAGTGGAGTTTTTCGAATTAAAGTAAAATCTACTCCCTCTTTATTCTTTTTGGAACACCTTCTAGGAGGTTTAAGTCTATTCAGATGAAGCATCCACTCCAATAGTCTTCTGGACCCTGTAAAGTAAGAAAGAAATGAAACAATATCAGTCTTTGTACAAAATGTACCCAAAAATACATCACATCCAATAAAATCAATTCTTGGTGCCTCAATAAATTTTTTGCAATTATTTCCTACAAAATTTTCATCCATGAACTCTTCACAAACAAAGAAATCAATTTTTGGCACGTCAATAGAAATATCACAATTATTTTCCATCAAGCATGTATCAAGCAATGTGTCACAACCAATAAAATCAATTCTGGGTCTGAGATTTTCTAAAGGAAAAGATGAAATACTTACCTGATCATGCTGAAAAATGTCTGTCGGGTCTATAAGAAATACCTCCATCTCAGGCTCAAATTCTGGTGGACATTCAACTAGAATAGGTGATCATTGGGTACTTGCTCCCATCATGCAAGCCCCTACACTTTCTGGAAATGGTGGTGGTCCCTGGGGCTCTGTGCAATCTCCTACACCTGTAGAATAATCTCCTGTGCATGCCTCCTTAGCAATACCTGCAACAACCTTATTAAAAAGATTAGGTCTATCAAGAACAATATCATCACAAAATACAAAATAAGAAAAATCAGGTAAAGTCTCCTCTGAAATCAACTCTCCTCCCACTATGTCAAATGTACCATCGTCATCAATGATCTGTGCCTCAACAGTCTCATCTGCGGTGTCTATGCTCAGAATAGAGTGATCTCCCCTAGGGTCCTTCATGGCGTCGAAAATGCTAAACTGGACTACTGTGTCTCCCACCTCCATCGAAAGGGTGCCAGCATATACATCAATCTTTGTTTTGGCTGTCTTCCGAAAAAGTCTTCCAAGGATAAGTGGGGATCTATGTGCAAGATATTCTCCTTCCATGTCTAGAATGTAGAAGTCCGCAGGGAAAATCAACTCCTTCACTTTAACCAACACATCTTCAATAACCCCTGCCGGGCGGGTCTGACTCCGGTCTGCTAGCTGAATCACAACTCCCGTGGGCTGTAGAGGACCAATGCCAAGCATCTGGAAGACCGTCCTGGGCATGACATTAATGGAAGCTCCTAAATCAAGCATGGCATCATGTAGCGTGGTGCTTCCTATCTCACAAGATACAGTAAACATGCCAGGGTCTTCACATTTCTGAGGTATGGAATGGATGAGTGATGAAACATTCTTCCCAATGCTGACCAAATCATTTTCCTTAAGTCTCTTCTTGTGAACACAAAGATCTTTCAAAAATTTTGCATACTTAGGAACCTGTTTAATCATCGTCAGCAAGGGTACATTAATTTCAACTTTACTAAAAAGTTTTACCAGCTCATTGTACTCTTTTGCTCTCTCCTCCTCCACGTGTCTTTTGGTAGGAGTTCTCCCCTATGGAAAAGGAAAAGGCACCCTAAATTCTTCCTCTTGAATCGAAGATGGAAGGGCTGAATTGTGAGCTGCTGCCCTATTTTTTGGCGCTGCTGTAAAATCCGTCTCGCCACTGATTTCTTCTCCGTTTTCCACCAAAATTGGGGAATTGGTTGAGGAGGGAGTCGGGCACGGGCTAGGGGTGGTATCCACTGAAATGGGAGTGGTTTCGGCACTGATTTGGGCTGGAAATGCACATGCTGCCCTGTTTTCTGAAAATTCAGCTCTTGGGTCATTTTGAGTTGATGCAACCTTCCCACTCCTCAAATAAATCGCGCTAACATTTCCCTTTGGGTTGGGAACAGCTTGGGAAGGTAGTTGGCTTGATCCTTGAGCCTTAAGTTGATTCACATCATTAGCCAATTGTCCCATTTGCCTTCCTAGGTTTTGTATAGCTCCAATGATATCATCTTGTTGTAATTGTTGGAATTGGGGCTGTTGGGGCTGATTGGAGGTCTGGAATTGCTGTTGACTTGGCTGATAAGTAGGTTGGAATGTGGGTTGAATTTGCTGAGAGTTACAACCTTGAAAAGTCTGATTTTGCAGTTGAAATGGTTGTTGTGGAGATTGAAATTGATTGGGCTGAAATTCTTGGTTTTGGGGCTGAAAACTTGAATTCCAAGGCTGGAAATTTTGCTGTGGTTGTTGAAATTGCTGCTGTAGAGGTTGGTATGGTTGTGGATAATTCATATTCCCTTGAAAGCCTTGTTGAAACCCTTGAAATGGCTGCTGAAATGGTTGCTGGAAGTGCTGATTTAGGGGCTGAAAACTTCGATTTTGGTGTTGTGATTGTGGTTGTTGTTGCTGAACTTGCTGGAAAATTGGTTGGGGTGGCTGTGAGGGCTGTGGTTGAGGGCCTTGTTGGTAGAAAGAATTTCCATACCTCAAATTTGGATGATCCCTCCACCCAGGGTTGTAAGTAGAGGAATAAGGATTGTTTCTTGCTTGAAATTGTCCTCTTACTAATGCTGCTACTGTCTCGTCCTGTTGGAGGGTAGGGCATGAGTCTAAAGTGTGCTCTTGACTAGAGCAAATGCCACACACACTCACCACTTGATTAGATTGTGGAGGTACTGAAGGAGTTGAATTTTGTCTTGCCATGTTTAATTCAATTTTCTTAACAGCCGAGGTGAGCTCCATCAATGCAGTCTTAATCTCCTTCTGATCACTAGAAACTATCTGAACTTCACCAACTCCTCTGGTGGTCAAAGCTCTGCTTCCAAATTGTTGAGAATTCTCAGCCATATTAGAAATTAGCTCCCTAGCTTGATGTGGTGTTTTGTTGACCAAGGCCCCTCCAGCTGCAGCATCAATCAAAGTCCTATCCATCTGTAAGAGTCCCTCATAAAAATACTGAATCAAAAGCTGCTCACTAATCTGATGCTAGGGGCAACTTGAACACAACTTGTTAAATCTCTCCCAGTAGTCATACAATGTCTCACCAACCACTTGCTGAATCCCACATATGCTTTTTCTGATTATAGCTGTCCTGGAGGCTGGGAAGTACTTTTCCAAAAATGCCTTATTCATAGCGATCCAACTAGACACATGTCCTGTAGGCAGATAATAAAACCAGTCTTTTGCTGCTCCTGTCAATGTGAAGGGAAAAGCTCTCAGCTTGATGTCTTCTTCAGAAATATCCTGAGGCTTCATAGTGGAGCATACAACATGGAATTCGTGCAGGTGCCTATTTGGATCCTCTCCAGATAATCCTTGAAATTTGGGTAGCAAATTAATGAGTCCAGATCTGAGCTCAAAATCCCCTGCCAGCTCTGGATAAGTAATGCTGGAGTACTGAAATGAGGCATCTGGTGCTGCGAGTTCCTTCATAGTCCTCTGGTGGTCTGCCATGTCAATGCCAGAGTGAGTGAAAATAGTCTGAATAGGAGGGATATCTGTAGTCTCAGAAAGAATGGCCTGCCTCCTCCTGACTCTGAAAGTCCTCTCAATCTCAGGGTCGAAATCTTCTAAATCACCACCTAAAGACCTGGTCATAAAATAAAACAAATCGCAGTAAAAGTAGATAAAGATGAAACAAATAAAATCAGATCATCAGATATAGCAATAAGCACAAAAATAAATCAAGAATGATATGAAACAAGTGTTACGGTTTTTGTCGTGTTACGGTTTCAAATACAATTAAGATATCGAATTCCTCTAAACTAATGTAGCATAGAGTAACTCGAGTCGTCTCCCAACGAATGTAGTTGGTGCATGATAAATCTCAGGATCGTATCTTATTGCTTTTGGGTTTTGGGATATGAAACTGGGTTTTGGATTTAAGAGCTAGGACTACGAAATGAATAGCAGAGCAAATATGAAACCTAATTCTAATTAAGGAAGGACAATGCAGATAAAGAAATCTAAATTAACCAGACTACAATTGCAATAAAGAAAGCACAACTTGAAATAAGCATCAAGAAACTAAACACAGAGCAAACTACAACATTGAAGAAATCTAATCTAATCCTAAATTAATTGCATTCAAATAAAATCATGTAACCTAAAGCAATAGGAAAAACAACTCAAAACCAGAGTTAAGCAACTAAGAGATATCGCAATTGAAAATAAATGTCTAAGAAGCATTTGACCAAACACAAGATAAGCATACTAACATGTCTTCAAATAAGTGCAAATTGAAATGGGAAGATCCATCAAATACAAACATTCAACATGAGGATCCATCCAATACATCAAAACATCAATTAAGAATCATCAACAAACAAAAATTAGATGCAAGGATGGCTAATGATTGAAGTTGTTCAAAGAGGCATTCTATCAAACACCTGGTGAGCATGTATTAAAATAACATGAGTATATTCCATTCTAAAACATAGAAGATAAATCTTGATACAATCATCAACATTCAAATTCGAAAATCAACAAGGAATACATAACCACCAGAATTAATGAAACTAATCACAGAATTGCTGCCGAATTTGGTTCTGCCGAAGCTGGGAATTGCTGAAGATGAAATCAGCCGGCTGAGGAAAAACTGGCTGCCGGATCTTGCTACGAAGAAATGAGCTACTGGGAATTGAGAACT
The DNA here is from genome assembly GCA_024364735.1 of Boesenbergia rotunda. Taxonomy (NCBI): domain Eukaryota; kingdom Viridiplantae; phylum Streptophyta; class Magnoliopsida; order Zingiberales; family Zingiberaceae; genus Boesenbergia; species Boesenbergia rotunda. The sequence goes on along the minus strand of JAGFNQ010002970.1, from coordinate 49,904 downwards.
GTGAAAACAAATTGCTGAAAACCAATTGCTGGAATCGAAAACTGCTAAGGAAACTGAATTGCTGTGAAGTAAAGCAAATGAAGAATTTGATGCTGGAAATAGAAGAACTGCCGAATTTGAATTGCCAATTCTGATGAAGCTTGCTACGGGATCTATTGAGAAGTAGGAAATGCTGAAAAGAAATGCTATGAAGGAAACAACTGCTATAAAGGAGTTTGATCGAGGCCTGCGGTGGAGATGGATGGCTGCGACGGCTGCGTTCGGCTACGTTCGGCTAAAGCTCGGAACCCCCAAAGCCTAGCTGTGGTCGCCGGTGATGAAAATGGTAGAAGGACTTCTCTCCGAACCCCGAAAGAGAAGAGATGGAGCTCCGACCGGCTAAGATTCGGAACCCCCTAGCCCTAGCTTCGTGCAATGGCCGGAGATGGTGGTGGATGAAGAGGAAGGTGGAGTCGCCGGCGTGTGATGGTGTGTGGCTGCTCGATTTGTTGTAATGGTGGCTGAAAAAATTGATTGGGTTGCTCAAAAACTGAAAATTGGGCTGCCCATTCTGAATTTGTTGGAAATTTGAGTAGGGCTGTTGAAAAGCTTGCTGTGGTTGATTGAATGGTTGGTTCTGCTGAAATTGTGGACACGGCTGCTGATAAGTAGATGGGAACATTTTGAGCTGGCAGTCCTGTCACACAACAAACAAGAAAAATGGCAGCACCCGTATATGAAAGATAAAGCAAAATAAAACAGAACCCAATGATATATCAAAAAGCATACAAGCAAAAATCAAACAAATCAACTAGTTGCTTCCCCGGCAACGGCGCCAAAAATTTTATAAGCCCAGATATACTAATTAAAGTAGTCACGAAAGTGTGGGCTCATCAGATTTAGATGTGAATGAATGATGGAAACCCTTTTACAATCAAAAGTATAAAAATGTAGCAAAGGGGCCACAGGTCGTATTTTTCTCGGGGCTAGTTGACGTTGTTTGATTCGCGCTTGTATTTAGGTGTCGTTTATGAATTTCGGGTTTCAAATTAAATCTGGGTTTTAGTGTTGCAATCTGAAATGAAATGGCAATCAAAATGGAGAAAACCAACTAATGAACCAAACAATGTGATGGCAAGTACTAACTCCACCAATGGAAACCGAATCGACTAAAGCACTTAATCAATTTGTGAATTGATTCTGATTTCAAGGCAAAACAAATTGCTAAACAATTGCAGCAACAACATCAAATGCAAGACAGACCACATGCAACACTCTTAAACCAAATGGATACAAAAATCGAGCCATGATTTCACTTGCGTGCCACATGCAAAAGAAATAAAGTGAACTTGCTTCAAAGAAGAAGGATCTTAAACTCAAATGCTAGAGTACATTGCAATTGGTGTTGAACTCCAGAGGTTGTAATTCCAGGCCTAAACTCAGCTTGATACAAGGTGGAAAAGTAAATGCAATCTTGATACAAAGAGGATAACTCATGTGCCATTAGCTGAAACTAAATGCTTGAGCTGTAATCTAGCAATTCTGAATGGCTGATGGATTCAAAAACATTACAGATCTGAAGGGAAATATGCAGAAACTAATCTGATTGAAATGTAGAATTCAAAGTGGGGAAATATGGACTGATGCAGGACTAAATTTCAGACTGGCAGAAATGGACTGTAGGAATTGAGATCAAATGCAGAAATCGAGCTGAGTTCAGAAATGGCATCAAAGTGCTACTCAAATAGAGCAACGACAGTGTAATTTCAGCAGGTAAGCTATAATTAGCTTGATACAAACTGAACACGCAGGAATCAAAGAACTGATACACAGCAGGTTTAACAGAATATTCAGGAATGAAACAGGGCAGAGTTGATACGCAAAGGGCTGAATTCTAAAGCAAAAAATGAAATCAAAACCTTTTTGAAAGAAACCAACTACAAAGGAAATTCAAACAAGAAAACTAAACAATCTTGATACCAAATGCAAGAACTAGAGAAAAAGGAAACTGGTACGCATCAGCCAAGAAAACTGATACGCAAGCTATTGAAATGGCACGCAACAGGGAAAATAATTTCAGAAACGAATTGAAGTGAAATAAACTGATCTAATTACAAGAGTTCATTACACAACCAATCTAGCTAATAGAAACACTAAATTAGAACTCTAATCGAAGCAAAAACTATTCGGAATCGAAACATTACAGAAATTTAATCAGAATTTCAGAAACGAATTGACATGGTTCAAAACTACTGCTAATAAACGAAATTAAGCTAAGCCTCCATCCGAATCCTTGCTGTCACTCAAGGATGAGCTCAAATCGAGGTGGCCATGCCTTCAAAACGAAGAAATTGCTGAAGAAACGAAGTAAAATGAGGAAGAAACCAAGGCCAACGAGCTGCGGCGAGGACGCGACCAAGAACAAGCTGCGCAGGAAATTTCCTTAAGTATTTGGCATTGGACGGCTCAGATCAATTTGAGGAAATCCAACGGCTGATCTTGCTCTGATTTGAGCCAAACTTTAAGGATGTTGATCAGGGGTCAGGATCTACCTCATGGTAGCTCGGATTCTCCAGATGTGCAACGGATGGTCTAGATCAACTCAATCTATGAATGGACGATCTAGAGCCCTCCAAGCTTGATCCAACGGTTGATTGAGCTCTGATTGGGTTGAAACCTTCAGATCTTGATCATAGTGCTTGATCAACCCTTACCCTAGCTCGGATTGCTTCAGATCGTCTCGGATGGCTCAGATCTAGCCGCTCTTGAATCGGACGGCTCGGATTAATCGTAGGCTTGATAATTCGATCCGGTTCACTTCCGACTCAAGTTTGACCCAATATGCCCTAGGTCTAGGATCCTTTCATGCCTACAAAAATATATCAGAAAATTAGTGGCCAAATAATCCAAAAATATATAAATTTGCAATTAAGTCCAAAATAAGAGGAAATCCTGAAACCTAGGGCAATTTCACAATTAAGCAATAAAAATATAGGTCAAACATGGATTTAAGCAACTCAAATGATCAATAAAATGGTACTTATCACACGTACAGAAGGCTCTCGGTACGAAACTGAAATTCAGTACTGCCTTTCACCCCCAGACTGACGGGCAGACTGAAAGAGTAAATCAAATACTAGAGGATGTGTTACGAGCTTATGCCTTGGACTACAAGGGAAGCTGGTGCCAATACCTGATCCTGGTAGAGTTTGCTTATAACAACAGTTATCAGGCTACTATCGGGATGGCACCGTATGAAGCACTATACGGAAGGAAATACAGATCTCCTATATGCTGGCTTGAGAGTGGTGAAAAGAAGGAGATGGGACTCCAGACCGATATTATAGATGAAACCACTCAGGCTATAAAGAATATCCGCCAGAGGATAGAGACTGCTCAGAGTCGGCAGAAAAGCTACGCTGACAAGCGACGCAGACCACTAGAGTTTGAGGTTGGGGATTCAGTATTCTTGAAAGTGGCTCCTATGAAAGGGGTGATGAGATTCGGGAAGAAAGGGAAGCTGAGTCCGAGATATGTGGGACTGTATCAGATTCTGAGATGGATAGGCAAAGTGGCCTACGAACTGGAGTTATCGCCAGAAATGTCAGCTATCCACAATGTCTTCCATGTATCAATGCTCAGGAAATGTACCTCTGATGTGAATCAGATGATAGAGCCCCAACCAGTACAAGATCAAGAGAACCTAAGTTCCGAACGTCGACCTATTCAGATCCTAGACCGGGAGGTCAAAAAGCTAAGAAACAAGGAAGTACCCTTAGCAAAGGTTCTGTGGCGGAACGAACAATTCGAAGAAGCCACGTGGGAACGAGAGGAGGCAATACGATTAAAGTATCCGGAATTATTTTAAAGTTCGGGACGAACTTTTTATAAGGTATGGAGGATTGTAACACCTCAAAATTTTCCCATATGAAATATTATGAATTCATGAAACATTATTATTATTATGAAATTTCATGATGGGCTTGGCTTAATGGGCTTGGATGTGGATTAGTGCAAAATGTGATAAAAAGGAAATGTAGAAAGGTGGAAGCAAGGATTGAACCTTGAACCTCCTAGTTGCACTAATCATGTCATAACCAACGCACCAAGCCATGTTTCATGTTGAGAGAATATGAAACATGCTTGTTAAAGCTAGGGAAGTGAAGAGACATGTCTCTTCATGAGAAAAGTATAAATAAGAGAAGGAAAGGTTGGAATAACTTCCTCTCTTGTTCTTCCTCACTCTCCCCACCGAAAATTCACTCTCCCCTTTCCTTTTCATTTTCGAAAAGTAAACCCTAGGGTTCTAACCCTAGGGAATTGGAAGGAAGGAGATCCCACCCAAGGACCTTGCTCTCTACTAGGGCCAAAGGTTCTAGAGAAGTTTTAGCAAAGGAAATTCTCACTCTTACTTCAACCAAGGGTACCCTAAAGATTTAGAGAAGGTGAAATTCAAGCGAAAGGATGTAAGTATCCCCTCGCCTGCAGTGTAATGATTATTGTATGAGTTCTTCTCCTTGTAGTTTTCGAAAATGAGGATCTTTCCCCTTTAGTGAGTTTCGGCCACCCCCTTAGAGGAGGCCTTGGTTACTTCTTGTTACATGAGTAGACCCTTGGAACTTAGGGTATATGTATATGTTGTTTCCTTCATGATGTTATGAACAAAATTTTAGGGATTCACCCTTGAGTAGGTTTCGGCAACCCCCAAGGGGGAGACTTTGGTTACTCCTTGATGCATGAGAAGACCCCTTGGAATTTAGGATATACTTATATGTTGTTTTCCCTACATGTTGTGATGACAAAAATTAGGGTTGAACCCCCTATAAGGTTTCGGCCAAAACATGAAGTAAAGAGGGTTTAGGGTTGGATGGTTTCCTATGATGTATCCATGTTTAGTTGTGTAGACAAAGTGTTTGTGTAAATGTTTGTGTGAAACCTAAGTTCAAGAACCCTAGTTTCCCCTACCCTTGACTCTCGGCCAACCCTAGAAAAATTAGGGTTTAGGGTGCATGATTATCCTAGGATGTATTCTAGGCTTAATATGTTGCATGAAATATATGTGAAGGTTAAACTACCCTACGAGACATGATTATGTTTATTAAGATGATATGTTTATGCATGTGATGTCTAAATGAAATGCTTGATTGGAAATCTTAAGGTTCCCTAGTATGTGATATTCGGCCAAGGCATGAACATTAGGGATTGTGAAGGTGAAACTACCCTACGAGACATGATTATATTTAGTAAGATAATATATATATGCATGTGATGTTTAAATGGAATACTTGATTGGAAATCTTAATTTCCCCTAGCATGATTTTCGGCCAAGGCATGATATATTAGGTTTGTGAAAGTTGATTACCCCATGATGTATGCTATGCTTAGTATGATACATGATGTATATATATATGATGTTTGTATGGGATGTTTGATGTCAAAAACCTAAGCTACCTCTACCCTTGACTTTTGGCCAAAACCTTAGGTTTAGGGTTAAGAAGAACTCAATTAACTCATGAAGCATGCTACCACTTCCTATGACATGAATATGATTTATGTGACCAATCTTGTCATATATAGGTATGTGTAAGTGGTTGAAATATGATGTATGTATGAGCATGTATGTATAGCCCATGGGGCACCCTTTATGAATTGCATGTGATATGTATGATAAAATACTTGAAAGGATACTCCACTAAGTATGGGATCAAGAGCACCCCTTATGTTGTGTGGTGTGTCCCTACGGGATCATGAGCACCCTTGAAGAGTGGTGTGTCCCTTAAGAGTGGATTTGGAGTACTCCTTAGCATATATGTAAAAGCATGATAAGTATTTTACTTTGGAAGTTGTGTACCCGACTCGGAAGGGGGTCGTTAAACAAATCCGGAGTACATGTTAATGTAAGGTCATGGCTCCGGTAGGACGGAAGGGTCTTGCTCTAATTGGTTGGTGGCTCGCTAGCCCAATTCATTACGGAACGCGCAATATGTGGTACACAACAGGGCCCTATATGATATGGATGTATTTTTAAGTAATACCTTTATGGAATTGTTTTGAAAACATTCATTGAAAACATTTATTATATGTGAAGGGTATGCTTAAGGTACTTTATACTGCATGCTTAGAAACTAGGATGTTTAGTATGCTTTGATGAATTCATGCTTATGATTTATTATGTGTACATGTTGTATTCTTTCGTATGGATTTTGCGAGTAGGACAGGATCCTTACTAAGCATTTGTGCTTACTAGTTTATGTGTTGTCTTATGCTGCAGATAAGGGTAAGGAACACTTAAACTAAAGGAAGAGGCAGGAGGCTGAAGATGTGTGGGGTGGTGGCTCGGGAAAGAAGGATCTTTATATCTACATTACTATGTTTATGATAACATTTTCTTCAAAAATGAATGTTAGTAATTAGGTTTGATATTGCATGATAATGATTACACTTAGAATAACTTTTGATCAAGCATGACATGTGATTGACATGTATTGACTAGCATGCTTAGCACTTAGTCCTTGCGCACTTGCAATTATTATATGTTAAATTTTTATTATATGAATAGATTACTACTACGTAACCCCGCCCCGAGAGTAGATATGAGGGCGGGCGTTACATATCTCATAATCATAATGAGCTGCTATGGCTAGGAGCATCCGAATGGATTTAAGCATAGCTACTGGCGAATATGTTTCGTCATAATCAATTCCTTGTTTCTGACGATATCCTTTTGCCACTAATCTAGCCTTAAAGGTAACAACATTACCTTCCATGTCGGTTTTCTTCTTGAAAACCCACTTGCACCCTATGGGCTTAATCCCTTCAGGTGGGTTAACCAAGTCCCATACTTGATTTTCGTACATGGAATCCATTTCCGACTTCATGGCTTTAAGTCATTTGTCCCTTTTTGAATTTTTCAGAACATCTTCATAACTGGTAGGTTCGTCATCGCTTATGAGTAACACGTCGTTCGATTCACTTATGAGAAATCCGTATCTCTCTGGAATATTGCGTGTCCTATCAGACCTACGAAGAGGTGGTGTTGTTTTAGGTTCAACTGATAACTCATCATTATGAGTTATTGGTTGTGGGTCCGGACTAGGTGTCTCTGTAATGTCTATTGGAGTTTCTTGAACTTCATCAAGTTCAATGCCACTCCCACTGTTTTCTTGTAAAAGAAATTCTTTTTCCAGAAATACAGCATGCCTTGAAACAAACACCTTTTGTTCCAAGAGATGATAGAATTGGTAACCCTTCGTTTCATTAGGGTATCCAATAAATAGACATTTATCAGACTTAGCATCCAATTTGTCTGATACAATCCGCTTCACATAAGCAGGACAACCCTATATCTTAAGGTGAGTTAAGTGGGGTTTCTTACTATTCCATGTCTCATATGGAGTAGTAGAGACTACCTTGGTCGGGACTCTGTTTAGCAAGTAAACAGCTGTCTTAAGTGCATAGCCCCAAAAGGATTTTGGAAGAGTTGCATGATTCATCATTGACCTAACCATGTCCATCATGGTTCGGTTGCGCCTCTCAGATACACCATTATGCTGTGGTGTATACGGCGGAGTCCATTGGGATAATATCCCATTGTCCCTAAGATAATCTTGAAACTCTTGACTTAAGTATTCACCACCCCGATCGGATCGAAGTATTTTAATACTTTTGTCAAGCTGTTTTTCTACTTCATTTCTGAACTCTTTGAATTTCTCAAAGGCTTCAGATTTGTGTTTCATCAAGAACACATACCCGAATCGTGAGTGATCATCGATAAAGGTGATGAAGTAGCTATAGCCTCCTTGTGCAAGAGTTGACATTGGTCCACATACATCAGTATGTATTAGACCAAGCAATTCTCCCACTGGATTACCTTTTCCGGAAAAGGGTAATTTGGTCATCTTGCCTTTTAAGCATGATTCGCATGTATCAAATGAACCGGGTTCAAATGATTCTAAAATTCCACATCGGTGTAATTCGGTCATGCGTTTCTTACTTACATGGCCAAGACGGCAATGCCAAGTGTAGGAGTCTATTCGATTATCTATTCGAGCACGTTTGTTGCTAACTTCGATATTGAAAACGTCACTGGATAAATCTAACGTGTAGATGTCATTGCACAAAGTTCCATTCCCATAAAGAACGCCATTTAAAGTTATGTAACAACAATTATTACTAAAAATTAAATCATAACCCTTTTCATTCAAACATGAAATAGATACAATGTTCTTTATTAACGAAGGAATGAAATAACAATTATCCAATTCTAAGATACGTCCAGTAGAGAGCTTTAGCAAATATGTTCCGATGGCAACAGCATCAATCTTTGCTCCATTTCCAACTCGCAAATCCGCTTCTCCCTTAACGGGTCTTCTTCTATTCCTTAGCCCCTGTATGTCATTACATATATGTGAGCTACACCCAGTATCAAGTACCCAGGTATTTGAGGAAATAGAGTGACATTCAATAACGATGATACCTGAAGAGGATGGGGCATCGGATGCCTTATTCTTCAAGGACTCAAGATTAACCTTGCAGTTTATTCGCCAGTGACCCTCCTTGCCACAATGATGACAAGTTCCTTTTGGTTTCTTTTCAGCCTTCTTGGCCTTTTTCTTGTTTCCTTTATTCTGTTCTTTGGCCTTTCTCTTAGAACCTTTTTTCGAGGAACCAACTAACAGTACCATCTTTTGATCCGGCTTTACAGAAGGCTCCACAGTCTTCAGCAGGTTGAGCAACTCAGGAATGGTAGTCTCTAGCTTGTTCATCCGATAGTTCATCACAAATTGTGAATAACTTTTGGGCAAACAATTCAGAATTAAGTCAATACTTAGTTCATGATCCATTGCAAAACCGAGTGTGCTCAGTCGCTCAATGTACCCCAACATCTTTAACACAAACTGTGAGGCAGAAGTGCCTTCCTGCATCCTAGAGGTGAAGAGGAGTCTGGAGACTTCGAACCTTTCGGATCTCGCCTGCTCTTCAAACAACTCATGAAGATGGAAGATGATGGTATAAGCATCCATATGCTCATGCTGCTTTTGCAGCTCAGGTATCATAGAGGCTAGCATGAAGCAACTTGCAAGTTCAGAATTGGTCACATGTTTCTGATAGGCCACTAACTGGTCTGGAGTTGCATTTTCTGGAGGATGGCTAGGAAGTTGATCTTCAAGGACATAAACAAGCTTCTCTGCCTTGAAGACTATCCTCAGGTTTTGAAGCTAGTCCATGAAGTTTGGCCCAGTCAGTTTATTGGTGTCCAAAATGGAACGCAAATTCAGAGAAGACATGATCGAGTGATTAACCTAGAAATACAAATTGAGCTTATGTGAGAAGATGATAAAGAATGTATCAACATACATTAATAAAATCCTATTTATTTTCAAATTGAATAACCCTTTTTATCAATTCGGGAGATCGTAGGAACATCTCCAAATAGGTTGATATCCAACTATAGATAAGAACAACCATGGCTATGGCCATCAAGTTATTCTTAGCTATGAAGGTAGGTAATTATACCGATTACATATCACATATATGTAACTATCACTTTATGCTATCAACTAATTGAATGTTTGCATAAATCATTGGGTTGTTAACTCATTAACAAGTATGCAACATTATACATAGCACCCAACTGCACCTCTCTTTACATCGACCTTGGCTGTGGCACAACAAATCGATGCTCCAAGCTTAAGGCTGACCCATTAATCAAGAAATAGTTTTAATATGGTTGGAGCTCATTCAACCGTTTAGTCAGGCTTGGATGTGTCCAACAACCAAAACTAAGGATTGACCTCTGACTCCAACTATATTATTCATAAACTAATTCTATGGTTTGAACATGTTGAGGTTCAAGCCGGGCATGGATGTGTCCATCAACCCAAACGAGAAACAAAACTCCGATTCTAACCATATCAATGGAAGGTGTTAGCCTTAATATTTTGTAAGGGGTTTTGGGTCTCATCCTTTCTTTTCTAACCACATTCATGACATAGAATTATGTCATGACTAACGATTTCCTTAATAAAGTATGTATGTGACTTAATTTATCAAGTCTCATTAATTGAATTAGGAACCGGATTTCCTAATTCCAATTTCATACTTTATTCAAGGAATTGTTTTGGGAAACAATTTCCTAAATTGTCATAATCAATTTCGGAAATAATATGTTTTAAGACTTTGATTTCTCTAAATCAAATCTTATTAAATTAAGAGATAATTCCCTTAATTCAACTACATATTATTTTCATGAAAATCTCTTTTAAGAAAACTCTATAGGAAACCATTTTCCTAATTAATTTTGGAGACAACAATATGTTAGAGCATCACTTCTTAAATCAAATTTTCAAAATTTGATCACATATTTTTATTCATGGATTAATTAATTACAACAAATTATTTTCTAAGGGTGGCTCCCCGAGGCTCAGATACCTAAAGAAAAGTAATTTGTCGTAAATCCAATTTGGTTCGCTCCCCGAGACGTAACCAAATTAAACATGACAATTTTTATTCAAAATTGGGAAATTAAATTACAACAACTAACTTTAAATTGGATGGCTCCCCGAGGCTCAATCCAAAATAAAGAATTTTGTTAATAATTTAAAATCAATTCGAATTTAATTATCAATTAATGATCCATAAATTTGTCTAGACTTTCTTGAAAGAAAGTGTCCAAAATTGCGAGATTTCATAATAGGTTTTCAGAATAATTGTAAGTTTCTGGTACAAAGAAAACTTACATATTTCCAAAATAGGAAATTTCCAAAATTGGAAAGTTTCCAAAAATGGGAAATTTTCACAATTATCATAAAATTTCAGAAACTAGGATATTTCAAAAGTTTGTGAAATTTCATGAGGATTTCCAAACTTAGAAATTCCTAAATCTAAAATTTATTATAATTGGAAAGTTTCCATAATTGAAATTTTTTTCCAAAATTGAGATCATGACAAAGTTTTTCGTAAAATAATTATATGATTATGTCAAACACTAACCGGCTCTGATACCACTGTTGGGACCGGGTGCATGTTGACAAGGATACGGGTTCGTAAATTTTAAAATATTTACGTGCAGCGGAAGAATTAGCATAAATAATTCTAAAATTATTTTTAACCACGTATCTAGCATGCGACCTTATGATGTGTGGACATGATCATAAATTAAAATTTTGCGAAAGAGTAAACTAATTTACTTAGTACATCGCGTAACTCGAAGTAAGGGACGAGATCCAACCGTAGCGTCCCTTGGAAGCACCGCCTCTATTCACGTCCACGTCGAGTTCTCTTCGGGATAACTTCGCAAAGCCATGAGTTTTGTGTCGATGAGAACTACTAGATTCTCCAAAGACACAACTAGAAAAATAAGAGAGAAAGATGGAAACTAACCATCAAGTAACGGAATCAAAATTCCGGGAAGGAAGGAGTTGCGACCCGCTTCTTCTTCTTCTTCTTTGGCACCTACTTGGTGGAGATGACTCACGGCTAGGGGAGGTGGCGCCAGCCCTAGGGGAGGAAGTGGGCGCCGGCCCTAGAGGGAGAAGATGGGCGCTGGCCCTAGAGGGAGAAGATGGGCGCCGGCCCTAGAGAGAGAGAGGGAGAGAATAAGAGAGGGAGGGAGCTACTAAATCTCTTGATTAATTGTTTTAATTCAAGGCTTGCCTTTGGTTCCTTTATATAGTAGCCTCTCCATTGCCAAGTCTCCCTTTTAACAGAATTAACGGAATAAATTTTCATAAGAAATTTATCTTATAAATTTTCTTATGAATTAATCCGTTATGCCTAGTTTTATTATAACTAACTTTATAATAAAACAAATAATCTCTCCTTTTAATTATGGAATACAATTTGTATAAAATTTTTCTTATCATGAAAAAATCAATTCATAATTGATTTTATAAATTAAAATTAAACAAATTCATGGTTCATTTTAATTTCCATAAAAAGAATAAATTTCTATAATTTTTTTATATAAATTTCTTTATATAAATCTCTTTATATAAATTAATTTATTTTCCATAATTTTATTAAACAAATCGCACTTGATTTATTTTATAATTTAAACCAATTAAATTGGTTTTCCTCTTTAATGTGGTCGGCCAAACCAAAGAGGGTGGGCACCCTCTTTGGCCGGCCACACCAAGCCCTAGAGCCTCGCGAATTAAACTCATTTAATTCGCCCAATAAGCCTTCAAAAGACTTAGCCATTTTAAGCTTCTCATGCGCCTCTGATAAACTCAGATTCGACTTATTTCTCTTGATCGGAAAATTCAATTTTAAACTCGTTTTAAATCCCTCGGATTACTCGTAGTGCGTGTGACTAAATAGGCTTTCGATTTATGTTGGCCGTCTATAATTAATCAATTATAGAACGATCATGAGTGGCACCTAGTAGTACATCATGACCCCCAATTAATCGAAAGATCAACGGTTGACCTCAGAAATAATTCTGAAACCCTTCAGCAGCTCTACTGAATCGTGCCTCATTCCCTTCACCATCTTATACCCACTTGGTTCAGGACATGGTCTGTGTGTGTCAGTCCCCACTAGGCTGACTATGTCACACCTAGCCCAAGTAATGTCTTTCTCGTCCTTTGGATTTCTAATTACTCTCATGTATTTAAGAGACTCATACTCTAAACATGACATGCTCTGGCCAGAGGCTTTGAGTAACAATCCGGAGATAGGCCTGGGTATACATCTCCTCGCAAGGAGTGGTGAATCCTTTGTAGGCTGTTCAAACATCTTCGGGCACTTCGGCTTATACCCAACCATCCTGGGTCCACACCTCCTTGGAGATGCTTGCTTAAGATGTTAAAGTATAAGTCTCCATGACCAAGATGTCTTGAACACCGCAAGTCAAAGGAACATCGCACTTAAGCTGCAGTAATAACTTTCATTGACATATCTATATGTAGATTACCATATGAAGTTTTTATAGTCAGCCACTCCAATGAACTAGTTCCCTTAACTAGCATCCATATTTATCTCCGGACATCCCAATATCACCAGCCAGTGAGAATCAGCTGATTAGAGAATAACCCATGCTAGTCTCAACAGAATTGATTGTGTCCGTATTTATCAATTCATCGACTAGGGATAATTTCAATACTTCACAATTGCACATGTAGAGATAATCACTAGTTGTGATTCCATCACAAATTCTCTCATGCTGTGAATTGTATTGCGGACATTCAGTAATGAGTTTAAGATCCCAATCAAATACACAAACATGTACACTCAAATAGTGAATTTTCATTTATTGAAATAAATGTTTACAATCATAAGGCGATTGCCTTAGGACACTTCTCTCATATCATTAACACTCGACAGTCGGGGCTCGGCACTCAGGAGACTTAGTCAGGAGACCGAGTCAAAAGCCCGAGAGACCCGGTCGGATTTGCATGCAGGAAGGAGAAAAGTCTCTCTTGATTGGATGAAGAGAAGATGAAGAGTTACATGGAAAGATGTGCTCTGTATTGGCTTTAATGATGGGAAGGCAAAGAGACAAATGACTCTTGGTATTCATGGGATGAATATAAAAGGGATCAAGCCATTTTCGAATGGTAACTAAGTGTGCCTTCTTCTTCCCTTCCTCTCTTCTTCCTCTCTTCCACTCTTGGCCGAAACTCTACTGTAGAGTTCTTGGTGTTTTCAAGCTACCTCAAGTTGCTAGCACAACTAAGGTAGCTCTCCCGAAGTTGAGAGATTGTGTCTGTGTGGATACGAATAGAGGCACGGACGTTTGAACGTGCAAGAGATCCGGCACTTCTTGGACGAGCGGGATACGCAAAGGTCACGCTCCAAAGGTATACACAGTAGATAGATCTATTAGATAGATAACTTTGTACGAGTTTTCTTTCGCTTGGATCGCTCGTGGGTTCTTGTTTCCGCTGCGTTTTTATTGTTTTGTGCCGGGAGAACCCAACAGCAACACGCCCAAAGGAAGAAGAAGAGACTTCATACTTTGTTTGTTGGTGCCGCAAGCCACCAAGGATAAGAGAAGAAGAGAAGAGGAAGAAGAAAAGTGATCTCCTTTCTCCCTAAAACCTAGCCGACCCCCTCCTTTTCTTCTTTGCCACCGGCGCCAACCCTAGGAGAGAGAGAGAGAGAGGTGTTGATGCAGTCTGACCCTGATTGTTGTTTTGGTGTTGACACCGATTTTAGTTTAGGTTGATGAGATGATTATGATTAAGTCCTGGTCGTGGACTAGGCATACCTAGTGGGACTATGTTTGATGAAAGCCTGGCTTGGAAAGTCATGTCCTAGCTTGAGAAGCTAGGTTGATGAAAGTCTGGCTTGGAGGGTCAGGTCCTAGCTTGAGAAGCTAGGTGTGTAAAAGTCCTAGCTTGGAGGGCTAGGTGTGAAAAAGTCTTAGCTTGGAGGGCTAGGTGTGAAAAGTCCTAGCTTGGAGGGCTAGGTGTGAAAATTCCTGACTCAGAGGGTTAGGTGATTGGAAATCCCGGTGAGTGAAGCCGGATCCTGGTGAGTGAAGCCAGGTTGACTGAAGTCCCGGTGAGTGGAGCTGGGCACGGTGACTTGGTCCGTGGGACTAAGAACGAGTCAGAGAAGGGTTGGAGGCTTGTTCTCATGACTTGGAGTGGTTTTGACCTTGCCTGGATCGGTCTGGTGACCGATCAGGGAGTTTGGCACGGAGTTCCCTAGTGGATCGGTCTGGTGATCGATCCAGCTATGTCTGATCGGTCTGGTGACTGATTAGGGAGCACACAGTGAGTTTGGAACTCTATTGATCAGCTCCTGATCAGTCTGGTGACCGATCAGGGAGCATACAGTAAATTTGGGAACTCTACTGATCAGCTCCTGATCGGTCTGGTGATCGATCTGGGATACTGTTCAGATCATTCTGGTGAACGATCAAGTGTAGCGGACTCCTCCTTATAACCGATTAGGCTGGAGCCTGATAAGTCGGAGGGTGGCATGATCGGTCACCAGTCCGATCAGGCCACACCCTGATCGGTCTGGGGACCGATCAGGAGGGTTGGACTGCAAAGCTGGGAAAACACCCTGGAAAGGGGTGGATCGGTCTGGTGACCGATCCACTACTTGGGATCAGTCTGGTGATCAGACCCGGAGAAGTCGCGATTTCTGATTATGCGTTGGGGACCGATCAGGAAATTTCTGATAAATTTTTGATACCTGATCGGTCCACCGACCGATCAGACATAGGGTTGATCGGTCCACAGACCGATTAGGACTCGGCCTGATCGGTCCAATTGACCGGTCCAGCTATTTTGCGAGAATGTGTCAAAACTTTCTATGTTGGCCTGGATCGGTCCTCGGACCGATGTGGCTCACTGTGGTGATCGGTCCATAGACCGATCAGGAGGGTCACAGAAAATCTCACAAACCTACTGTTCGCTCCCTGATCGATCGGCAGATCGATCAGGGGTTTGCCTGATCGGTCACCTGACCGATCAGGACTGAGCAAGACTGATCAAGCTGGAGCTGGATCGGTCTGGGCGCTCCTGGATCGAACGGTGATCCGTTTGATCGCATTAAATCTTGGTTGGTGATCGGTCCACCAACCCGATTAATCACGTATCCACCTTATTCCCGAACCCTAGCGCCGAAACTCCTCATCATCTTCCTCTTGCGCGTGCGATCTTCTCCCTATGCGTGTGAGTTCTTCTTCCTGCGCGAGAGTTCCGATTCTCCTTGGCATGTGAGTTCTTCTGGTTCCGCAAGCTTCTGCTCTTTTCCTCTCGTGCGAAAGGTTTCAACAAATCTCACCATGGCACCTAAGTAAGCATTTAGTTTCCAATCTTTCCTTACTAAGATTTGTGATGTTTAGACTAACCATGTTATTTTCCTGTGATTTCTTTTTTGCTATGGCCTCACTCTTGCCGTGACCTTCCCTTACCGTGACATGAATCTTATTGATTAAATCTCACTTCACTGATCAAACCTTGCTCTACAAATGATTGGGTTATGCTTCATTTGCTCATTTCAATGTGTTGTCGTGTCCTTAATTTCTCATTCTTTGTTATGCTTTATTCACTGTGTTATGATTCAATCAATCCAAACTGAACTCTTGGTCATATCATCTTCTGATCAAATTTGTGGTGTGACCCTTAACTTCACTGATCAATTCCATGATTCATTCAACTGTCATGATCAATTCTTCAAACCATTAGAAAATCATCCAAGGGAAAATAACCCACTGAGGGGGCGGCGAAGGGCAAAGGCCCTTCTTCTTCCGTGCCCTCCTGAAGGCCTCAGCCTTCATCTAGTTCTCAGTTCCCGAATGTGGCCTTTGAGCAGGCCTTTCAAACCAGAACTTTCAAACTACTTTCGTGTCGGTCTATTGATCGACCTTTCTTGATTGAGCATTGTCCCTCTATCATAGAGGTGATTGATTTTTATAACCTTGATTTCTTTCTCTCCCTCGAACGAACAATCAACTATGACCTTGTTTCTGAATTCTACAATAATCTACAACAAGGACCTCAAGGTGGCTTTGATTTCACTACTCGAGTAGCCAAGAGGAATCATGACTTCTCCTATGATGTCTTGGCGGACTATCAGGGCGGTCGACGATCGCCTAATTTTTATTCTATCTACCCAGAGCTTCCCGAACCTTTATTAGCTCCATTCGGGGATGTCACCCTTGACTCCATATATGAGCACTTCTTCGGACACCCTCGACCAGCTGGCCTTGATGAGTTGAGGCCTGACTTCCCGACCTTTGCGGCCCTCCGACTTTCTCCTATTGATTATGTTCTTTTTAAGATAATCACGAACTGCATCCTGCCCATAACCTCCAAACCCCTGACTGAGATCCGACCATATCACTGTCTGATGTTTTATGGCATGCACTGCCACATGGACTTTGACATTATGGAGAGTGTTTTTCAGTCGATCATCTCCTATCACGAGCCCAGTCGTCGCACTGTGTATATGCCGTTCGGTCACGCCATTACTGACTGGCTTATGTCAGTTGGTATTGATGTAACCAAGGGCAGGAGAGTGCCCATGGTTAGACAGGATTGCTGATTGCGCAAACGCGCGTTTGCAAAATCTGGTATTGTTGTTGGGTCAGACGATCAGAGTCTTATCTCGAAGGACGGGAGAGGTCATGGCGAGCTTCCTCGAGGCACACACGTACAGGTACCCACAGCTCCGACTGCACATCAGGAGGCGCCCGCCGCTGCTGCTGACTACGACTATGAGCCAGATCCAGACCTGCGCTGGCAGATTTCAGAGCTTGATCGGACCATCCAACATGATCTTTATTTGAGAGAGCTCTGGCGAGAGGAGGTTAGATCTGGGTTTTAGGCTTTCGACCGTAGACTGCTGGCGATCGAGTCTGACGTCTCTGGGGTCCGTTCCAGGTAGGAGACATGGCATGAGGAGTGGCGCAGTTGGGCAGCTGGTCATCCATACCAGCCTTCATCTACTGGAGTTGCATCCTCCAGCAGGACTGCCCCGGGGTCCTTCGTACCTGATGATGACATGATTGATGACCCGATGCAGGACGATGACCCCCCCCCCACTGACGTTTGAATATGGATGTAGTCTGTCTCTGCCCGTGACTTGCATTTGACTATTTGATTGCTCTGACTTTATGGTTGTATGCCTATGCTCTGACTATCATATTTTGGTGCTGTACTTGGCTAGATTTTTGATGCTGTATTATGCATCTAACTCTATGACTGATTTCCTTGTATGCTTTGCCATATTATGCTTATTGCTAGTTCATATGATAGATATCTCCATGTATGCCTTGCTATATTATGCATTGCTATGCTTATTCTTACTCCATGTTTATATGATACATATGATTGGTTTCCCATGCTTTATATTTGTCATAGGGTTTCATATGCCTTTAAAATTCAACTCTATCTTTTGTTGTTTTGGGAGAACACCTAGGTTTGAGGGGGAGAGAATTTTAAACTTAACAACCCGTCTACACCCTTTTCTGTTGGGACCGGGTGCATGTTCACAAGGACACGGGTTCGTAAATTTTAAAATATTTACGTGCAGCGGAAGAATTAGCATAAATAATTTCTCAAATTATTTTTAACCACGTATCTAGCATGCGACCTTATGATGTGTGGACATGATCATAAATTAAAATTTTGTGGAAAAGTAAACTAATTTACTTTGTACCTCGCGTAACTCGAAGAAAGGGACGAGATTCAACCGTAGCGTCCCTTGGAAGCTCCGCCTCTATTCGCGTCCACGCCGAGTTCTCTTCGGGATGACTTCGCAAAGTCACTAGTTTTGTGCCGACGAGAACTACTAGATTCTCTAAAGGCACAACTAGAAGATCAAGAGAGAAGAAAGGAAACTAACCACCAAGTAACGAAATCAAAATTCCGGGAAAGGAAAGAAGGAGTCGCGATCCGTTTCTTCTTCTTCGGCACCTTCTTGGCGGATGAAGCTCTCGACCACCCTTGGGATGTGCGCCGGCCCTAGGGGAGGAGAGAGAGCTGGCCCTAGAGAGAGAGAGGGGGGGCCAGCCCTAGAGAGAGAGAGAGTTAGAGAGAGAGAGAGGGTGCTACTAATCTCTTGATAACTCAATTTAGGAATTCAAGCCTAGCCTTGGTTCCTTTATATAGTAGCCTCTCCCTTGCCATGTCTCCCCTTTAACGGAATTAACGGAATAAATTTTCATAAGAAATTTATCTTATAAATTTTCTTATTAATTATTCCGTTATGCCAAGTTTTATTATAACTAATTTTATAATAAAACAAATACATCTCTCTTTTAATTATGGAATAAATTTTCATAAAATTTATTATATAAATTTTCTCATCATGGAAAAATCAATTCATAATTGATTATATAAAATAAAAATAAACCATTTAAAGTTTATTTTAATCTCCATAAAAAGAATAAATTTATTATATAAATTTTTCTTTATCATGAAAAAATCAATTCATAATTGATTTTATAAAATAAAATAAACCAATCCATGGTTCTTTTTAATTTCCATAAAAAGAATAAATTTATTATATAAATTTTTCTTATCATGGAAAAATAAATTCATAATTGATTTTATAAAATAAAAATAAACCATTTAAAGTTTATTTTAATTTCCATGAAAACAAATTTATTTATCCATAATTTTTATAAAACAAATCGCGCTTGATTTATTTTATAATTTAAACCAAATTAATTGGTGGTCTCTCCTTGTGGTGGCCGGCCAAACCAAAGAGGGTGGGCACCCTCTTTGGCCGGCCACACCAAGCCAATGCCCTCGCGAATTAAACTCATTTAATTCGCCCAATAAGCCTTCAAAAGACTTAGCCATTTTAAGCTTCCGATGCGCCTTTGATAAATTCAGATTCGACTTATTTCTCTTGATCGAAAAATCTAATTTTCAACTCGTTTTAAATCCCTCGGATTACTCGTAGTGCGTGTGACTAAATAGGCTTTCGATTTATGTTGGCCGTCTATAATTCATCAATTATAGAACGATCATGAGTGGCACCTAGTAGTACATCATGATCCCCAATTAATCGAAAGATCAACGGTTGACCTCAGAAATAATTCTGAAACCCTTCAGCAGCTCTAATGAATCGTGCCTCATTCCCTTCACCATCTTATACCCACTTGGTTCAGGACATGGTCTGTGTGTGTCAGTCCCCACTAGGCTGACTACGTCACACCTAGCCCAAGTAGTGTCTTTCTCGTCCTTTGGATTTCTAATTACTCTCATGTATTTAAGAGACTCATACTCTAAACATGATATGCTCTGGCCAGAGGCTTTGAGTAACAATCCGACGATAGGCCTGGGTATACATCTCCTCGCAAGGAGTGGTGAATCCTTTGTAGGCTGTTCAAACATCTTCGGGCACTTCGGCTTATACCCAACCATCCTGGGTCCACACCTCCTTGGAGATGCTTGCTTAAGATGTTAAAGTATAAGTCTCCATGACCAAGATGACTTGAACACCGCAAGTCAAAGGAACATCGCACTTAAGCTGCGGTAAGAACTTCACTGACCTGTCTATGTATAGACTACCATGTGAAGTTTTACAGTCAGTCACTCCAATGAACTAGTTCCCTTAACTAGCATCCATGTTTATCTCCGGACATCCCAATGTCACCAGCCAGTGAGAATCAGCTGATTAGAGAATAACCCATGCTAGTCTCAACAGAATTGATAGTGTCCGTTTTTATCAATTCATCGACTAGGGATATTTTCAATACTTCACAATTGCACATGTAGAGATAATCACTAGTTGTGATCCCATCACAAATTCTCTTATGCTGTGAATTGTATTGCGGACATTCAGTAGATGAGTTTAAGATCCCAATCAAATACACAAATATGTATACTCAAATAGTGAATTTTCATTTATTAAAATAAATGTTTACAATCATAAGGCGATTGCCTTAGGACACTTCTCTCATATCACTAACAAACTCCCACTTGGCCTAATGCCAATCGCTACGGTATCCAATACCACAGGCTCTAACATGACCCTCAAACTTGTTCTGAGGCAAGGCCTTAGTCAAAGGATCCGCTAAATTCCTTTCAGTGGGAATTTTCTCAATTTGTATATCATTCCTACTTATAATCTCTCTGATCAGATGATAGCGGCGAAGCACGTGTTTGGATCGCTGATGAGACCTTGGTTCCTTTGCTTGTGCAATAGCTCCATTGTTGTCGCAGTAAACCGGCACTGCTTCATCAATGGTTGGAACCACACCAAGTTCGGAGACGAACTTCTTGATCCAGACTGCTTCCGTGGTAGAATCCGCTACGGTGTCTTGTTTGGAACTTTTCCAACTTATTGCGCCTCCATTCAAAGTAAATACGTATCCAGACTGAGATTTGGAGTCATCCTTATCTGTCTGGAAACTGGCATCTGTATACCCACGTATTACCATATCTCCTTCTCCATATATTAGGAACACATCCTTAGTTCTTCTTAAGTACCTAAGGATTGTCTTGACAGCCGCCCAATGATCCATTCCTGGATCCGACTGGTATCTGCTTGTGACGCTCAGAGCATATGATACATCGGGCCTAGTACATAACATAGCATACATGATAGATCCTATCGCGGATGCATAGGGAATCTTATTCATGCAAATCCTCTCGTCTTCTGTGCGCGGACACATAGACTTTGAAAGGTTGATCCCATGCCTGATGGGAAGGTAACCTTTCTTGGATTCCGACATGCTAAACCTTTTTAGCACTCGGTCTATATATGTAGACTGCGAAAGACCAAGCAACCGTTTTGATCTATCTCTATAGATTCTAATCCCAAGGATATAGGTTGCTTCTCCCAGGTCTTTCATGGAGAAAGTTTTGGACAACCAAATTTTAACTGTCTGTAAGACTGATATATCGTTTCCTATAAGTAATATGTCATCGACATATAATACTAGGAATACGACTGCACTCCCACTAACCTTCTTGTACACACAAGGTTCGTCAGGATTTTGTGAGAAATCAAACTCTTTGATTGTCTCATCAAAACGGATGTTCCAGCTCCTGGATGCTTGCTTCAGTCCATATATGGATCGTCGAAGCTTGCATACTTTGGTTTTATCAACCGATGTGAAACCTTCAGGTTGTATCATGTATACATCCTCAAGCAGGTTTCCATTAAGGAAAGCTGTTTTCACATCCATTTGCCATATCTCATAATCATAATGAGCTGCTATGGCTAGGAGCATCCGAATGGATTTAAGCATAGCTACTGGCGAATAGGTTTCGTCATAATCAATTCCTTGTTTCTGACGATATCCTTTTGCCACTAATCTAGCCTTAAAGGTAACAACATTACCTTCCATGTCGGTTTTCTTCTTGAAAACCCACTTGCACCCTATGGGCTTAATCCCTTCAGGTGGGTTAACCAAGTCCCATACTTGATTTTCGTACATGGAATCCATTTCCGACTTCATGGCTTCAAGCCATTTGTCCCTTTCTGAATTTTTCAGAACATCTTCATAACTGATAGGTTCGTCATCGCTTATGAGTAACACGTCGTTCGATTCACTTATGAGAAATCCGTATCTCTCTGGAATATTGCGTGTCCTATCAGACCTACGAAGAGGTGGTGTTGTTTTAGGTTCAACTGATAGCTCATCATTATGAGTTATTGGTTGTGGGTCTAGACTAGGTGTCTCTGTAATGTCTATTGGAGTTTCTTGAACTTCATCAAGTTCAATGCCACTCCCACTGTTTTCTTGTAAAAGAAATTCTTTTTCCAGAAATACAGCATGCCTTGAAACAAACACCTTTTGTTCCAAGGGATGATAGAATTGGTAACCCTTCGTTTCCTTAGGGTATCCAATAAATAGACATTTATCAGACTTAGCATCCAATTTGTCTGATACAGTCCGCTTCACATAAGCAGGACAACCCCATGTCTTAAGGTGAGTTAAGTGAGGTTTCTTACTATTCCATGTCTCATATGGAGTAGTAGAGACTACCTTGGTCGGGACTCTGTTTAGCAAGTAAACAGCTGTCTTAAGTGCATAACCCCAAAAGGATTTTGGAAGAGTTGCATGATTCATCATTGACCTAACCATGTCCATCAAGGTTCGGTTGCGCCTCTCAGATACACCATTATGCTGTGGTGTATACGGCGGAGTCCATTGGGACAATATCCCATTGTCCCTTAGATAATCTTGAAACTCTTGACTTAAGTATTCACCACCCCGATCGGATCGAAGTATCTTAATACTTTTGCCAAGCTGTTTCTCTACTTCATTTCTGAACTCTTTGAATTTCTCAAAGGCTTCAGATTTGTGTTTCATCAAGAACACATACCCGAATCGTGAGTGATCATCGATAAAGGTGATGAAGTAGCTATAGCCTCCTTGTGCAAGAGTTGACATTGGTCCACATACATCAGTATGTATTAGACCAAGCAATTCTCCCACTGGATTACCTTTTCCGGAAAAGGGTAATTTGGTCATCTTGCCTTTTAAGCATGATTCGCATGTATCAAATGAATCGGGTTCAAATGATTCCAAAATTCCACATCGGTGTAATTTGGTCATGCGTTTCTTACTTATATGGCCAAGACGACAATGCCACGTGTAGGAGTCTATTCGATTATCTATTCTAGCACGTTTGTTGCTAACTTCGATATTGAAAACGTCACCGGATAAATCTAACGTGTAGATACCATTGCACAAAGTTCCATTCCCATAAAGAACGTCATTTAAAGTTATGTAACAACAATTGTTACTAAAAGTTAAATGATAACCCTTTTCATTCAAACATGAAATAGATACAATGTTCTTTATTAACGAAGGAACAAAATAACAATTATCCAATTCTAAGACACGTCCTGTAGGGAGCTTTAGCAAATATGTTCCGATGGCAACAGCAGCAATCTTTGCTCCGTTTCCAACTCGCAAATTCGCTTCTCCCTTGACGAGTCTTCTTCTATTCCTTAGCCCCTGTATGTCATTACATATATGTGAGCTACACCCAGTATCAAGTACCCAGGTGTTTGAGGAAATAGAGTGACATTCAATAACGAAGATACTTGAAGAGGATGGGGCATCGGATGCCTTCTCTTTCAAGGACTCAAGATAAACCTTGCAGTTTCTTCGCCAGTGACCCTCCTTGCCATAGTGATGGCAAGTGCCTTTTAGGGTATTTTCAGTCTTTTTGGCCTTTTTCTTCTTTCCCTTATTCTGTTCTTTGGCCTTCCTCTTAGAACCTTTCTTCGAGGAACCAACTAACAGTACCGTCTTTTGATCCTGCTTCACAGAAGGCTCTACAGTCTTCAGCAGGTTGAGCAACTCAGGAAACTGGTCTGGAGTTGCATTTTCAGGAGGACGGTTGGGAAGTTGATCTTCAAGGACATAAGCAAGCTTCTCTGCCTTGAGGACTATCCTCAGGTTTCGAAGCCAGTCCATGAAGTTTGGCCCAGTAGTTTATTGGTGTCCAAAATGGAACGCAAATTCAGAGAAGACATGATCGAGTGATTATCCTAGAAATACAAATTGAGCTTATGTGAGAAGAATGATTAAAGAATGTATCAACATACATTAATAAAATCCTATTTATTTTTCAAATTGAATAACCCTTTTTATCAATTCGGGAGATCGTAGGAACATCTCCAAATAGGTTGATATCCAACCATAGATAAGAACAACCATGGCTGTGGCCATCAAGTTTTCTTAGCTATGAAGGTAGGTAATTATACCGATTACATATCACATATATGTAACTATCACTTTATGCTATCAACTAATTGAATGTTTGCATAAATCATTGGGTTGTTAACTCATTAACAAGTATGCAACATTATACATAGCACCCAACTGCACCTCTCTTTACATCGACCTTGGCTGTGGCACAACAAATCGATGCTCCAAGCTTAAGGCTGACCCATTAATCAAGAAATAGTTTTAATATGGTTGGAGCTCATTCAACCGTTTAGTCAGGCTTGGATGTGTCCAACAACCAAAACTAAGGATTGACCTCTGACTCCAACTATATTATTCATAAACTAATTCCATGGTTTGAACATGTTGAGGTTCAAGCCGGGCATGGATGTGTCCATCAACCCAAACGAGAAACAAAACTCCGATTCTAACCATATTAATGGAAGGTGTTGGCCTTAATATTTTGTAAGGGGTTTTGGGTCTCATCCTTTCTTTTCTAAGCACATTCATGACATATAATCATGTCATGACTAACGATTTCCTTAATAAAGTATGTATGTGACTTAATTTATCAAGTCTCATTAATTGAATTAGGAACCGGATTTCCTAATTCTAATTTCATACTTTATTCAAGGAATTGTTTTGGGAAACAATTTCCTAAATTGTCATAATCAATTTCGGAAATAATATGTTTAAGACTTTGATTTCTCTAAATCAAATCTTATTAAATTAAGAGACATGAGTCCTTAATTCAACCACATATTATTTTCATGAAAATCTCATTTAAGAAAACTCTATAGGAAACCATTTTCCTAATTAATTTTGGAGACAACAATATGTAAGAGCATCACCTCTTAAATCATATTTTATTCATGGATTTAATTAATT
Organism: Boesenbergia rotunda; assembly: GCA_024364735.1. Classification (NCBI taxonomy): domain Eukaryota; kingdom Viridiplantae; phylum Streptophyta; class Magnoliopsida; order Zingiberales; family Zingiberaceae; genus Boesenbergia; species Boesenbergia rotunda. Next base: position 24,931 of record JAGFNQ010002970.1, on the reverse strand, counting down.
ACAACAAATCGTTTTCTAAGGGTGGCTCCCCGAGGCTCAGATACCCAAAGAAAAGTAATTTGTCGTAAATCCAATTTGGTCCGCTTCGGAAGCGTAACCAAATTAAACATGACAATTTCATTTAAAATTGGGAAATTAAATTACAACAACTAACTTTAAATTGGACGGCTCCCCGAGGCTCAATCCAAAATAAAGAATTTTGTTGTCAATTTAAAAACCAATTCAAATTTAATTGTCAATTAATTATCCATAAATTTGTCTAGACATTCTTGAAAGAAAGTGCCCAAAATTGCGAGATTTCATAATAGGTTTTCAGAATAATTGTAAGTTTTTAGTACAAAGAAAACTTACATATTTCCAAAATTGGATAATTTATAAAATAGAAAATTTTTCAAAATTGGAAGGTTTCCAAAGATGGGAAGTTTTCACAATTATTATAAAATTTCAGAAACTAGAAAATTTTAAAAGTTTGCGAAATTTCATGAGGATTTCCAAACTTTGAAATTCTTAAATCTAAAACTTATTATAATTGGAAAGTTTCCATAATTGAAAATTTTCCAAAATTTAGATCATGACAAAGTTTTCCACAAAACAATTATATGATTATGTTGAACACTAACCGGCTCTGATACCACTGTTGGGACCGGGTGCATGTTCTCAAGGATACGAGTTCGTAAATTTTAAAATATTTACGTGCAGCGGAAGAATTAGCATAAATAATTTCTCAAATTATTTTTAACCACGTATCTAGCATGCGACCTTATGATGTGTGGACATGATCATAAATTAAAATTTTGTGGAAAAGTAAACTAATTTACTTTGTACCTCGCGTAAATCGAAGAAAGGGACGAGATCCAACCGTATCGTCCCTTGGAAGCTCCGCCTCTATTCGCGTCCACGCCGAGTTCTCTTCGGGATGACTTCGCAAAGTCACGAGTTTTGTGCCGACGAGAACTACTATATTCTCTAAAGGCACAACTAGAAGATCAAGAGAGAAGAAAGGAAGCTAACCACCAAATAACGGAATCAAAATTCCGGGAAAGGAAAGAAGGAGTCGCGATCCGTTTCTTCTTCTTCGGCACCTTCTTGGCGGATAAAGCTCTCGGCCACCCTTGGGATGTGCACCGGCCCTAGGGGAGGAGAGAGAGCCGACCCTAGAGAGAGAGAGGGGGGGTCGGCCCTAGAGAGAGAGAGAGAGAGGGAGCTACTAATCTCTTGATAACTCAATTAGGAATTCAAGCCTAGCCTTGGTTCCTTTATATAGTAGCCTCTCCCTTGTCATGTCTCCCCTTTAACGGAATTAACGGAATAAATTTTCATAAGAAATTTATCTTATAAATTTTCTTATTAATTATTCCGTTATGCCAAGTTTTATTATAACTAATTTTATAATAAAACAAATACATCTCTCTTTTAATTATGGAATAAATTTCATAAAATTTATTATATAAATTTTCTCATCATGGAAAAATCAATTCATAATTGATTTTATAAAATAAAAATAAACCATTTAAAGTTTATTTTAATCTCCATAAAAAGAATAAATTTATTATATAAATTTTTCTTTATCATGGAAAAATCAATTCATAATTGATTTTATAAAATAAAATAAACCAATCCATGGTTCATTTTAATTTCCATAAAAAGAATAAATTTATTATATAAATTTTTCTTATCATGGAAAAAATAATTCATAATTGATTTTATAAAATAAAAAATAAACCATTTAAAGTTTATTTTAATTTCCATGAAAACAAATTTATTTATCCATAATTTTTATAAAACAAATCGCGCTTGATTTATTTTATAATTTAAACCAAATTAATTGGTTTTCTCTCCTTGTGGTGGCCGGCCAAACCAAAGAGGGTGGGCACCCTCTTTGGCCGGCCACACCAAGCCAAAGCCCTCGCAAATTAAACTCATTTAATTCGCCCAATAAGCCTTCAAAAGACTTAGCCATTTTAAGCTTCCGATGCGCCTTGATAAATTCAGATTCGACTTATTTCTCTTGATCGGAAAATCCAATTTTTAACTCGTTTTAAATCCCTCGGATTACTCGTAGTGCGTGTGACTAAATAGGCTTTCGATTTATGTTGGTCGTCTATAATTCATCAATTATAGAACGATCATGAGTGGCACCTAGTAGTACATCATGATCCCCAATTAATCGAAAGATCAACGGTTGACCTCAGAAATTATTCTGAAACCCTTCAGCAGCTCTAATATATCGTGCCTCATTCCCTTCACCATCTTATACCCACTTGGTTCAGGACATGGTCTGTGTGTGTCAGTCCCCACTAGGCTGACTACGTCACACCTAGCCCAAGTAGTGTCTTTCTCGTCCTTTGGATTTCTAATTACTCTCATGTATTTAAGAGACTCATACTCTAAACATGATATGCTCTGGCCAGAGGCTTTGAGTAACAATCCGACGATAGGCCTGGGTATACATCTCCTCGCAAGGAGTGGTGAATCCTTTGTAGGCTGTTCAAACATCTTCGGGCACTTCGGCTTATACCAAACCATCCTGGGTCCACACCTCCTTGGAGATGCTTGCTTTAGATATTAAGGTATAAGTCTCCATGACCAAGATGACTTGAACACCGCAAGTCAAAGGAACATCGCACTTAAGCTGCGGTAAGAACTTCACTGACCTGTCTATGTATAGACTACCATGTGAAGTTTTACAGTCAGTCACTCCAATGAACTAGTTCCCTTAACTAGCATCCATGTTTATCTCCGGACATCCCAATGTTACTAGCCAGTGAGAATCAGCTGATTAGAGAATAACTCATGCTAGTCTCAACAGAATTGATAGTGTCCGTTTTTATCAATTCATCGACTAGGGATATTTTCAGTACTTCACAATTGCACATGTAGAGATAATCACTAGTTGTGATCCCATCACAAATTCTCTTATTCTGTGAATTGTATTGTGGACATTCAGTAGATGAGTTTAAGATCTCAATCAAATACACAAATATGTATACTCAAATAGTGAATTTTCATTTATTAAAATAAATGTTTACAATCATAAGGTGATTGCCTTAGGACACTTCTCTCATATCACTAACATTTTCGGTGTTCGACAAAGGGGGAGAGTGAGGTTGGTTAAGTATAAGATGATTACAAGCTTAATTATTGTAGGGGGAGGATCTTCATTCCCCTATGAGTGTGAAATTTGCAACTATTGATTTCAAATCCCTAAACATAAAATCGGGTTGTCAAACAACAAAAAGGGGGAGATTGTTGATGCAGTCTGACCCTGATTGTTGTTTTGGTGTTGACACCGATTTAAGTTTCGGTTGATGAGATGATTATGATTAAGTCCTGGTCGTGGACTAGGCATACCTAGTGGGACTAGGTTTGATGAAAGCCTGGCTTGGAGGGTCAAGTTCTAGCTTGAGAAGCTAGATTGATGAAAGTCTGGCATGGAGGGTCAGGTCCTAGCTTGAAAAGCTAGGTTGATAAAAGTCCTAGCTTGGAGGGCTAGATGTGTAAAAGTCCTAGCTTGGAGGGCTAGGTGTGTAAAAGTCCTAGCTTGGAGGGCTAGGTCTGAAAAAGTCCTAGCTTGGAGGGCTAGGTGTGAATAGTCCTAGCTTGGAGGGCTAGGTGTGAAAATTCCTGACTCGGAGGGTTAGGTGATTGAAATCGTGGTGAGTGAAGCCGGGTTGACTGAAGTCCCGGTGAGTGGAGCTACGCACGGTGTCTTGGTCCGGGGGACTAAGAATGAGTCAGAGAAGGGCTAGAGGCTTGTTCTCATGACTTGGAGTGGTTTTGACCTTGGTTGGATCGGTTTGGTGACCGATCAGGGAGTTTGGCACGGAGTTCCCTCATGGATCAGTCTGGTGATCGATCTAGCTGTGTCTGATCGGTCTGGTGACCGATCAGGGAGCACACAGTGAGTTTGGAACTCTTCTGATTGGATCCTGATCGGTCTGGTGATCGATCAGGGAACATACAGTAAGTTTGGGAACTCTACTGATCGGCTCCTGATCGGTCTGGTGACCGATCTGGTGTTAGTGATATGAGAAAAGTGTCCTAAGGCAATCCCATTATGATTGTAATCATTTACTTTAATAAATGAATATTCACTATTTGAGTATACATGTCTGTGTATTTGATCGAGATCTTAAACTCATTTACTGAATGCCCGCAATACAATTCACAGCATGAGAGAATTTGTGATGAATTCACAACTAGTGATTATCTCTACATGTGTAATTGTGATGTATTGAAATTGTCCCTAGTCGATGAATTGATAAATATGGACACTATCAATTCTATTGAGACTAGCATGAGTTATTCTCTAATCAGTCGATTCTCACTGGCTGGTGACATTGGGATGTCCGGAGATAAACATGAATGCTAGTTAAGGGAACTAGTTCATTGGAGTGACTGGCTGTAAAACTTCATATGGTAGTCTACATATAGATATGTCAGTGAAGTTCTTACTGCAGCTTAAGTGCGATGTTCCTTTGACTTCCGGTGTTCAAGTCATCTTGGTCATGGAGACTTATACTTTGACATCTTAAGCAAGCATCTGCAAGGAGGTGTGGACCCAGGATGATTGGGTATAAGCCGAAGTGCCTGAAGATGTTTGAATAGCCTACAAAGGATTCACCACTCCTTGCAAGGAGATGTATACCCAAGGCCTATCGTCGGATTGTTACTCGATGCCTCTGGCCAGAGCATGACATGTTCAGAGTATGAATCTCTTAGATACATGAGAGTAATTAGAATCTGTAGGACGAGAAAACATTACTTGGGCTAGGTGTGACGTAGTCAGTCTAGTGGGGACTGGCACACATAGACTATTGTTGGATCGAGAACACCGATAGAGGGGGGGTGAATATCGGAATTCGTTCTTTTTCGTAAAATTAAGAGCAAGTGCACAGTAGAAATAAAAATAACACAGAGACGAAGTCGTTTTTACTTGGTTCGGAGCCTGTGTCAACTCCTACTCCAAGGCCCACGGTCGTTGACCGTTTACTTTGGGCAATTCTATATAGGCGCAAAGAAAGTTTACAAATATTGATTTACAAATACGGTATAGTAAACTTTAATGAAAAGAAAGCTCTTCTTTTTACCGACGTCCGATGAAGGTTGACTTTTTCGGAGCAACGGGACGTCGTCGGCTCGAGTTGGGAGGTTTCCGGAGCAAGGCGCGAGAGCGGAAGAGCGTAGAAGCGTTGTGTCAAAGTGATTGTTGAAGCTTGGGGTCGAGGGGTGCTATTTATAGCACCTAGGGAGCCCTGGACGTCGGGGGCGCCCTGCCACGTGTCAGCCGATCCGTACTTCGCTCGGTCAAGCTTTATCCCACCTGAATAGGGATGAGGTTTGACCTCTGGGGTGCCCTGGTCGCTGAGGGCGCCTTGGTTGACGCGGTCTTCATGGCTGGATAGAGTTGATCGGCCTCGCTGGCATAGGCATGAAGCGCCTTGGCACCTGAGGGCACCCTGGGCGCTCAGGGCGCCCTGGCTGCTGAGGGCGCCCTGGATGCAGAGGGCGCCTCGGCCAGTGGTTAGCCGAACTCCTTTTTGCCTTACTTGTTTCTTGTTCACCTTGGAGGCGCCCTAGACACTCAGGGCGCCCTACTCAGCTGCTGCCTCACTCCTTTGAGGCTCTCTGAGCTGCAGACACACGTTCCTTTGGTCCTGCATCCAGGGTTAGTCTGAAAACAAAATAAAGCATTAATTTGTACAGCCTTAGCTATCTTGGTTCTTACTTTGGTCTCCAAAATGGAGCCCTAGGTCGAACCGACGCCTACTGTTCCCTCGACGGGGAACGCGTCCTCACCTACTCCTCTCGGGAGAATTTACCTGATGCCAACCGTTCCTCTGGTTGGACTTTTGCCTGACGGTCCTTTGTCAAGTCTTGGATGCCGAGCAGCCCTTCGCTCGGTGCCTAGCATTCCTTCGCTAGGGCTTCAATCCCAGACTATCCTTCGTCTGGCGCCTAGCAGCCCTTCGCTAGGTCTTTTTACCCTGGCATTCCTTCGCCAGTGCCTAGCAGTCCTTCGCTAGGGATTTTCCTGCACACTAGAGTAACTTGTTAGAAAACAAGTAAGACTTAACTTTTGACTTATGTTGCCATTATCAAAACACAGGTTTGACTTAGGTGCATTCTGCACCAACAATCTCCCCCTTTTTGATTTATGGCAACCCTAGTTCAAAAAGTTAAGTTTAATCAAACATGAAAAAGGTTAATTTTGTTCCCTCCCTCTGGAAGGAATCTCCCCCTAGATTTTTCAAAAATTCGTGGGGTTAAAAAAACTTGAGTTTTAGGTACTTAGAAATCTTTCAATAACTTTACAAGCATGATTAGAGTACTTAACAAATTTGAAAGTGTTAGCTCAAGTATTTTGTAGGCTTTGAAATACCTTAGTAGATTTTGAAAACTTACGTGCTTAATAACGTATATTCGAAAAACTTTAAGTACTTAATGAAGTGCATTTGGAAAACTTTAAGTACTTAATAACTTTGAAAAACCTAAGTACTTTGTTACATTGTACAGTTTTGACAAACTTAAGCTTTAAAGTACTTCTAAAAATTTTGACATGCTTAAAAATTTTGAAAAGTTAAAGTACTTGGCAAAATTTTGAAAGCTTGAGTAAAAATTTTGAAAGCTTTAAGTAAAATTTTGAAAGCTTTAGGTAAAAATTTTGAAAGCTTTAAATAAAAATTTTGAAAGCTTTAAATAAAAATTTTGAAAGTTTTAAATAAAATTTTCAAAGCTTTAAATAAAAATTTTCAAAGCTTTAAATAAAAATTTTGAAAGCTTTAAATAAAAATTTTGAAAGCTTTAAGAATAGCTTAAGTAAAAGATTGTTTTTCAAATTTTTTGAATTAGTAGAGTTAAATTTTTGAAAACTTTTTGAATAATGAAAAAAAATTTACTATCTCTTTTTCTATCTCTCCCCCTTTGCCATATATCAAAACAGATAAGTATAGCAAAAATAAGATTGCATAAAAGAAATAAGTAAGATTTTGCTGTACTGAATCAATTTCTAATTTAGACATAAATTAACTCAGTCAATTTTCTCTGTAGGGACCTGTCTAACCCAATTAGCTACTTACTAACTGTTAGAAACAGCAGTTTTTGCTAGGGTTAGTCAAGTTAAGTGCTTCTGTTCAAGTTAGATTTTCTAAGCTTGACACTTAACTTGATTGCTATGCAAGTTGTATTTAGTGCCCCAATTACTGCAGATGCACTGACTTAAAGCATCTTGAATTAAGACAAAGACCTAAGCTTCTCAACCCTTTCTAGGTTATCATTCAAAAGTATCCTAAGGTGTTTATGAGATGCTGGCTTCTAAGTCTATAGGTGCATGCAGTTCTAGGGTTAGGGCCTAGGCTAAGTCCATTTTTGAAAAAGCCTTAGTTTTGTAAGGGGGTTGTTTTTTTAAAAAAATAAAACTAAGTCGAAAATGAAAACTGATTTTGAAAATAAGTAAAGCAGTTTTTCAAATTCTATTTTTAGAAAAAAATTTAACTCAGAAAAAAAATTAATCTATTCTACCGAGCACAATCCTAACTGCTGAATAGACAAGAAACCATAAGATAGTCAATATAGAATAGTCAGCACAGTCATATAGTCTAACACAAGTCAACCCTACTGAGTAGGGGCAGTCAAATAGGTACTGGTACAATTCTATGTGAATCTAGAATGAGGGACCGGAAGGACCAGAATGCCATGAATTGAATCGTGCCATCATCTCAGCGAAGCGTGCATCATCCACTTCTCGATCGGCACGACGGGCGTCCATCTGCTCTATGTGGTAGGCTTCGACCTCCTCTCGGAGACTCTGAACCTGTGTCTCTAAGTGTGTCACTCTCTGGTAGAGTGTCGGTGGAGCGGGCTCGTCGATGTGTGCTCGGGCTGCTGCCGCCAGATCCCCAATGTCGACCTCAACCTCCTCGTCTGAATCAATCGGGGGAGCTGCTCTCTGACGTCTCCAGGACAGGACCCCGGTACCGGACACCTCTATACCAGCTAAGGCAAAGTTTCTATAGCCTATTTCATCATAATCAGTCAAGGCGGCCATCTCTCCCTCGGGTAATGTTTCTACCGTGGTGATGTAATATGGACGTGATGATGTGGCAGTAAGGTGTGCGTACCTGCCCATGTGTGGTAACACTGGAGGCGTGTAGGATAGTCTGAAAAATGTGAAGTCCTATATCGATGTCAAGCTGGTGAATCATGGCGTACAGAAGAAAGGCGTGGAATGGTCGCATAGTGGTGACGTCCCTGGTGGATAATGGTAGGATACATCGGACTATGACCCTATATAGAGCGTAGTCCTGTACATCTAATTCGAAAGACTGAAATCGTCTGACCACGGGTCGCCTAAAGAAATATGAGTGCAATGTATCTAAGGTGATCTCAGAGTAGGGAGCATCAAAGGGAAGCTCCCAAGGAGGGTAACAACAGAAGGTGGACTGCGAGAGTAGTAGTCCTAGAAATTGGTTGAGTAAAGTTGGTGTGATAGTTAGGGGGATTCCTTGAACAGTGGTGGAGAACATGAGATTATCCTGTCTAATTATGTTATTGTAAAATTCTGCACATAAGGAAGTATTGATCGGGTGAGTGCAGAATACAAGATTGTCGAGTTGGTAGAAGTTTATGGCGTTCATTGCTAATGGACAGGATTGAGTGAAAAATTGTCTGTTCAAGTAACTTGTTTTGATAGGTTTATAGGTGGTGCGAGCGAACTTATTACATAAGTCTAAATTTGAAAACCTAGGGTCAGGACTAGGTTGGGTACCGGGTTCTGCCTGGTTTGGTCGGCGTCTTCTAAGAGAAAGAATGTACACTTAAAGAAAGTATGCATTTAATGAAAAACTTAAAAAGAAATTAACTTAATTAAAATTTATACCGGGTTGCTCGGGGAGGCATCGTTGAGGATGAGAGCTTGAGAGTGTTGCTAGATCTCTTGGAAGATAGAGAGTTGAGGAGAAGGAGTGGTTTGGGTGTGAAGAGGAGATGGGAAATGGGATCCCTTTTATAGGCAGATTTGGGCGCCCTTTATAGGGAGGGCGCCCTGTCTGTTGAGGGCGCCCTGCATGGGGAGGGCGCCCCACCCAGGCCTGCACGTCGCTTTTGGCAACTTTCTGCCGTTGAAGGACTGTGGGTAGGCGCCTTGCCTGACGAGGGCGCCTTGACCGGGCCTGCCGCTGCCTTTTGGCAGCTTTCTGTGATTACAGGCCTGTGGGAGGGCGCCCTTCATGACGAGGGAGCCTTCCGTGCTTCTGTAGCTGCCTTTTGGCAACTTTTGACCACCCTCGGGGCGCCCTAAAGCAATTGGGCGCCCTATGGGCTGTTTTGTCCCTAAAGGATTGATTTTGACCGGATTTGACCTAATTTAAGTGTTTTGACCAAGGTTTGTCTACATTGTCCGAGGTTTGACTGCTTTGACCATATTTTGACTATTTTGATCATGGGTTAAGATTAGGATTTAACTACAACACATGTATTAAAGGAATCATAATTGAGTTTTAATTTTACTGTCTCACCCAATCTAGAGTTTTCAATCACGTTAGCCTTATGAGTTTTGTGAGACAGGTTTTAATGTTATTTTGAAAATTTTGATTAATTTTGAAAACAATTAAATTTTTGAAAAACTTAATTTTGAAAACAATTAAATTTTTCAAAAGAAGTTTAAATCTACAAATAACTGAATTTTTGTGTTAGATTCGAATTTGACAAAAATTAATTTGAATTTTGAATTTCAAAAATTGGCTTCCAGGTCTTGGCGAGGCACTAGGCCTTCTTTGGCCGTAGCCTTATGGGATCATCCACCCTTTCCTTGACAAAGCCTTTTAATGAAATTTCATTTTCAAAATTATTCTTTGAAAAATTTCTGGTCTAACTAGTTTGGGTCTTGGATCGGTAGCTTCGGCTAGTTCCGCCAAATTGGCTTCCCTAACGTACTATCATCTCACCTCCACCCAATACTATGTTGTCAAATTTCAGCTAAGTTTGTTTAGTCCTTAAGCTAGCCTAAGTCTAAGCATGGTATATTGCAGAAATTATATAACCAATCAATCAAGCAATTTAAATCAAGAATAACAAGTTTATCTAATAATAAAAATAGTTTTCAGTTTGGCTCCCCCTGGACTAAAGCCACGGTGATGGTTGGGCAAGATGTGAATCTTGTCCTTGGGGATCCAATACTGATTTGATCCAGTCGGTTTGTTCAGGTATAGTTTAGGTACCCATGCCTGAATTTTACCTCTGGACTGATTCAGTACAGCAAAGTATGATCTTTGCCGAGATTTGGTTCTATAGCCCAATCCGGATCGATTTAGAACTGATTTCTGTTTTCCAAGGATCATGTCAAGACCCTTGGAACCAGATGTAAATCGTTCTAAGGCTGATCTAAGATCCTTAACCTGAGTTTTCAGGGAGGAGTTCTCCTTATCAAGTTTTTCAACTTGAGTAGGAGTTCCTTCCTGAACCTTCTCGGTTAAGGGTTTAGAGTCAGCTCCCTCTTTCAGGAGTTTTACTTCCTATCGGAGGGATTCGACTCGGAGTTTGGCTTTTGCCAAATCTCGAGAAAGAAACGAAATTAATTCAATTAACTGACATCTATTAAAACCGATTACCTTAATTTCTCCGTCTTCTGTGAAGGTCAGCTCGCCGTCCTCTTGTTCTGTTTTTGACTCAGTCTCAACTTTATCTGAGGCGGTCAGAGCTAGGAGGTTGGACTGGGTGCCTCTTCTTCTTCTTCTGAGGAAGATTCGTCCCAGGTTGCTTGCAGCGCCTTCTTTCTTCTCATCTTTTTAGTCTCCTTTAGGTTAGGGCACTCTGACTTGTAGTGGCCCTTTTTCTTGCACTCGTAGCTGGTTACATTGGGCTTATTTGTGGGTTCAGCTGGTTCGTCCTTTCTTCGGCCGGTTTTCCGTTTGTTGGTTCGGTTCTTCAGCTCCTTATAGTAGCTTCGAGCGAGTCGGACCAGCTTAGTTTGTTCTCCTTCTTCTTCTTCTGAATCTGAGTTAGACTCGGGTTCAGGTTCAGACTTCTTCTTTGTTGTCCTTCCAGTCTTGCCTGCAAGAAAAGCAATACCTTTCTCGACCACATTGGTATTAGTTTGTTCGTGCAGTTCAAGTTCGGAAAACAACTCGTCTAATTTTATTTTTGAAAGATCCCTAGAGACCTTGTATGCATCTATCATAGATGCCCACAAGGTGTTTCTAGGGAAAGCGTTTAAGGCATACCTTATTAAGTCACGGTTTTCAACCTTGTTACCTATTGTGTGGAGACAGTTCATCAACTCTTGGATTCGTGCGTGGAGCTGGGCTGCTGATTCGTTGTCGGCCATCTTGATGGTGTACAACTTGTTCAGGAGCAGATCCCTTTTGTTGATCCTGGTATCTGACGTTCCTTCGTGCAGCTCGATCAATTTTGCCCAGAGCTCCTTCGTACTGTTGAAGGGGCCCACGCGATTCAGCTCTTCTTTCGTCAATCCGCATTGAAGAGTTTGAGTAGCTTTTGCGTCGGCTTCTATCTTGCGTTTTAGGGAGTTATCCCATTCGGAGTAGCTTTGAGGAAGTCCATCTGCATTCTTGGGTATCTCCAGTGCGGACTGGATGATAATCCACATGTCCACCTGAGTTTTCAGGTGGACCTCCATACGGCTTTTCCAATAGGAAAAGTCTTCTCCACTAAAGAGTGGAGGTCTGGCGGTGCTAAACCCCTCTTGCATGGCCATCTGAAACAGAAAACTAACAAAACAAAAACGAATTCTCCAAGACTAGGTCTTGGATTAGTAGTGTTGGATAAATTAAATAACGAGGGGTGTTGCACCAACCTCGCTTAACAATAAAAAAAATCGAACGAAATATTTTAACGAAAAATTAAAAAAAATCCGAAAAAAAGTTTCAAACTAGTGGTTGCACCAGGTTTGAACTTCCCCGCTCTGATACCACTTGTTGGATCGAGAACATCGATAGAGGGGGGGGTGAATATCGGAATTCGTCCTTTTTCGGAAAATTAAGAGCAAGTGCACAGCGGAAATAAAAATAACACAAAGACGCAGTCATTTTTACTTGGTTCGGAGCCTGTGTCGACTCCTACTCCAAGGCCCACGGTCGTTGACCGTTTACTTTGGGCAATTCTATATAGGCGCAAAGAAAGTTTACAAATATTGAATTACAAATACGGTATAGTAAACTTTAATGAAAAGAAAGCTCTTCTTTTTATCGACGTTCGATGAAGGTTGACTTTTTCGGAGCAACGGAACGTCGTCGGCTCGAGTTGGGAGGTTTCCGGAGCAAGGCGCGAGAGCGGAAGAGCGTAGAAGCATTGTGTCGAAGTGATTGTTGAAGCTTGGGGTCGAGGGGTGTTATTTATAGCACCTAAGGCACCTTGGACGTCGGGGGCGCCCTGCCACGTGTCAGCCGATCCGTACTTCGCTCGGTCAAGCTTTATCCCACCTGAATAGGGATGAGGTTTGACCTCTGGGGTGCCCTGGTCGCTGAGGGCGCCTTGGTTGACGCGGTCTTCTCGGCTGAATAGAGTTGATAGGCCTCGCTGGCATAGGCGCGAAGCGCCTTGGCACCTGAGGGCGCCCTGGGCGCTCAGGGCGCCCTGGCTGCTGAGGGCGCCCTGGATGCAGAGGGCGCCTCGGCCAGTGGTTAGCCGAACTCCTTTTTGCCTTACTTGTTTCTTGTTCACCTTGGAGGCGCCCTAGACACTCAGGGCGCCCTACTCAGCTGCTGCCTCACTCCTTCGAGGCTCTCTGAGCTGTAGACACACGTTCCTTTGGTACTGCATCCAGGGTTAGTCCGAAAACAAAATAAAGCATTAATTTGTACAGCCTTAGCTGTCTTGGTTCTGGCTTTGGTCTCCAAAATGGAGCCCTAGATCGAACTGACGCCTACTATTCCCTCGACGGGGAACGCGTCCTCACCTACTCCTCTCGGGAGAATTTACCTGATCTCAACCGTTCCTCTGGTTGGACTTTTGCCTGACGGTCCTTTGTCAGGTCTTAGATGCCGAGCAGCCCTTCGCTCGGTGCCTAGCATTCCTTCGCTAGGGCTTCAATCCTAGACTATCCTTCGTCTGGCGCCTAGCAGCCCTTCGCTAGGTCTTTTTACCATGGCATTCCTTCGCTAGTGCCTAGCAGTCCTTCGCTAGGGCTTTTCCTGCACACTAGAGTAACTTGTTAGAAAACAAGTAAGACTTAACTTTTGACCTATGTTGCCATTATCAAAACACAGGTTTGACTTAGGTGCATTCTACACCAACAACTATGTCCTGAACCAAGTGGGTATAAGATGGCGAAGGGAATGAGGCACGATTCATTATAGCTGCCAATGAGTTTCAGAATTGTTTCTGATGTCAACCGTTGATCTTTCGATTAATTGGGGATCATGATGTACTACTAGGTGCCACTCATGATCGTTCTATAATTGGTTAATTATAGACGGCCAACATAAATCGAAAGCCTATTTAGTCACACGCTCTACGAGTAATCCGAGGGATTTAAAACGAGTTAAAAATTGGATTTTCTAATCAAGAGAGATTAGGTTTGGTTGAGCCAAACGATAAGTCGAATCTGAATTTTTCAGAGACGCATCGGAAGCGTAAAATGGCTAAGTCTTTTGAAGACTTAATAGATGAATTAAATGAGTTTAATTCATTGGGGCGTAGCCTGGATAGGCCGGCCAAAGAGGGTCCCCACCCTCTTTGCTTTGCCGGCCACAACAAAGGGAGGGAACCAAATTGTTTGGTTTAATTTATAAAATAAATCAAGTGTGGTTTGTTTTATAAAATTATGGATGATATAAATTTTTTATATAAACCAAGGTTTGGTTTATTTTTCATGGAAATTAAAATGAACCATGGATTAGTTTATTTTATTTTATAAAATCAATCATGGATTGATTTACCATGATAAAGAAATTTATATAAAGAAATTTATTTTTCATGGAAATTAAAATGAACCATGGATTGGTTTATTTTATTTTATAAAATCAATTATGGATTGATTTACCATGATAAAGAAATTTATATAAAGAAATTTATATGATAAATTTCTTGTGAAAATTTATTCCATAAGAAAAAAGAGACATGGTTGATTTTTATCATAAATTAAAATATAATTTTAACCATAATATAAAATCAAGACTTGGCATGATGGAATAAGTCATAGAAAATTTATATGATAAATTTCTTATGAAAATTTATTCCATAAGAAAAAAGAGACTTGGCGGTTGAGAGAGCACTATATAAAGGACCCAAGGCAAAACTTGAAATTCATTCGAAATAATCCAAGTATTCTTGCTTGGGCTCTCTCCCTCTCCTCCCTTCTTTCTCTTGGCCGACCTCTCCCTTCTTCACCCTTCTTCTTGCCGTGAGTACAAGGAGAAGCACCGAGGCGACGAAGTTCTTCCGTTGGGACGATCTTCCTCTCCGGCCATCATCACCTTGGGATTGGGCGCAAGTCATCTTCCTCCTCCTCGTCGGAATTGTGATTCCGGCCAATCTTGGTGGTGAGTTTTTCCGATATGATTACTTCTCTCTTGGTTTCTTGTCGCATTCTCGGAGAATCTAGTAGTTCTCGAGAACACGAAACTCATGGCTTTGCGAAGTCATCCCGAAGATACTCGGCGTGGACGCGAATAGAGGCGGAGCTTCCGAGGGACGCTTACGGTTGGATCTCGTCCCTTCCTTCAAGTTACGTGAGGTAATACATAAATTAGTTTACATTTCTGCAAAATTTTAAATATATGATCATGTCTACACAAGATAAGGTTGCATGCTTAGATGTGTGGTTAAATAATTTGAGAAATTATTTATGCTAAACCTTCCACTGCACGTAATTAATATTAAAATTACGAATCCGCATCCATGTCAACATGCACCCAGTCCCAACATCTGGGATATTGCTTAGATCGTTCTGGTGAACGATCAAGTGTCGCGGACTCCTCCTTATAACCGATCAGGCTCGATCAGGCTGGAGCCTGATCGGTTGGAGGGTGGCCAGATCGGTCACCAGTCTGATCAGGCCACACCCTGATCGGTCAGGGGACCGATCAGGAGGGTTGGATTGCGAAGCTGGGAAAACACCCTGCAAAGGGGTGGATCGGTCTGGTGACCGATCCACGACTTGGGATCGGTCTGGTGATCGGTCCCGGAGAAGTCGTGATTTCTGATTATGCGTTGGGGACCGATCATGTTGGATCCTGATCAGTCTGAACCCATCCTGATCGGTCTGGTGACCGATCAGGAGTCTCTCTGATCGGTCCGGTGACCGATCAGCAGCTGACAGCTTTAATTCAAAAGTGATGTCAGAGCTCTGATCGTGTTCTGATTACTATTGATACACTACCGATACTTGTTCAGAGTCTTCTGATATTTGATCCTCTGCTTGATTTGCTATGCTAATGATCTGATTTAGTGTGCAGATGACAGGGATGAATTCAATCACTCAAGGAGGGTCAATAGGAGTCTTTCCTTGGAGCAGGTTTGTCCGTTTTCCATCTCAGGTTGCAACGGATGCTGGCGCTGCTAGAGCTACTGACTGGGGCTTGGCTGAGGGATGCTCAGGGAGTCCAGGAGAGCTCAGTGGTAGGTGGGCAGTTGCAGCTGAGCAGTTGGTAAGCTGCAGTAGAGCGTCTGGTGGCTGGCGATGTGAGCTGGAGAAGCCAGATGCTTAAAAGTGCTGAGAAGTGTAGAAGAGGAGAGACTCTGCTTGAGCTACAACTTCTTGAACTTGCAACAACTTTGATCCATCTTTTGTGCAAACAACTGTGAATCTTGAGCTGATACTTGAGGACTTGGAAGAAACAAGGAGCTTGGCGAGCCCATCAGCAAGAAGACACGAAGAAGGAAGTTCTTGCGTGAGATCTGTGCTGAGTGGAGCTCGGTGAGGAGTTCGCTTGTGTTCTTACGGTTCTAAGTGCTCAGTAAGGTTCCTTCTTGTGTTTCCTGTACTTAATACTTTATTCATCTTGAAACACTGTGGAGAGGTTACTCCATCGAGAAGGAGGTTGCATTCTATCCGGATTTTCCGGGGCTTGATCTGCCGACGATCAAGGGATCGCCCACCTTAAGGGCACGCCAAGGAGTAGGGGCAAGTTATCCCTGAACCTTGTAAACGATCCTTGTTAGCATTTTGGTTTGCTCTTCATTTCTGCACATTTCTGTTTGTTTTCTTTGTTTCCGCTGCCTAACCTCTGAAGTTTAGAGAAATCTCAAAAACTGCTATGTTTTAAGTGTCTGGCTATATTCACCCCCCCCCCTCTCTAGCCATCCAAGTTCCAACATGAGGGAGGGAGAAAATCCAAGGCTTACGTCTCTTGGTTTCATGTCTTATGAGGGTGTTTATAGGCTACAATAGGGACCATGAGGAGGAGTTGATTTTGGTCTCCTAACGGATCCTCAACCTGACCCGTTAATAATAACGAGCTTCACTAATAGGTTATTGAACTACCACACCAACCTCATAATAAAATATGGGTTCATTCTTATTATGTGTACATTTTCTCACCGTTTTTAAGATATCACATGTACATTAATTAATTAAATTACTGATAATTTAATTAATTAATATCTAACTTCAAGAGTAGTACCACTCAACCTTATTATCATGTCGGACCAAGTCCACCTACAGGATTTACATGATAATCCTTATGAGCTCCTCAAGGGGACATCATCATCCTAAAATAATTAAGACACAGTTTCCTTCTATAATCAACGACGCACAATGTAAATAATATTATTTCTCAATTTACCAGGCCTATTGATTTAACGAATAAATCTCGCCCATTGGTAAATTAAATAAATAAATATTAAGTACATGTGCCTGTTATTATATCGGGAATAAGAACATTGTACATCCATATTAACCGAGGTCTTGTTCAATTATATAGTCAATATAAATCGAATAATCTCAAATCGGTCATGCTCAATATACACAAAGTGCACTAGTACCACGGTTGAGTAATTTTATAGTCAGGATAGACTAATACCAAATTACACTACTATTGGGTGTAAACCCTTGTATGGTTGAGGGTTCCCTATGCAATCACGGGCTCGAACATGAGAGACCTCTCTATGTTTATGGATTAAAAATTTATTCCGAATAGAGACCCATCTCCCAAACGACCATCTCGTCATCGTGTTAATTAATCCAAGTCACAACCTAGGGGTGGTATCCACTGAAATTGGAGTGGTTTCGGCACTGATTTGGGCTGGAAATGAAGATGCTGCCCTGTTTTCAGAAAAATCTGCTCTTGGGTCATTTTGAGTTGATGCAACCTTCCCACTTCTCAAATAAATTGCGCTAACATTCCCCTTAGGGTTAGTAACAGCTTGGGAAGGTAGTAGACTTGATCCTTGAGCTTTGCTTTGATTTATGTTACTAGCCATTTGCCCAATTTGTTTCTCAAGATATTGAGTGTGTTGTTGTTGCTGTTGTTGTTGTTGGAGCATTTGTTGTATCTGCTGTTGTTGAGTTTGTTGTTGCTGCATCATCTGTTGAAACATATCCTCAACCCTCTGTTGGGACAAATTTCCTCCACTTGAGCTTCCATAGCCTCCTTGGTTAGAATAATTCCTTGATTGACCTTGAAATGAGGAGGTAGTAGGTTGTAATTGTTGAACATGTTGCTGTGGAGGTTGATATGGCTGTGAATAACTCAAATTCCCTTGAAAACCTTGTTGAAACCCTTGAAATGGCTGCTGAATTGGTTGATTTGGAAGCTGAAATTGCTGATTTAGGGGCTGAAATTGTTGATGTTGTGGCTGTGATTGTTGTGGTTGTTGCTGCCCCTGCTGAAACATTTGTTGGGTTTGCTGTGATTGTTGTTGTGGTAGGCCTTGTTGGCAAAAAGAATTCCCATAATTCAAGTTTGGATGATCCCTCCACCCAGGGTTGTAAGTAGGAGAATATGGGTTGTTCCTAGCTTGAAATTGTCCCATAACCAAAGCTGCTACTGACTCATCTTGTTGTAGGTTGGGACATAAAACTGAAGTGTGTTCCTTGCTAGAACAAATTCCACATACACTCATCACCATTTGATTTGATTGTGGAGGTGCTGAAGAAGTTGAATTTTTACTTGAAATCTGAAGACCCATTTGCTTAACAGCTGATGTGAGTTCTAACAATGCACTACTAATCTCCTTTTGATCATTAGGAACCCCTTGAACTTCATTAACCCCTCTAGTAGATAATGCTCTGCTTCCAAATTGCTGAGAATTTTCTGCCATGTTTGAAATAAGCTCCCTGGCTTGATATGGGGTTTTGTTGACTAAGGCCCCTCCAGCTGCTGCATCAATCAAAATCCTATCCACCTGTAATAATCCCTCATAAAAGTACAGGATGAGGAGCTGCTCACTAATCTGATGCTGGGGGCAACTGGAGCAAAGCTTGTTGAATCTCTCCCAGTAGTCATAGAGTGTCTCTCCCACTATCTGCTGAATGCCACAGATACTTTTTCTGATAATTGCTGTTCTGGAGGCTGGAAAATATTTTTCTAAGAAAGCCTTCTTCATGGAAATCCAACTAGACACATGCCCCGTAGGTAAGTAATAAAACCAGTCCTTAGCTGCTCCAGTCAAAGAAAATGGAAAAGCCCTCAGTTTGATGTCTTCCTCTGAAATGCCCTGAGGCTTCATAGTGGAGCATACAACATGAAACTCGTGCAGGTGTCTGTTTGGATCTGTTAGTAATATGAGAGAAGTGTCCTAAGGCAATCGCCTTATGATGTAAACATTTATTTTAATAAATGATAATTCACTATTTGAGTATACATGTTTTGTGTATTTGATTGGGATCTTAAACTCATCTACTGAATGTCCGCAATACAACTCACAGCATAAGAGAATTTGTGATGGGATCACAACTAGTGATTATCTCTAATGTGCAATTGTGAAGTATTGAAATTATCCCTAGTCGATGAATTGATAAAAATGGACACTATCAATTCTGTTGAGACTAGCATGGGTTATTCTCTAATCAGCTGATTCTCACTAGCTGGTGACATTGGGATGTCCGGAGATAAACATGGATGCTAGTTAAGGGAACTAGTTCATTGGAGTGACTGGCTGTAAGACTTCATATGGGAATCTACATGTAGATATGTCAATGAAGATCTTACTGCAGCTTAAGTGCGATGTTCCTTTGACTTGCGGTGTTCAAGTCATCTTGGTCATGGAGACTTATACTTTAACATCTTAAGCAAGCATCTCCAAGGAGGTGTGGACCCGGGATGGTTGGGTATAAGCCGAAGTGCCCGAAGATGTTTGAACAGCCTACAAAGGATTCACCACTCCTTGCGAGGAGATGTATACCCAGGCCTATCGTCGGATTGTTACTCAAAGCCTCTGGCCAGAGCATATCATGTTAAGAGTGCGAGTCTCTTAAATACATGAGAGTAATTAGAAATCCAAAGGACGAGGAAGACACTACTTGGGCTAGGTGTGACGTAGTCAGCCTAGTGGGGACTGACACCATAGACCGTGTCCTGAACCAAGTGGGTATAAGGTGGTGAAGGGAATGAGGCACGATTCATTAGAGCTGCTGAAGGGTTTCAGAATAATTTCTTCTGAGGTCAAACCGTTGATCTTTCGATTAATTGGGGATCATGATGTACTACTAGGTGCCACTCATGATCGTTCTATAATTAATGGGTTAATTATAGACGGCCAACATAAATCGAAAGCCTATTTAGTCACACGCAATACGAGTAATTCGAGGGATTTAAAACGAGTTGAAAATTGGATTTTCCGATCAAGAGAAACAAGTCGAATCTGAGTTAGTCAGAGGCGCAATAGAAGCTAAAATGGCTAAGTCTTTTGAAGGCTTTTTGGGCGAATTAAATGAGTTTAATTCGCGACCGGTTCGGGTCGATTTGGGCCGGCCAAAGAGGGTATTATCCCTCTTTGGGTGGCCGGCCAATGAAGGAAATAAACCAAGTTTATTTTGGTTTAATTAATAAAATAAATCTAGTATGATTTGTTTTATAAATTATGGATAAATAAATTTGTATAAAGAAATTTATATAAATAAAATTTATAGAAATTTATTCTTTTATGGAAGATTAAAATAATCCATGAATTGGTTTATTTTAATTTTATAAAATCAATTATGAATTGATTTTTCCATAATAAGAAAGTTTATAAATTTCTTATAAAATTTATTCCATAATTTAAAGAGAAGAAGAATTAGTTTTATTATAAATTAGTTTATAATAAAACTTGGTTTAAACGGAATAATTAGTTAAGAAAATTTATAGGATAAATTTCTTATAACTAATTCCGTTTAGAGGGAGACTTAGCAAAGAGTTGCTACTATATAAAGGACCCAAAGGCTAGCCCTTTATTCACAACATCAATCAATTAATCAAGAGATTAATTAGATCTCTCCCTCTCTCTCTTAATCTCTCCTCTCCTCTTCTTCTTCTTCCCTTAGGGCCGGCGCACCCTAGCTCCTCTAGGGCCGGCGCCCAACCAAATCCAAGAAGGTGAAGTTGCCGTGAGCATTGAAGAAGAAGAAGGAGAACCCGAACGCGAAGTAGAAGAAGCGGATAGCGACTCCTCTCTTCCGGAATACGATTCCGTTACTTCATTGGTTAGTTTTCCTAATTTTTCTCTTGTCCTTCTAGTTGTGCCTTCCGAGAATCTAGTAGTTCTCGTCGGCACAAAACTCGTGACTTTGCGAAGTCATCCCGAAGAGAACTCGGCGTGGACGCGAATAGAGGCGGAGCTTCCAAGGGACGCTACGGTTGGATCTCGTCCCTTACTTCGAGTTACGCGAGGTATAAAAGTAAATTAGTTTACTTTTCCGCAAAGTTTTATTTTATGATTATGTCAACACACCATAAGATTGCATGCTAGATACGAAGTTAAAATAATTTAGGAAATTATTTTATGCAAACTCTTCCGCTGCACGTAAAAATTTTAAATTTTACGAACTCGTATCCTTGTCGACATGCACTCGGTCCCAACAGTGGTATCAGAGCCGGTTAGTGTTCGACTTAATCATATAATTGTTTTGTGGAAAACTTTGTCATGATCTCAATTTCGGAAAAATTTTCCAATTATGGAAACTTTCAAATTATAATAAATTTTAGAATTAGGAATTTCAAAGTTTGGAAATCCTCATGAAATTTCGCAAACGTTTGAAATTTTCTAGTTTCTAAATTTTTATAATAATTGTGAAAATTTCCCATCTTTGGAAACTTTCCAATTTTTGGAAAATTTTCTATTTTAGAAAATTTTCAACTTTGGAAATATGTAAGTTTTCTTTGTACCAGAAACTTACAATTATTCTGAAAACCTATTTTCGAAATCTCGCAATTTTGGGCACTTTCTTTTAAGAAAGTCTAGACAAATTCATGGACAGTTAATTGACAATTAAATTTGAATTGGTTTTTAAATTGACAACAAATTCTTTATTTTGGATTGAGCCTCGGGGAGCCGTCCAATTTAAAGTTAGATGTTGTAATTTAATTTCCCAATTTTAATTGAAATTGTCATGTTTGATTTGGATTGAGCCTCGGGGAGCCGTCCAATTGGATTTACAACACTTTACTTTTCTTTGGGTATCTGAGCCTCGGGGAGCCACCCTTAGAAAACGATTTGTTGTAATTAATCAATCCATGAATAAAATATGTTTTAAGAGGTGATGCTCTTACATATTGTTGTCTCCAAAATTAATTAGGAAAATGGTTTCCTATAGAGTTTTCTTAAATGAGATTTTCATGAAAATAATATGTGGTTGAATTAAGGGATTTGTCTCTTAATTTAATAAGATTTGATTTAGAGAAATCAAAGTCTTGAACATATTATTTCCGAAATTAATTATGACAATTTAGGAAATTGTTTCCCAAAACAATTCCTTTAATAAAGTATGAAATTATGATTAGGAAATCCGGTTCCTAATTTAATTCATGAGACTTGATAAATTAAGTCACATACATACTTTATTAAGGAAATCGTTAGTCATGACACATGTCATGAATGTGCTTAGAAAAGATGAGACCAAAACCCCTTACAAAATATTAAGGCCAACACCTTCCATTAATATGGTTAGAATCGGAGTTTTGTTTCTCGTTTGGGTTGATGGACACATCCATGCCCGACTTGAACCTTAACATGTTCAAACCATGGAATTAGTTTATGAATAATATAGTTGGAGTCAGAGGTCAATCCTTAGTTTTGGTTGTTGGACACATCCAAGCCTGACTGAACGGTTGAATGAGCTCCAACCATATTAAAACTATTTCTTGATTAATGGGTCAGCCTTAAGCTTGGAGCATCGATTTGTTGTGCCACAGCCAAGGTCGATGTGAAGAGAGGTGCAGTTGGGTGCTATGTATATGATACATACTTGTTAATGAGTTAACAACCCAATGATTTATGCAAACATTCAATTAGTTGATAGCATAACGTGATAGTTACATATATGTGATATGTAATCGGTATAATTACCTACCTTCATAGCTAAGAAAAACTTGATGGCCACAGCCATGGTGATTCTTACCTATGGTTGGATATCAACCTATTTGGAGATGTTCCTACGATCTCCCGAATTGATAAAAAGGGTTATTCAATTTGAAAAATAAATAGGATTTTATTTATGTATGTTGATACATTCTTTAATAAATCTTCTCACATAATCTCAATTTGTATTTCTAGGATAATCACTCGATCATGTCTTCTCTAAACTTGCGTTCCATTTTGGACACAAATAAACTGACTGGGCCGAACTACATGGACTGGCTTCGAAACCTGAGGATAGTCCTCAAGGCAGAGAAGCTTGCTTATGTCCTTGAAGAACAACTTCCCACCCATCCTCCAGAAAATGCAACTCCAGACCAATTGTTGGCCTATCAGAAACATGTGACCGATTCTGAACTTGCGAGTTGCATCATGCTAGCCTCTATGGTACCTGAGTTGCAAAAGCAACATGAGCATATGGATGCTAATACCATCATCTTCCATCTTCATGAGTTGTTTGAAGAGCAGGCGAGATCCGAAAGGTTCGAGGTCTCCAGACTCCTCTTCACCACTAAGATGCAGGAAGGCACTTCTGCCTCGCAGTTTGTGTTAAAGATGTTGGGGTACATTGAGCGACTGAGCGCACTCGGTTTTGCAATGGATCATGAACTAAGTATTGACTTAATTCTGAGTTGTTTGTCCAAGAGTTGTTCACAATTTGTGATGAACTATCGGATGAACAAACTGGAGACTTCAATTCCTGAGTTGATCAACATGCTGAAGACTGTGGAGCCTTCTGTAAAGCCAGATCAAAAAGCGGTACTGTTAGTTGGTTCCTCGAAGAAAGGTTCTAAGAGGAAGGCCAAAGAACAGAACAAAGGGAAGAAGAAAAAGGCCAAGAAAACTGAAAAGAAACCAAAAGGAACTTGCCATCACTGTGGCAAGGAAGGTCACTGGCGAAGAAACTGCAAGATTTATCTTGAGTCCGTGAAGAAGAAGGCATCCGATGCCCCATCCTCTTCAGGTATCTTCGTTATTGAATGTCACTCTATTTCCTCAGATACCTGGGTACTTGATACTGGGTGTAGCTCACATATATGTAATGACATACAGGGGCTAAGGAATAGAAGAAGGCTCGTCAAGGGAGAAGCGAATTTGCGGGTTGGAAATGGAGCAAGGATTGCTGCTATTGCCATCGGAACATATTTGCTAAAGCTCCCAACTGGACGTGTCTTAGAATTGGATAATTGTTATTTCGTTCCTTCGTTAATAAAGAACATTGTATCTATTTCATGTTTGAATGAAAAAGGTTATCATTTAACTTTTAGTAACAATTGTTGTTACATAACTTTAAATGGCGTTCTTTATGGGAATGGAACTTTGTGCAATGGCATCTACACGTTAGATTTATCCAGTGACGTTTTCAATATCGAAGTAAGCAACAAACGTGCTCGAATAGATAATCAAATAGACTCCTACACGTGGCACTGTCGTCTTGGCCATATAAGTAAGAAACGCATGACCGAATTACACCGATGTGGAATTTTGGAATCATTTGAACCCGGTTCATTTGATACATGCGAATCGTGCTTAAAAGGCAAGATGACCAAATTACCCTTTCCCGGAAAAGGTAATCCAGTGGGAGAATTGCTTGGTCTAATACATACCGATGTATGTGGACCAATGTCAACTCTTTCACAAGGAGGCTATAGCTACTTCATCACCTTCATCGATGATCACTCACGATTCGGGTATGTGTTCTTGATGAAACACAAATCTGAAGCCTTTGAGAAATTCAAAGAGTTCAGAAATGAAGTAGAGAAACAGCTTGGCAAAAGTATTAAATACTTCGATCCGATCGAGGTGGTGAATACTTAAGTCAAGAGTTTCAAGATTATCTAAGGGACAATGGGATATTGTCCCAATGGACTCCGCCGTATACACCACAGCATAATGGTGTATCTGAGAGGCGCAACCGAACCTTGATGGACATGGTTAGGTCTATGATGAATCATGCAACTCTTCCAAAATCCTTTTGGGGCTATGCACTTAAGACAGCTGTTTACTTGCTAAACAGAGTCCCGACCAAGGTAGTCTCTACTACTCCATATGAGATTTGGAATAGTAAGAAACCTCACTTAACTCACCTTAAGATATGGGGTTGTCCTGCTTATGTGAAGCGGGTTGTATCAGACAAAATTGGATGCTAAGTCTGATAAATGTCTATTTATTGGATACCCTAAGGAAACGAAGGGTTACCAATTCTATCATCCCTTGGAACAAAAGGTGTTTGTTTCAAGGCATGCTGTATTTCTAGAGAAAGAGTTTCTTTTGCAAGAAACAGTGGGAGTGGGATTGAACTTGATGAAGTTCAAGAAACTCCAATAGACATCACAGAGACACCTAGTCTAGGCCCACAACCGATAATTCATAGTGATGAGCTATCAGTTGAACCTAAAACTACACCACCTCTTCGTAG